>MU396694.1:410909-515717 GCA_022578855.1 Nemania serpens
TCAATACACTACCCACCAACCCCGCCCACGCGCCCCCCCGCCCCCCCCGCCCCGCCCCGCGCCGGCCCCCCCCCCCCCGCCCCCCCCCCCGAGAAGAGGCAAAAATGTCTTAAAGAAAAGAAATGGAAGGGAAGGGAAGACGTGCGAAAGGGAGAAAATCCTGCGATGGAGATGCTAGAAACTCGGGCGAGTTGATAGTTAATTGGCTACCGATAAGAAGACAACAAGCACAGCGTAGTACGCCGCAAGGCCGAGGAGGACGTGGCTCATCCTGTTCTCGAAGGCGATGAGGGTAAAGGCGAACACGAGGCCGAACAAGCCCACGATGACGAATGAAACTGCCTTTTCCGGTACGTCGAGGTACAGTATGCCGACCGGAATCAACACAAGGGTGGAACTGGTGATCACCATCAGGCATTGGACCCAGAATCTAATGGCCCTTGCGCTGTAGGCCCCCCGCCCGAACAAGGCCGCGTCTTCGTCCGGGAATATGCTGCCGCGACTGAGGAACCTGACGCCCTTCTAATAATGCCCACGCTGTGCTTAGCTGGTGCTCTACTAGAAGTTGGCAGAGGATAGGGGGGTAAAACTACTTACGACGAATGCGGTCCGGATGTAGATTAGAAAGCTATGGAAACGCTCATAGAGAGGATCGGCGTCCGCGTATATGAAGTCATCGTGGGCCCGCATGTAATCGAGGGCATCGGGATCAAGACCACTCGTGCTCTGTAGATGTTTGAATACCTTGTCATGGGTATTCGTGGAAGCTCGAGGAAATTTGCGCAGCTCGTATTGCCAGTTAATCCGATTACCTGAAAGGGGTGTTAGCAAGCCCAGCCGAATATTAGTTGCGACTGATGCAAAAGAGCAGCATACAATACTTGTCAAATGTGCGCTCCATGTTCGCAGCGAGGTTCTCCCTCATTGCATCGATCCTGTCCTTCTTTTGCTCTTCATCTTCCTCGCACCCGTCCTCTCTCTCTGGGACATGGATCAGAGATGTCTGGTCGGGCGATCGAAGACATCGGGAGATAAATTTTTCTTTATCGAAGGGAGCGGGCTGTCTGCCCCTTTCGCCCTCTGTATCGCCACTCGCTGCGCCTTCGGCATCGAGGCTCGCGATTGCACCGAGTAGGCACGTAATCTGGGATTGGTATCGCGTCGTGAGCCACTGGGTCGGATAGTGGAATGCCCGGCAGGTTCTCGTATTGGCGTATTTGGCGTGGAATGCGGCGATCGAAGGGAGACCCCTGACTACGACATTTTCTATACCCAATTAGCGATTCATCCTATTAATTTCCGTTTCATGGTGGATGGCAGTCTATACCGATGTCGTAATTTGTATAGAACTCGTCTTCCTCCGTCGGATCTGGTTCGTCCGCTGACCTCGCTAAAGCATGTCAATTAGAAAGGTTGTAGTCTTCCAACGAGATCCCACTTACCGTCGAGTATTTGCGAATAAAGACCATCATGACGGTGCCGCTGTTGTTCTATGGTCGCGTTTGCCAGGGGTTGGGTCTGAGGATGACTATTGTTGGAAGGCTCCAGCGGCCTTAGAGGAATCCCTGCTTCGATATCGTAAGCTGACGCCATAGTGATTTGAGTGTAGATGACCCTAGGTCTTTCATGGTTCGTGTTGTCATCGAGATATGTTCTGTTTTATACTTGTCGACCAAAGAACATCTTCATCGAGGCTACAGCTTGAGACTAGGAGATGATGGAGTTGTTGGTAGCTTCGGTGTACACTTGCATATTAAACGGCCCCCGATCGATGCAATGGGAAATCGGACCACGAGAGCCCTCTTGGTGCATCCTCAATGGTCGTCAACTCGAAGAGCCTGATAGTTGTGAACTTACCCAGGGGGCCTGATCTTGCTCTGGGGCGGTGACGCTGGCGAAGTCGACGTGCGCAGAATTCCCTGTGCAGATAAACGGATGGTATTGGCGATGGCAACGACTTGGTGTATTGCGATAGGTGTAGGATGCTCTAAGGCAGTAAATAGCGGTGTTGATATCGCCCCCTCTCCTGCATCGTGGCTATCTCTATGGCTAACATTCCACCGCCTTTACGGCATGGCAGCCAAGCAGAGTTTAGAGTCATGACTTGTGTAGAGGCGCAGTGACAATGCCAACATGTAATTTGCATGAAGGAGAAAGAAAGAGGAAGCAGTAGGCAGATAAATGGCGGTCTTTTGTGTTCGTTTTCAGTCCCGAATAGTCGTCTTTAGAGACAATAAGGGAAGAGAAACCTGCTCCTTGGATATAGGCGACCCTGGGAATTACGGCTTGACCTTCTTGTCAACCCCGAAAATGTTGGTGGGGGGTTCTTCAGCTTGAGGGGTAGCCATCCCGAAAACTAATTCCAAACTGAGCCCAAATTAGGGGGCCAGTTTGCGGATGGCTCGATGCCGGAATACAACGGACGATGGTGAGAGGAGTTAGGCTCCATCATGTTACCCGAAGTTGACGATAGTGACGGGGGATGTCAGCGCCTCAATAGCGAGCAGATAGTAAAGGGTTATCTTGTCAACCAGTATAAAAATCCTTCGTCACACGGAGGAACTGTTACCCAGGGCCTGGCTGACTCGAAACATAGTGTTTTGAACATCGTGATGGCGGTATACCAAGCGAAATATTGCATGAAACCAACTCGAAATATATCATTGATAAGTATGAGGAAGTAGCTTCTTTTATTATCATAGGCCTGTGCATCAGCTTTTTGAATCCAGCGTAGATAGTAATCATAGGACGATGTGCGAGATAATTCGCAAGCTGATGTGACGCAGGACGCAGGCCCTCCATCGCATGCTTGTACTAGGGATAGGAGTTTCCAGTAACAGGACTCAGAGAAAGTGATCATATGCCCAAGCTGAGATCGAAATGCCTCGCTGCTTGGCATGAACTCATAGTGATGTCTCAGAGAAGACAAGACACTATCTGTCCCCTAAACACTTACGCCATCATATATGGCTCGAAAGACCAGACGGCCGATCAAGACGTGGCATAGAGACCCGCGGGCACGCTCCCCTAGGTACTTGACGAACTCGGCCAGCGCTATACAGAACAACTCAGCTCCTCTCGTCGGAGGATCCCTCGTCACAACCTACATACCTAAAGTACTTACAGACGGATAGGTACTTGCGTAGATGGACGTAGTTGGCTGCAAGACACCCAATTCCGCAGACCAGATTGTTTTGTGCTGTTTGGTTGGGTAGCCAGACTAAATACTGGATATGCCAGGGTAGGCAGGAGGGTATTTAGGGACGAATAGCGTTAGCACAATCTGCAGTACTCGCCGATTTTGAACATGTACAATGAAAACATGCAGATACAAGCATGACAATCAATCACCCCCCGCACTCTCAATTCCCCATCTCCAATGGCCTAAGTTAGATCCAACGCGTGGCCTCCACCACGATGGGGATGGCGTTTTACCGAGCTCGTGACCCCAAGTACGCCCTCCAACAGCACACATCGTGGGTTCGAATCGTATCTCATCTCATCGCATCTCTTCTGATAGCGTCCCATCATCCTACTTCCTCAGAGTCGGGGTGGTGTTATTGACGAGTTGATATAAATGTGATACAGTTCCAAGAGTCGCGTGTCTCTCTATCCAACTGCCCTCCCGACGCCATCCATTCGTGTCTCTGTCCCTTATCATCAGTGTCTTTTCTCTGTTCTGTTATCTCTGCTGTGTTGCTGTATTGCCGCGGCAAGCGACACAGATCAGCCAATCCTGCGAAGACCACTTAGCGCTGTTGTGAATGGACCTCGAATCACGAGACTAGCTACCCAGCTCTACATCGAAGGCTTGCCAGACGCTGACAGGGCTGCGACCCCTGATCTCAACTGCTGATCGGGCCGATGTAGGACCGTAGCCCTATGTCTCGTTCGGCCTCCCTTGCTTCAGCCCCTGAATCCAACGGCCTAGTCCGCTCCGGCCTCGTGGCTGAACTGCACTACACGCCGGGTTTGTGCCGACCTCATCAGCACACAGGTCCGGTCGCAAACACCAGCCGAATATCCCACTCGTGCCGGCCACCCCCGGACATAGAGTAACCATGGTCGTCCACGACCCTATTCCCTATCACACCCCTACTAGAGTCAAGCCACAGCAGCCACAGCACAGCGGGTGATCCGGTCCTGATTGATTGATTGATTGATTGATAATAGGAGAAAGCAAGCATCCCGAGGGCATGAGACGTGGCAAGCCTTCCACTATATATTACATAAGCGACTGTCGAAGCCGTCTTCTTACTTTAAGAACATAATTCTTAGTAGCTGCGCGTCGATGCGCGTCGACTCCCAGTACTGCTATGCCCTATACGCCGCTTCGAATTCGTTCGCTCAGGTAGTCTTCCTCCTCCCGCCGTTCCAGGTTATCTCGTGCTCGCGCCGATAGAACTCCATGGGTAATGGAAAAACCCGTCAGTGACTTGAACGAGCGCTATCACTACCTCCCGCTTCCGACCGCGAGGAGTCGTACGTAGAGCTGTACGACAGATGCATTCGCCGCCGTCCATTCGGTTCCGTACTCGTTGTCGGATCGGCCCTGTCGCCAGGGGATGGGCACCGGCTTGTGGTCGCGGTTTGGCCAACATTGCGAGGACGATCATATCGAGTAGGGATTACAATAAAGCAAACTGCATTTGTTGACTGGCCGTGTGGCGGGATAAACGCTGCTGATACCTACCAACCTACCTAGATGCCCAGCTTGGAGAAGGTGAATGGGAGCCAAGGACAGAGTCAACAAAATATCGGCCATCGGTTATCGGTTATCGGCCATCGGCTATCAGCAATCCTTGGGCTTGGTGGGGGTTCCCGAACTTTCTGGGCGCTATACTGCTGTCAGGTAGTTAGCAGACAGGGTTCCGCGCTAGGCACCTCTTACACTTACACTGCCGTCGCAATCTATCACAGTTGCATTGTGTGAAGGTACAAGGTAGCTAGCTATAGTACCTTGCGACGGAGGCGGAATGAACAAAGATGAGTACAGTGCTATATAGGTGCAAGGTTGAACACCTACTTCCAAGAGCCTACCTAAAAGTATACAGATACCAAGCGCTGTTTCGAACCAAACCTAGGGAACAGTCAAGTCAGCTACGAGGAGCCTTGGGACGTTGTGTCTCCCTCAAAAGCATGCCATACCAAAGTGCTAGGGCTTCCAGCAGGTGTCTCGAAACAGGAAGCAGGGGTAGCAGGATGTACAGTACTTGGAAACCAGAAACAGTGGGATGTTTGGCTGAGGATTGCCAATTGGTTGCGAACCGGAAATCTCAGCCTAACCTATTGGATGGGAGGCAATGTCTGTGTAGAGCGAGGAAGCAAGTTCATTACCAGCCACCTCTCGTCGTTCAAGTTGTGACACGTCTTTCAGAAGTGCTCAAGAGGCAGCGAAGGTCATGCTCTGTGTTCTGTGTTCCGCGAGCTAGTTCCCTCCCCTTCCCGCGCGCATGTGTCTATTCTTTACTTTAGACCCTCTGCTAATATTTTGAATACCTCTAATCTTGCCTGCCCTTCTCTGTTCGTCCTTCCTCTTCCTCCGCCTGCTATCTCTGCCTGTCATTACTGTCCTACCCGCCATGTTGTTTAACCCCACCACACTATGCCCCCTCCTCCCGTTAGCCCTGGTGAGTGAGTCTGAGGTAGGCCCGGTCTAGTCTCTTCTTGTGATCCTTGCTCCTTGCTCCTAGACTCCCCCCGGGCACCGCGCCAATATCACCTTGTTGAGCCTCAATCAGCCCTAATATGCACCCTACGAGTGGCAGTGAAACTAGCAGCAGTGGATTCGACACGTCACGCTAACCTTTGAGCTATCCAGTACGACCTTGAGTATGTCTGCGAGGTAAGGTTGCTCCCAGTCCGCAAATTGGGACTCGCGGATCTCGTCTTGCACGCATACGTCAATGAAAATCAAATGTTAGGATACAGCCGCGTACTGTTCGTCCAAACATGCCAAAGTGCATGTTCAGTAGAGCCCACCTGTACTTGCTTTATAGAGTATAAAAGGCAGTCCAGCAGGCGTTTCTCCGTCTTCCACTCATCGTGGTCATTATCATCATCTTCCTCTCCATTATCTATATTGTCTGCTACTATCTTGACCCCACTCGGCCAATATCAGCTATAGTGATCATCATTATTACTTCACTATCCTCATCCTCAAGGTACGAATATATCTCACTGTTGTTGTCACTCTAGGTGGCCCTCTTGCGACGTTAGCAAGAGCATATAGGCGATAAATAACTAACTGCACGGCTACTGAAATAGTTTCCTCTAGTATCCATTTTACTACAAGTACAACAACAGAATCTCAAACAAGCGTGCCTGTCCTCGCAGCGATGGTTTCCGACCAGCTTTCGTTCCCACCAATCGACTCCACGAAGAAGTCCACTCAAGCGTTGGTTGCCTCCGAGTCCAGAAAACCGTGACCGAGTTCTAAGCAGATGCCATAAAACAGGGAGAAGGAAATATATAATCAGAACGACCCGGAGAAAGGGAAAGGAGGCAAAAAAGGAGAAGGAAGCAAAAAAGGAGGCACAAAAGAAGAAGGCAAAAAGGGAGAAAAGTACTATTTCGTATTGGTTTAGGCGAATGTACGACAGCAGGCTCGCCCACTGCGCGGATGTTTGATGGAGCCGTTAGGGGGCGATGGAGATATGGAGAGGAGGCGCCGCCTCAAGCTCTTAAAGCTCTCTTGATGCTCATCAAGAGTTCCAGTAGCTAAATATGAGACTTCCCCTGAAACACTAGATGCTTGAATATCCTATGGCACTAAGCTTGCTGAGAAACAACACATAGCCGCAACAGGTGCCTGATAATCTATGCTTGTCACAGAACAGAATTACGGCAGTAAACTGTTACACTACTCAAGTCTGGCAATTGACCAATTGCAGTTATCCGTATAGCACCGCGACAGTACTGTTGCCTTGAAAATTAATACACATTAAATCATGATATGAGCCGCTTTATCTAGCAATTTCTTTGAACCCTAGTATTGTGTCATCAACTTAGTCGAGCAATTGTGTTTGACACATATGTGTGTACGCGGATAATCCTTTTACTAGGTTAGGTGATTGCCTTTCCGGCCGCTAACCGGGAAGCAGGCCAAATAAGTGCGCCGACGTGAATGTATATACCTACCTACAATGTACTCTCACTAGCCCGGCGAAGTAGGTGGGAATTTGTCAACCGACTCTCGCAGCTGACATAAATAGTATAGTAGTATCTTAAAGCAGCTTCATTGCATCTGCGTATTAATTTTACTATTTTACACGAGGTGTCCTAATTTGCGTGTGCTTGTGTATGTGTTGGCTACCTGCTTAATTAAGCGAGATGAGTGCAGCGCAGCACAGTATTAGTCTATGAGCTATCGAGCCTTGGGATCAGCATTGGCGACTAAAGGTAATCGTTATAATTGCTGGTATTGAATTCTGCGTAGGTACCTGGCCAGTCAAGCGCTAATGGTTGGTTAGTCCTGCAGAGGTTTCTAAACAAGAAGCTGTGTGACTAATAAACGTATCGTCGTGGAGAGAAAAAGGTCGGAGCAATTCAGGTACGCTAGGTATTATGATGTGACTTGATTCAAGATAGGTTAGATAAGCAGGGGTCAGACTATGTGGGGAACCAGCGGGATTGATGGCAGTTTTAGAGGCAAGGCAACAAGGTCACGAACTGTGGTCCCTCCCAGAGTTGTTGCCTCGTTGCCGCTGACTACGATCAGCGGCTCGGTAAATTCGTATGCAGGTGATTACGTACAGTGACAAAACAAGATGATGGCGCTGGGTATCCTACGTATGCGCCTCCGCGAGACGACCTACTTTCTCTACCTAGGTAGTTAAATATAGGTGCCTCTGCTCCTCGGGGACTCAAGTAATTATACTCCGTCAACACTCATTTCGCATGCAGCATGACATGCATCCTATAATGTCAATGATATATATGACCCCAATTAAGACGAGGTCTCGTATCCACCTATCTCAGCTTCGGCCATAGACGCGGCTGCTTCCCGGTGCCTATCTCGCAGTGCGAGACTCGCACTACAGCTCAAACCGACATGGGTAATACTCAATTCACCTCACCTGGGCGTACGGTGTTTGCAAACGATGTAACCGTTCTGCGTATAGCGTGGTGAACACCGTCCACTGTATTTGTTATAAATATACGTCTTTGTTGGCCAATGGCTCACCGCCTCGCCATCAGACTGGGAGTGGACCAACGATGTAACCGTTGCCAGGAGCTTGCTAGGAACTTTTACAGGCAGAATTTTCTTTTGGCGTCATTCTGCCTAGGAGCGGGCTTCTAGCCACTGCGGTTCCACTCAAACATCAGGGCCAGTCTCTGAGTAATTTACGCTCAGACTTTGGCCTGGGCTTTCTACGTATCTGGCGGCGACGGCCCAATGATGTCGCAGAATAGGGCTCGTTTTTCTTTAGATCTGAGCAACACAGCCTCCTCGTCCCCACACAGACGCTGCGAGATATACGAACAGCGGATCGTTTTAATAAAACGGCGTTACACGAATCGCCCTATCAAGTCGTAGATGCACATAGGGTAGTGCCCTTGGAAAACACCGTATTAGAGGCACACACTTAGCCAAGGCAATATTGCTGTACCGATCCTCCAAGTCGTCATAATTAATTAGTGCCTACCTTTCAGGGCAGACGTTCCAGTCTCTATAGTTGGGAATAGCTCGTAGAGGAATCACGGCTCTAGTGCATCTGAGCAAGGAGCGGCGGGTTGGGAAACTATTTTACTACGCCGGAGACCGTCATTTTATTCTGGCTTCCAATATCGAACAAAATGAAGACTGATAAAGAATGATAAAGTTCTCACGACCTGCTGAGATTATAATATGCTTAACCAGATCGGCACGAATAAAGCCCGACTAAACAAGCCAATCAATCATGTTCCCTCACCGAGAAAAAAAGTTTTCGCGGGCTGGCCTCCAACTAGTTGACCCGACAACAAGGATTCAGGGCTGTAACGGTTTCGTGGCTGAATACTATCGATGCCGCTGCCATAGGCTTACGTATTGACGGACCCAATGCAACGCTACCTGCCAGGCAGGGGTACTATGAAGAAGCTGGTGGAATGCCTAGGACCTTCTGGTAATCCGCCAGTAAAACAGCTCGAATTAGCTAGTTCTTATCATCCTGTTCACTGTTTTCCACGTGACCTCTAGACAGACTACATGCCATGATACTTTGAACTTTCTGGTGTAATGTGTTTGTTTCTAAGCACGAAACCTTTATTTAATGCTACTGAAATCGACAAGTTCCTCAACTATGGCTTTCCAGCTACAATGAGGCCTCCCTCTAAAGAATCCAGAGTTGAGAGTGGTGAGTTGATAAAACCATAACAGCTATCCCGCTTAGCTTCCAACCTCGAACGTCGTCCTCCAAAGTGTTTCCCCTCGTCCTCGTTTTAGTTCGCTTGACCTACACGAATACTAACAGAACTTACGCTAGAAAACATCAATCTGATCCCGAAGCGATTAGTCGACCGAAGCTGCCTTCACCTCCTTCTCAACAATCGAAAGATAAAAGGATTTATTCTTGTTAGTGTCCGGAATCAGAACTCTTCTCCTCAAGATGCTGGCCGAATACGCGGTATTAAGTCGGCCTTATGCTCGAGCCTCCCTTTTGTAATAAGAATCGTTCTTTCCAACACTCTCCGAGGAAAGCGAGTGCCTTCATTATAGCTTCTTACTACAGATCGAAGTAGTGCTGCTCTGCCTGGTGACGAGTGGAACCTATAGAAAGAAGACGGTGTCGATCCTGTACCTTAAACATTATATCCTCGCTCCAATTCTAGCCCATATACTAATCCTTGCCATATAGTAGAAATAGGGGTTAGCTCGCAAGGATAACATTTACATCCCGAAAACAAGCGTCCCTAACCCAAGCGTGTAAATGAGCAAGGAGGGTAGCTATTTATACATACTGAAAGTGGAGGCAAGCGTTGAACAGCGCATATACCCCTAATTACCCGCCGTAGTTCCCGAATAGCAACCTCGTCAGTATCATTTTTGCGTCGTCAACAGACGCGGCGGCAAATCTGCTCAGTCTAGGCTCGGAATTTAGTTATTGTTCAACATATTCTCTATAGGCATGCTTCAGACTTTCTATCACAGGTGTAAAGTAGCCGTGTAGTCATTATCCTTCATCTCAAACTCAAACTCTCTTCTAAGCGTTAAAAATGGTCAGTTATAAACGACTTGGGTTTCCAATGCGGTTGGTAGGCTTGTCCCAAGAATGGAATTGTATGTAGCATTTTATAATTAAGATTATGAATTGAGCTTAAGCCTCGCAGGTCATAAGCAGACTCATATCTGCCGATAGAAAGCTTATTCTCGGCCACCTACTTCAGATTCACACCCGCATAATGTCCCAATAGCTAGATATAGACCCTAGGCGCTAGTTATATCAGTAGTAACCTATACTATTTCGTTCCTAAACCGAGACAAATGAACCAACGTGGATCTAGATGGATGCCAGATGGAGTCTTTTGTGCGAGGACACAAGGTAATTATTATCTATTAATGTGGTTGACTAGCACTTAGCAGGAGCGATTCTGCGACTAGACTAGCTGCGGTTTTGTTCAATTCTTAGGCAGCTCAAGTTCCTCTCATAGACAATCTACGACTATAGAACGAGGAGTGTTATTAATCAATGCTAGAGTTTTATATAAGAGGTTTATGTTGGGCTTAATTACAGGCATCTTATAATTGGAGGGAGATTCATCGTTGAAACTTGTGTCACGAAGAGGTGTCTTAAAGGCTCGAGAAATTCTATCACGAAGGAGTACTCAGGGCCCCCTTCACAGCAATAACGTACATAGGTAGTCTTGCCCTGCAATAGGCCATTATACCAGCATTCTGCCGAACCATCAGTCAAATTAATGGTTTAGGCTATGAGTGTTCTCCCTCTCACGAAGGACTGTAGGTCTACACACATGATCCAGCGCTATCTATGTACGTGACAACTTATCTAGATTTGGGTTCATAATAGATACCTCATTGCAGCAATGGTGAGGGCCTGACGTGCGAAGCCGCAGTCGGAAACTTAATCTTCAGGCATCATTCAGACCGTGTTCGGTGACTTCGTTAGTCGTGAAAATCTACCTTTCGCACGTTGCCAAACTACCTTGGGAGTTCCTTAGATACCAATGGTAATGAGAATGAGGGTTTTGGTTTGCGCGCTATGTTTCAGAAAGAGTGCTCAACCTATCCTTTAACACCAGTCAAGTAAGGCCTTTGATATCTGATGTAATCTATTCTAAAACGCATGTGCATAGCTTAAAGCTTAGACAGCCACTTAGGAACATAATGATAGCACATACAATCCGAAATGGCTGATTGGCCGAAGCTACCCCTGGCTCACGCATGTGGTGGTCAAGAAACGGAATAACTCTACGGGAATTACTTTCAGAAAAAAACAGGCATCGAAGAGACAAAGAGGCAAAGCCGGTAGGTCCCCTCAGCGAAGATTTGAATGCTCATGACTGAAGGATTAGTCGTCACGAAACTTCTTGATATTCATCTATACCATAATAGATCTCAACTCAGCCGAGACCACACGAGCTACTTTATGCACCTGTCACTTTATGCACCTACACTCTAATGCATGAACCTAAGTGTCCCGGTAACGCCTGAAATGCATATGCTCCATGTCCCCTAACCCGCGCCGTATGCAGTCATCAACATCTCATCCGATCATTCCGGTCTCAAGCCTGCCCGCTCGGCGGCGGCTGGGATTCGTCGAAACTAGCAGGCGTCTTATCTTTGTGTTTCGAATAGAGACCGTACACGCTCTGTTGGCCTTTCGATGCAACCTTGAGATCAACGAATCGTGCCTCCGGCAGTCGCTTGCCGGCTTTGATGCTCTCAAGGACCCACTATTTAAAGATCTACAGTCAGCCATAATCGCCCTTCATAGTAAGTAATAGGTATCCAGGTCTCGGGAACTTGCAGGGTGTGAGTGGGAATCCTCTAGCTGCCTAAGCAGACTATAAAAACTCCCGCAAAATGCAGAAAAGGGGGGAGGTGGGCCGGAGGGGAGGAGCACGGGAGACGCTGGAGTAGCTACTGACCTGGACGCTAACAAACTTCACAGCGGGACCTCCCAACTTCGAGATCTCCCGTTGTAGCTTTCCGCCCGCGAGACCGCCACCGGCGCCTCCACTGCCGTATCCGCCTGCTGCGGGCCGGCCGAGAATGACGTGCGTCACCTTTCGACGGCCAAGGTGGCTAGACATGCTGGCGCCATTCTCGGCAAGCACGTGTTTGAGTTTATGGTCGGAGATGAGCGGGTGCGTGCTTCCGTTCAGGTAAACGACGACGCCGTCGAAGATTCGGCGAGTCTGCTTTGCTTGTTCTCTCGCTACATCTTCCTCCCCACGTCGAGCCATGAGGCGCTCCTCGGCCGTCACGTACTTAGGACTCGGGCTTCTTGATTTCCTGCCGTGAGAGGCAATAGTAGCCGCAGCCGCAGCCGACGCTGAAGTCGTAGAGATAAAAGATGGCGCAGATGAGGACGAAGACGCCGGCCGCTTCATGGACCCAGGCTTCGCCAGCATGTCCAGAACCGAGCTCCGTGCTCGCGACTGCATCTCCGGCGTGATGAGGGCTTTCGCTTGCGGGTCCCAGTCCCGCGACCCTTCTCCTACCGTATCTGATACCCGCTTACCGCCGCCGGGGCCTCCGGTATATTGGCTCATCAACTTGCGATTCCGCGAGTCGCGCCATCCTGTGCTGGCGCCTAAGCGGTTCTCGGCGCGCTGATGTCCCGTTGACGACGAGTTCCAGGGGTCGAATAACTGTCCGTACACGGGCTCCGCAGCCTTGGGAGCCGGTTTTTCAGAAGGTGGCATGATGATGTATGCTGCTCTGGCCGTGGGGTGAGGCGGGGGAGCTGGCCTTTGTGGAGGGATAAATATGGTTTTGGAGAACGACTCTCATGAGTCATGACTGATTCACTCGCAAAACAAAAATAACGCCGGGACTTATTTGGTTCGTTCCTCCCTGATCCCCTTTTCCACATGGTTCTTGGTCCGTTTCAACATCGTCCGGCATGGTACCGAACCCTTTGTCTCGGAACAAATAAACGTGACATTACCTAACTTAGCTGCCGAGCAACAAGACAACCTACCCTATAAGCTTTAGGCTAACAAACTATATCTACCAGACACGTGACCAGGCATCCGTCTTGCTAATGTCCTATTACCTAGGCTCGATCAATTTCTAACTCGACGGTTCGATGATTGATCAATCGCCTAAAGACACAATGTTATGTTCACCTCTTTTGGTTTGGTTTATGGGGCCATTGTTTGATCAAACGTTCAATGATCCTGGTTTCTTGTTTTCTTTTTCCTCTGCCAAGCTTTCTTGCTTAGACGGCAATTAATGTACAGCATTGCGGCCTGCGCCGTTTCGAATCCACCCGCGCCACGAAAATCTGTGCATCGCGACGCTCTGATAAGGTGAGCCGAAGCGGGGCTAATCGGGTGGTGGGCTCGATGCGAGTAGAACCAGCCAAGAAGCTAGGGACTATCGACACAGTTAGTCTTGGCCTGCTTCCTTCTTGCCGTTCCCTGCAGAGGAAATGCATGGGGGACTTGGAATGGGACGGGGAAGAGTGGGCTGTGCGTTTTGGCGCGCGCACCGCGGGTTACATTCCATCGATAGGACGGGTCTCTGTTTCATGGGGTGGATGGATGGAAGGATGGGCAGATGGGTAGATGGACGAGTGTGGATAAGCTACGTAGTAGTGGAGTAACCTAGGTAGTGTCGTAGTTAGTAGGTAGTTTGTCTAGTGTAGGTAGGGTCGTAGTGGTGGCGGCGATGGGCCCATGACCGACGAGGATGGAAGATGGTGGTTTGCTGATACTGGTAAGCTGAGAGATACCTAACATGGGCGTAAAACTAGCTGGCGTATTTGCGCTCAGCGAAGACGACATCGATGACCCCGAAGGTCCGCAAGCCGGCCAGCTAGGAATGAGATTGGAACACTTACTTGTGTGTCGAGATTCCTCGAGCCTCGTCCCTAGTTCGAAGCCGCTATGCGTCAAACTGAAGGCCTTGATTAATGGGCCTGGCTCGGGCCCGTGGTTTAATTCCCCGCAAATTCATGCAGGCAGCACACGGCCTCCCGTCGACGTTTCTTTATGCATTCGACACTCCGCGCTGCATCTTGGGAGCAGGTAACAGCCGGGCTGAAGGGACCCTGCCGGTGCTACAGTAGAGGACTGAACAATAGGTCAATTTCATTGTCTAGGAGGGTAACATGCATCTGGTGGATGCATTCTGACCTCTTGGTCTGATTTACGATCCTACTTCCCCGGTGCTTACTTGATGATGATGCTCATGTACAACCTAATGTCGAAAGCGGCTTTTTCTTGCACCGACGTCACCCCAATCATCTGGTTTTTTATGGCGTGGCACATTTTATTATACTACAACAAGCCTATAGGTTCACGGCTATGTATGATGTCTGATGACACCTACGTATAGGGCAGTAAATACTATACACTATTATGAAGAAGCTGTGGCGCCGGGGTGAAGAGGACCAATGTAGGAGGTGTAGTTTACTATATATGAACCTAAGGTTAGGTAGTGTAGTATGGTTTTGTGTACATAATACGTGCCCTTTGATATGCATGCTCATCAGTGCATAGTAACTCCCGCAAGTCTGGGGTTCATGCAGCAGAACCAGGCGTTTCTTTGTGTCGCGGCGTTAATTACAAGAGCAATCACTTCAGGGGGATGATAACGTTGGCGGGACCCTCGTTGGGGTAGACGGTAGTCAATTCGGGTTCCGTTTCCGAATAAGCTCTTGTCCTGTGCTTGCTTGCTTGCTTCCGTTGTCGCAGGCGCAGGAGTCCACAACCGTGCATTCTTTTTGCCGGCATAACAGGCATCGCCACGTTCTAGAGATGTACGGGGACGAGCATTGTTGCCGCATCTGCACTACTTTATGTCGAAACCCTGGGACTCAATCTGAGGGACTGCAGTGAGTCAAAATCAACTCAAGACCTGATTGGTGTCCCGATTCGTGATCCATGAGTCGTCATATCTCGAGGATTCGCTTGTTCTGTGTTTATCAAACCGTTTCTCACATGACTAAGACATGAGTTGAGACTTGACGATACGCTGAAAATAGGTAGAAAAGTAGTTGGTTCGCCATACAGTAATCATGGATTCCATCCATTCGTGTCAATCCAAAGGCCCGCCAAGGCGTGGTCCTGCTGTCAAATTTAGCAATCTTGATTCACACAAGTCTCGGGCACTGCCTCCTAGGTCCCTTCTTAATCTCAGCCTGGGATATTTGTGACAAATTACCAAGGGTATACAAGATAACAGTTACATGTTGAGCGCAAGTCTACACCATCTCAGTACCTATCCACTTACATGGCGCAGGGACTGACAGGAGACAGTGACTGTGTATACCTAGCGTAGGACTGCAACTACATGACGAAATTCTAGCCCTCTTGTGTAAGTATATATGCTGCCGTCCAGGGCGGCACGGACATAATCTAGAGGTCATCTTGAGAGCTAACCTAATTATATTGAAGTTCTACAACAGCTATTTGGAGATTGCCACCCATGAACGAGCTACAGCACATATGCGGATCATACTTGCTTCTGCTTGATGCTGCTGGCCGAGCAAAGAAGAGTTATGGTGCCGCTTCCCGTCCATGTACACACACTATTGTGCTTGAGGTGGTTGGGTATTTGCATGGTACACTACCTACCTAGCGTAGCAGTGACGAGGTTCCCGGGCTGGCTGAATCTTAGCTTGGAGTGGTCCCTTCATTACTTCATTACGGTATCTGGTTGCTGGCTGTACAAAGTACGTAGTGGGCAGTGATCCTCTACGGCTTGCCGCGGAGGAAAAGCGTAGAAAGGCCTCCGTCCAGGCTAGACACGATAGTCGTAGTGTAGTACAATACACACTATATTAGCTAGATCTCGGGCTGAAAGACAAAGCTATTCTTTATTTCTATGCCGAAGACGCCGGCTGGTGGATACCGTATTCGAATTGCGGCTTTTTGCTTCGAGTTTCGTTCAGCGATCCACAATCTGGTTTGTTGATCTGATTACTGGACGTTGTATTTGCCTGCTTGCACTCAGATCTTCTGTAGCTATCTGGGGAACGCACTATACACTACGTCAAAATAGAGGCTTTTTGACGCGGGGCCTGTGAACAAATGGTATGATCTCTCGGTCCCATGTCTCCCTTCCGCCGCTAGTGATGTAGAGTGCGGATATGTAGCGGTAATCCTGCCCGTGCTCATACATACATACATACACACATACCTACATGCGTCGCACGTTAGCACAGCAGGCCACTACTGCGGTAGCTGTGGGATGTACTAGGGTTGGCGTACAGATGAGCAGCCGGGCTAGCCCACGGCTCATGCACGATGTCAGATCGAAAACCGATGTATTCTGAATCAAGACGATCGCATCCCACAACAATCCGTCAATGGGAGATTTGTTTCTGGAGTCATTGGCTACTGCTACTGGCGATCTTGGTAAGGCTGCTAGAAAGCCGGGCGCGTGAACGCACTCTTTTTGTCTCACAAGCAACGCACTTAGCACTATCCTGAGAAGGGTGTATTCTTCCGGGTCGTAGGAAGGAAGGTCTGCTGTCTGTGAGCACCGTCTTTTGGACTACGTATCCCTTGTTCTGTTGCAAACGGCACCGAGCAAATCATGACCCGGCCAACGATAACGACCACTATCCACTTTCGTTTTATCTACACTGCACTACGGTAGGATCCTATGTAATAGCTTGGGTACGTGTACGTGGTACACTTTCATAGTAATGCATAGGTACGGGGTCCTTCGTGCTACAAGTACCTAATACAGATGCCGATCATTTCATGACAGGTATTGTAGAAGGTTTTTGGAGCCTCAAGTACACCTGGATGGCCAGCCACCAGTTTTCGTCAAGCGCCCGTACTTCTTCTCGATTAGAATAACTCCATGGCCTTCTACCAGTACGCAACTAAGTTCAATGGACAGGCAAAAGTGTACGTGATCTTGTCACTCAAAACTGTTTGTCCGCGCAATACTTACCTAGGGAGATACCTAGTGGAGAGAAAGGGCCTATCCCTACACTACTTGCTCCCTGAGGCTAGACGAATTTATCACTGGTCAGGAACAGATTGGGCAGGAGGGATTTTCTCATTGGTCACGCTAAAGAATGGGGACGACGGCACATAACAGGCAGGACCCCTCCAAGCCAGGGTGAGTTGTCACACTCCGGTAGGTACATATTATTGTACAGTCCTCGTCGATTTGCGATGAGAGACTCGAGCAACGTACAGAGTGCCCTCCCCGTCAATGTCTGGCCAGTATCTCGCCTTCTCTAAGCCCGAGGGGCAACCATTCCGATTATCACGGGATTAAGAGCCGACAGAAAGACAACTCGTCTCGTGGGGTAAACAACTCGCACCCAGCATCTCTGCTACCTATCTCAAGTAAGTACTAGACAGGTATTTGATCTTGAGGGCAATAACCGGTGATCATCGGACAAGGAATTGGGGCACCTAGCAAGGGTACAACGATTCGAATTACATACTTGCGCTAGTTGGAGCTGGGGGGAGGGGGGTTCAGTTAGAAGATCTTGAGAGATATAGTATACGCTAGGAAGTATACCATGTGCGCCGGCATGAAGTGGCGGTGAAGGGAAGCTTGGACCTGTTTATTACCTATTACGCGGGGTGCTTTGAGATCATCGAGTAGTTGTACAGTGTGTATAGAACCGCCCGATAGCTCCGTTTTAGGACCACCAGCTGTCTAGACCGAGTACAGTATTGCCGGTAGGTATACAATGCTAGTCTAACCGAGTTAGTGTAAGTAGTAGTGTACTTCGTCGGTAGTGCGAAGGCGAAGTAAGCCGTAGTATAGTCTTGAGTAGTTGGTGTATACCTGATGTAGATGCGAGTAAAGTCTATATAACTAGATGCCAGTAAAGGCTATGCAACTACATAGTAAAGCCAATAGTTAGTTATGTCTTTGTGATTCAGACTCGAAGCGTGATCATGAATTTAACTGCTAATCACCTAGTTGCCAGGTACTCTTATTAGGCATATTAGGTTACGATTTGCTACGCTGTTTATGTTCACGACGTCAAAGCTATTGTACGTCGTGACCAATAGTATCTGTCGTACTCTGCTGCGAATCCGATGTTAGTGGAGAGGCGAGCATGCTGGACACGATCATTTCCCACGTTGTTCGCTCCAATTGGGCCAGCAAATCCATACAACACCAGCCTGAAAGGGCGTACGGTGGTACACGTTTGTAAGATGGTCAGTAGGCATTTTCTCATGGCGCCACAGGTCCTCAAATCTCCCCTCTTCACACCACCTCGTCTTCCCCCTCCGTCTTGGCCCGAATTCTCGTTGCCAATTGTGAGTACAGCCTGATGAGCCTTTTAGCACGGACAACGGTCCGCTCTTGCAGCCCACTGACTGCCAGGAGATCTCTCCATGGTGGCCCTGCTTGTTTGCTTCTCCCTAGGCCCACTCCTTCGAAGGAAGCGGGGCTGGCCGGTTCATGATGTGAGTCTATAGGAACAAATGTCAATATCTCGCGGCTTAGCTTCTCTACAATTTGTAATACCTGTAACACCTGTTGAAGGGCTTTCGGGGGCAGGAGGGTGCGACAAGTATGCCAGGAGATAGCACGGCAGGTACCCCATATGGCTTCTCTTATGGCATCCGGGGTGGCAGGTTAGCCCACAACCAGTGCTTATTCAGTTAGTCTGGTGGCCCGTTCGTTGGAGACAATCTCCCTAGTCCCTATACTAGGGCTGGATAGTGTCCACATCAGCTGGATGAGTGTGTTCGTCGACGTGGGGGTTGCTGATTGGTTAGGAAATGGCTGGGATGGGAATGGAGGGTGACAGAGAGGTTGGCTCGCAAAACGAAACCTGAGAAGGATACACCGGAAGGACCGTAGGAAGCTTTTCACACTGTCTAGCCGACATGATACTGTCGAGACAAGTGCCGATGGCCAGCCAGCCAGGATTCGGTCCTCAGGACGGACTTGGACTGTCCGGACTCTGCCGTGAACTAAACACCGATCTTGCTTTTCCCAAGTCGGAGACAGACCGGAGGCCAAGGTGCTACCTGGGCAGGCAGATCGACATGCACTGCGCTACACTGGGGACGTGCTGTACGACTTCAAGAAGTGCAAGAAGTGCCTTGGATATCTCCATCGCTATTATCTATTCATTACGAGTAGGTCATGACAGGGTTCAGGACCTGCTCTGGAGGAAACCCAATTCTCCTTCCTTCGCGATGCCGATGACTTCTGAAATGACTGATTGCGTCTCAGTCTCTCTGCCGGTATACACTACCTAACAAGTCCCTAGTCTAGTCTACCACACCACTAAGATGATCCGCCGGCAAGGCTGGCCACTTGAAATGATGATCCGCTTCGATCCTGCAGAGACCAATGACACCCTGTAACATGGGGTACCCTAAAAGGCCTGATTGGTTAGGTGTGAGATATGCATAGCCGCGCCCGCTGTGCGTTAGTCTCGCTGCTCGGTCATGCAAGTGCTCAGAGCCTACATAATACGCTATACCTAGTAGGTATAACCAGTATATTGTGTATACACTAGTCCCCCCCTGTCATTCCCTCGACAGCTCTTTATCCTCTCATGTACCGAATCGTACAGGACTATGCTTATATACGTACACTCTGTATAGACAGCGCTGATGGGCGAAGCTTATTTCGTCAGGCCATTTCATGAAACGGCGATTTCTATGGGTGCTGTTAGTGTAGATATACCTACTTAGGTAACCGAAGGAGTATTTGGGCGGAAGCCCAGTTGTACAGTAGAAGTTTAAGATTCACTCGAACCGGAGTACCTATCTGGCTAATACCATACCTTACACACCTAGGTACTGTACTAGAAGGCGCCAATCTATCTCTACCTACATGTGGCGGGGGTTGATGTACGATATAGATTACCTGCAAGACAATTCGTAACCAAAACGTTGTCAAGCAACGGCCCCGTTGGAGTTCTCCGGTAGTACAATGAAGTCAGTGAGCCTCACCATTGAGTTAGCTGGTGCTGAGCTAGGGAGCCATATCGCCATATCGAAGGGATACAGAGATTGAAGGCAACGAAATCGAACCCGGCGAACTGGTACGGCGTCCTGTAATCTAGCCAATGTCCCGCATGGGACGTACGACTGCGAGAAAATCATATGCGATGCAGCTGGTCGTACATGACTCCTTGCATCGCCACTGCGGTCTCCATTAGGTAGTAGGTTATGTTGGGACGACGGGCTACAGGCCTTCAGTTGGCAGGACGAGAACGAAGGGATCAGACAGTGGGAGTTGTCACTGGGAGTCCATCCCTTGATGGTCTTCCACCCGGTGGTTGGTTGTGTGACCATCAATATACCGAGATGAATGTAGGTATTCCCGAACCTGGGTTATGATATACGATGGTCTTAAGGTAGCCAAGTGTATAGGTAATATCAAGAGATTGCGACGGGCTATGACGGTCGCTCCAGTCTATAATGAGGCTCATATGTATTGGCGCGCGGCAATGAGTGAACGAATGTCGTGCATGGCATGAGCATGGCATCGCATCGCATGCCGTGGACGTCAGAGGCTCTCTTCCACGGCATGGTCACCCTGCCTCGTCCCCACATCGCTGGCAACGATCTAGCTACTCTGAAGATCCGTCGAGTCGCCCCGTCTTCCTGCCTCGTGAGCGCAAAGTAACCATGGCACGAGATCCGCGCACCTTGAAGGAGACAGCTCACTGCATGGAAGTCTGCACCTGCCCGGCCTTGACCTTCCCGGCAGTGGCATTCGAGGAACCGCCCGTTTCCAACGGCGTGGATTTCGATCTAAGTGCCTTACCAATTATCCAGCAGAGGGATGAGATGATCATATAGCTGACGAGCGGCTGGGGGGACGGCGTCCCATTTACTCACCTAGGTACGAGGTAGCCGTGTCATGAACCGCTTAGGTCCAAATACTTAACCTATGTGGTATCTACACACTATCTGTAGCCTCTCCTTCGGCTGACTATTAAGACGAAGACCCTGTGTGCTAGTCTGCCTGAAGAAGGCTCATTTGTCTCGGTTGATACATTCCACCGTATTACAGAGATTGGCCCACATGGGTCGAGTGCTACTTGACAATGTGACAAGAAACTCTGGTCGAAGCTACAAAGAAGAGTCTGCGACGTCACCTTGATAATTATTATAGGATTAGGAGGGTCTTCCGGATAAAGGAGACATGCTCGATGAAATGCCCGGAGGATGTTCTGTTATGGAATCACCTCGTCGACTGCTCAACAAATCCTAATCTAGGTCGTACTGTGTTAGCTTGGCTTCCGATACCTAGTGTAGGCATGTGATTCCCCCAGACTTTCCCCCAGACTTTCCCCCCAGTTAATCTGAGGACGTAGGCTGCTCATTTTCACGGCGCAGGGGTTAGAAGGCGCAAAATGACCACGCTTCTCGAGTTGAGTTGGTTAGACGAAGGAGGTTATGATAGAGAACAAATGCTTCACGTTATCGCGCCGTCTTATGTTGTGGATGTTGGTATAGTAGGGTATCATAGCAGGCGTCCAGCTGCGTACCAGGAAGAATATGGGCACCATTGCATACTAGGTATCCCCCTTTCGGCTAGATCGTGAGCGGGATGCAAGAAACGGGCTTGGCGGATGTTTGGTCTGTATACACCGCGTCTGCTTGCAGGCAGGACGCATGTTGAGCATCCACGGAATCTTGCATACGCGGATGTGCACTAAATGCTGCAGAGGCAGACTTTGTACGGCGCCGCATTTTTCACTGCAGCAGTGCTATGACGAAGCACACTGAAGATGTCTCGAAGGTCCCGCTTGCTTTCTATAGAATAATGCCTTTTCCCCTTAAATTAGCCGTTTGTACAGGGATATTTCCTACCAGTCTTCCCGACCCTAGTAAGTATGCTTTCTTTCGGACCTGCAGAAACAAATACCTACTCCAGACTCGCCGAGGAAACTTTGCATTCGGAAACGCAAGCATTATGGGCGAAGGTCCGCTTGGAACGAGCATCTGATCCAAGGTCGGAGAGAAGGACGAATGAAAATAAGAAGACGGAGAAGAATTAGGTTTCGTATTTTGAAAATGACTTGGGCAAGAAAACAAAACACCTAGTTTAAGTCCAGGTTATGATGGCGGTCCGCGAACTTACACTAAGCGCGCTGCGGTCTGCGGTGCGGTGAGTACATTGGGCCATTCCCCCAAGGATGATTCTTGGGCATATACTTCGTACCTAGCATAAGCTGCATTTGAAACGAAGGAATACTCTGTTCTCTGGTTCCTGGAAAACTTAGCCCCCAATTTTCATGTTGCATCGCATCTGACGACATGATGAATGTGCAACCTTGATATGTGCCTCTGCCTCTGCCTCTGCCTCTGCCTCTAACCTGCAGCCCAACAAGCCTGGTCCCTGTCACTTTTTCGCTGTACGTATACTACCTACCCGGCACATCGGACAACGATAGGCTGAGGAGGAGAAAACTGTTTTGTCCTCGTCGGTAAGCGCACGTTCACCTTAGATGGAAGCCGAAATATCGCGCCCGATGTCTGGATGACGTGTGATTAAGGTAGCTATTGTCAGTTAGGAACCTACAAGTAACTTATCTGATGAGTAAGCCGCCGGAGAGGAAAGTTATCTGCGCTTTACTATGTACTTTCCCATGCCAGTAAACACCTACGAGTCCTGGTACCAAACTGGCATTGTCGAGTCGACCAGTGGCCTGTCGAGTTAGGTTAGTTGTCGAGTTGTCGGGTGGACCCAGGAGGGTCTTGCATCTCGCTGCGAGTTATTTAGGGATACCACGGTAGTGGTTTGATCAAGCAGATAGGTACCTACTTTTGAATGCATGAGCTTTATTGCACGCCTACTGCGAGCTACCAATCCGGGACCTACAGTGCGTCAGCATAGGGAGCAATGTGCATAGAGGTGCGCATCAGCCTGGGCCCTGACTTATCGCATGCATTGGTTGCCGCTTTCTAGACGTCTGCCGTCTGCTAGTTGCAGCTCTGACGAACGCCATACTATTCTATAACCCGTGAAGAACACGCTCGACTATCTCCGATCTCCAATCAGGAACGCTCGAAATGTATCGGGATACCTACACCATTTAGATCTTTTACCATCAATGGCCTAGGTAGGTATTTGGTGATGAGCTACCTCGACAAAAACCACCTGCATAGTAACGAGTCCCAGTGGATCTGGGTTGTCGCAATGCCCAGATCAGATGCTGCTAGCCAGCCCTCTCCACGGCCAGGGTCATGAAAATGGAGCCAACAAATCTCTCTTCGCCAAGCAGGCCAGCAGGCCGGAGTCTAGAAAGAGGGGGGACGCGAGCCAAGAACCCCGACAACAGCGCAGTGGAGTACCTACAGACTACAGTATACCTATTTCGTACACTAAGCCAGGTTACCTATACGCGTACCTAGCGTGCCCACAAGAAAAAAACCACTCTTTGCCAAACCTGCCACATCAACTGCTGGAGCTTGAAGGTGGCTGGCACCCCATCATACAATTGCCTGGCGTTTATATATAATGCAAGCCACCCATTATAAAGAATAGACAACAGTCGAGTCTTGTCCGCCCGGCCCGCCCGGCTTGAAGAAGAACAAGGGCGGGCTAGACGCCCTAGGCTAGCCAACCTCTAACCGCCTTCCTAATGGCACGCTAGCTTTGTCGCTTCAGCCCATCTTGGTTTGTTTACCACCAGAAAGACGTGCCTGTGAATACTACGTATGTGTCATGACAGTACACCGGTACATTGCTATTGTCTGTGCTACAATACCACGTCAGAACAGCTTTCCGTTGTTGGCTTTTTTGATTCACCTTGTGTGATAAAAAAAAAAAAAAGATCATTGCCTATCACTTTCTAACTAGAACTCTCCCATGGGCCATTACTTTTGTGCATTGTCTATGTATGCATTCTTCTGGTTGCATATCCTATCCAGTGACTCCAATGTAAGCGGAATAGAGTCGGCTCCATCTGCCTGGATCGAACAACTACTTTCAAACCCCAAGTACTTAGGCTCTTCTAATGCGTACTCTAACCGGAGACGTTGTGTACAATTAAGTGATGAGCCTTGATAGACCGAGTATCTTATAGGGCCCTTTTTCTCATATATTACGCCGGTGGGGGATAGAGGGGTCCAATTGAGATGTAAAAGGGTTTCCTGCTCGGACGCTGCGCGCAGTCCTAATTGCTACTCATTTATTTGTATGGTCTGTCTTGATGATGCATGTATTGATTTCCCTGGTAGGTAGTGTATTGAGTAGGCAGCAGACATGCAGTCAAATCACACCGATTGCCCAAGAAGCATTTCACCCAGTAAATTCCAATGACAATAAAGACACCGCAGCCTTGTTTATGAAGAATGCTGTGTTTCTCCTGTGCCTGAGTCCATATTTGCGTTTTTTTTTCATTCTCTTGTTATCCTTGTGACTCTGCTTCCTTCTTTGTTTTCAAATTGTAGGGTTCAACGGCTTATTTACGAGAACACCCGTATATCCCACCTTGTCCATCTTGGTAACTCTGGCTCAGTTCCTCGCGAAAGAAGAGGTCGGTTGAGGTGTCGTGTACGAAAAGAGGGGCTATTATCCCCGGGCACTGTGCTCCAACCCATTCATAGCAAGAACTGGCCGACTAACAGACCGACAGGCCGGACGAGACCAACTATACCTGTACCTTACACCACTAACCCAGTATCTAGCTCACCTATGTGGGTAGTACAGGGCAGTATCGCATGCCTCACTGTGCACACTCACGCACTCGTACGTACAAGAATCCACAAGGCCACACGGGCTGCGGCCATCTTGCCTTCCGATCCCCACCCCATAGGTACAGTACCGGAGACACCAATACAGTAATCATCTCACGAGTATCCCGAATGACTACCTACCATATCTGTCTACGATTCAAGAGCGAGCTACGTGTACCTCTGAAGAGCTACCTAGGGTACATGTAGACAAGTCACAGGTCGCCTAATATTGTATGGATGGTCCCCGAGAAGGGCCAACTAAAGTGAAGTACTGTGCGGTACTGTATACCATACCTACACGTACTTTAAGGACGGAGAGAAAAGCAGCGAGAGTACGAAATATATCGATTGGGCCCGCGAGAGTGGCCACCGTTTTCCAGTCGTGGGCTAACTGGTATCGGATACCTATCCAGGTCAACGTTCATGCCTCTTACCTTTACACCAATCTAGGGAGGTACCATACTTGATACTACCGTATTGAGAAAAATTCCGGGAGGCGGTTTGCTGTACAGAGGTTCTAGTTCTGTCCTGGATGGCAGGAATATGTCCGACTGGGCATCAAATCTTATCCACCTGCAGCGTCTGTTATCACGCGCCTACAAGATACCGCAACCCCAGATATCCAGGTATCACTCGCACTGCGATTCACTCCGGAAAGGCAAAGGGACACCAAAACAAATCTTAGAGCGAACCTCCCCAGTCCGGTTTGACATGGTACGATGTACACTAGACAGCTCTTGGATTTCGAAGGCACCATGCGCGGTAGTGAGCGGCGCCTCAGACGGACAAATGTAGGTTACCTAAGGTGCCTTAGGTAGGTTATGTTCTTGCTGCTGGTCTTTCAATACCTACTTTTTGGACCAAATCGCGACACCTCCGTAGTGACCTGAGCCCACGAGCCGTGACGGCAAGCATGGAACTCAATTGCACAATCGTACAGCTGGTTGGCTGTTCGCCTGTCACAGCAGACCGAGCGTGCACTGTGTGCTTCTCGTGGCAGCATATGGAGACGCCATTAATCTATCTAGGTATTTTTTTAATGCCCTTTTTAAATCGGGTTTCCTTTTGGAAAAAGCAGACGTCGATCCTGTCATTGAATGACCAAGGATGTCTGTTGCAACCTGTACACTACTGTATACGATATCTGGATAGAGACACGCCCCCGGCTTGCCCCTGTAAGCACCCCTGAATTACACGATGCCGCTAACGAGCCACACTGGAGCCTTGTTGATTGTGCTCAACAATAGGTACCTATTTCTTACAACGCCGATGATCGCTGAGGGACAACGACCTAGGAAATCTGCTGCCAACTTGAGGAGACATAGGTACAGCACTCAACACTTCAACCGACAGGGCGGACTCTATGTTGTACAGGAGGGAGGCATATCATACTACTAGGATACCCGCCCTCGGTACGAAGGCCCTGGCAAATACACGGGTGACGGTGACAGCACCCAGTACACGCTACCTACCTACTGCCTCTTGTGCATACACCAAGTAGTAGGTACCTATGTACTACGCTAGGTACATCCTACCGAGGAAGGCACTGTGTGTACATGTGCAAGGTACCTACTGTACAGCGGTACAGCGGCACCGCTGAGAACCCTTGCCCTGGCTGGTTGGGTCGTCAAATCCACTCCCCACTTTCAACTACTCCACCAGATCCCAACCCCTGCCTTTTGTTCTCCTCCACTTCCAGGCGGCCCTATCCCCGGCTCCCTCGCCGTGGCCAACCCAGCAGAAGCAGCAGCAACAACAACAGAGCAGAGGAGAATAGAGAGCCTTCTGGACCGGGCAAGCTGGCGGGCCCCATATCCTGTCACCCTCGCTGGCAGACGGGGGCGCGGCTCTCTCGACAACCGCTTACAATCTCGATACGGCACAGTAAACAGCTGGACGGCAGAATAAACAGAGGAGGGGCTTTCCTAGGGAGATATCTCATAGGGCAGGGCGTACCTACTGAGGTACCTACATTATACATAGGGTGCCTGCCCTAGGTACAAACTTGTATGCTACTTACTAGGTTGGGCCTGGCCAGGTCGTGCGGTAGGCGCCTTGGTGGTGAGTGGTGGTCATGGGGGTGGTGCAGGTACAGCACTGTACAACTGCTTAGTCTCCTCTTGGGCGCTCCTGCTAATTGTTCCTACCCAGGTACTTATCTCCCCGAAAGGCAAAAGTTCCCTCCTCCTATGCCGGGCTGAGTCTAGGGTATAGAGCTGTATGGTGGTACCTGCGGGTCATACCTTGTTACGCCCGCACTTCAAGTACCTACCTCGCTTTCCTATCCGACAACTGTACCTGCCTACGACAAACCTCCCTATAAACAGCTGGAGTTTGTACCTACTCAAGGTACCTATCGACATGGTAGTGTACATCCCTTCAAGGTTCCCATCCTATCACCTTCTTAGTTAGCCAACCGATCTGTTCGCTCCTCTCTCTTATCCACCTCAACCTCCTCCTTCTCTTCTCCTCTTCTTCTTCAATCTTCCTGCCTCCTCACCACCGACCAGGAGAGACCTTCTTCGTCTCAGGCTTCCTCTCTCTTTCTCTTTTTCTCCCTCTCTCCCCATTCCCCCTTTTGCCTTCCTCTGTCTCTCTTTTGACCTGATCAAACCTCGACAATTCTGAGTTCACCGAGGTGTGGACCCGAAAGGTTAGTCTTGATAACCTGATCTGATAGTTTGACATCGCAACAGCAAGGTCTATACTCTGCATCCTCACATGCACGGTCTGCGTTTCGCCGCTTGAATTGTACTGATTCTCGGCTGCCATAGAGTTGAGAATTGCAGAAGGTTACCAGGCTCCGGGCCCCGGTCTTGATGTGCATGTGTGCGTCGAGCTACATACATATTGTCTCTCTTGCGCCTTGTCAGAGTCGTTGGCGACTCACTTAAATCGACGATAACGACTCAGTTCCGCCTCATCTTGCCCCGTCTTTTTCCCGTCGTTACGAACATACACTACGAACATACATCAAGAACATACATCGGAGGACCCTGAGTCCTGGGAAGAGGAGGAGGCATACCTCACCCAGCGAAAATCACAGCACCACAGTGTTGATCCTCAGCTCTACCGGGTAACTCTCGGATTCTAACCGTTGTGTGCTCAATTGGAGGAGTTCCAAGCAGTCCTTACGACCTGTCACGACCCGCCTACGAAGTTATTGATGAGAGAAGTTGTCTTAGCTTGTTTTGCTTAACGAATCGCGCGTTTGTGGACTTGACATCGGCACCCCTCTGATCTTCCCCTCGCGGTTAATCATTACACACAACTACGGCACCCCTTGAATCTATGCGTGGCAACCGGTGCCAATTGATCGCCTCCGTTTGTGTTAGACCTTACGATTGTGCTTGACCAGATATTTTTAGGGTCCAACCTCTTCGTTGATCCTCAACCGCTCAGGCAGCCAAGCTCGTGTTGGCTGGGACTGAGCATCGACAAGCCAGACTCAGAATACTTCAAGCCGCAAAGCTGGATTTACCACCGCTCTCGTATCCGCCAACCCGGGGAACGTCCGACATAGCTCCATACTACAGTTCCCTCACCGCTCAGCGCCCACCGTATGCGAGTGAGAAGCTGCCTTCGCTTCCCTTCCCACAGCCACCGGCGGCCTATTCACAAGGTGTTTCGTCTCCCCGGGTTAGCTCTATTGCTTCATCAGCAAGCTCGAACGGCGACTCGCAATCGTCTTTCACCTCGGCCCCGTCATCAAACGGCCCCAAGACTCCTTCGCCGAACCTTCACACGTCGTCAGCAATAGGTGCAACTCCCCACGGGATTAGTGGATACGATCAGTACTCAGCGATGAATCCACAGCCAGACATGTATTATCAACCCCAGCATATGTCGGCGGGTCCAGCAGCAGCACCGCAAACCGTGACTTCCAATGCACTGCCTCAGTATGGACACCAACAGCCAACCCTCTTACAACCGGGGCCCCAATACTCCGCGCCGCCCTACCCATATAATTATCCCAATGGGTTGACTTCACCGCAATCGGCTCCACCCGCTGTCTCTGCGCCTATGGGCCCAGCCAGCGTGTTACCACTACCAGGCGTTCCAAACCAAGGAGGAATGCAACCCGGGTATCAAGGATATGACACGACTGGGCAGATTGCTCCACCGGGTATGAAACCCCGTGTGACGGCAACCCTCTGGGAAGACGAGGGAAGTTTATGCTTTCAAGTAGAAGCTAGGGGAATATGCGTTGCACGTCGGGAAGGTAAACCAGAATTTACTCCGACAAACGTTATATACTACCAGACTCACACATTTTACAGATAATCATATGATTAATGGCACAAAGTTGTTGAATGTCGCAGGTATGACACGAGGGAGGCGGGACGGCATCTTAAAAAGCGAAAAGATTCGACATGTGGTGAAAATTGGGCCGATGCATCTGAAGGGCGTCTGGTAAGCCTGTCCATGAATAACTATTTCGGATCAGTTGCTAACACCCCCATGACAGGATACCGTTTGAGCGTGCTCTAGACTTCGCCAATAAGGAAAAGATCACTGAATTACTGTACCCGCTATTCGTGCACAATATTGGATCATTGTTGTATCATCCAACAAATCAGAATAGAACCAACCAGGTTATGGCCGCAGCTGAACGTCGCAAACAAGAAGTTAACCAGATGCGCAACGGTGGTGCCCCCGGGCCTGGGCCGGGGCCACCTTCGGGCCCATCCCCTCCAAGTGGTGTGCTGCCGTCAATACAGCAACATCACCATCACATGGGTCTACCTGGTCCACAGCCTTTGCCGTCACACGGTAGCTCTGGACGGCCATCTCTTGACCGCGCCCATACATTCCCCACACCACCAGCCAGTGCTTCAAGTGTGATGGGAAACATGGGTGGTGCAGAGTATCACTGGAGTCCACAAGCCATGAATGGGGCTCAAGGTGGTAATCCCATGTCTATTGACACCAGTCTTAGCAATGCCGCTCGGTCGATGCCAGCCACTCCGGCCACAACCCCTCCAGGAAACTCATTGCATAGCATGCAGTCATATCCACAAGCCACACAACCATATGACAATTCTCGTGGTGTTTACAATCATGCAGCGCAACAAGCACCGTATCCATCCCATAACAGTCCACCAGATAGGAATGTCTATGGCCAGGCCAATTATATGAAAAGTGAGATGGGTCCGCCTTCAGGGCGGCCCGTTGGAGCAGGAGTAGCGGAAGGTTCAGATGTAAAGCCGCCGAACGGCATGATACAGCACGGCGATGCTGTTTCGCATCCCTCAGGCGAAGACGAGGCAGAGCATGAGGCAGAATACACCCACGACAGCGGCGCTTATGACGCAAACCGAAATGCGTATAACTACAATGCTCCTCCTGTTGCTCCCATGTCGGGAGATCATCAACATTTGTCTTCAGATATTGGTGGTTCTCCAGGTCATCAAGCGCATTCTGGACGTGCCACTCCGCGGACTGCCCCCCAGCCCCAACCATATTATGGGCAGCCTAATGGGTACAGTACACCACCACGTGTACCGTCCTCGTCGAGCAGCCTATATAATGTGATGAGTAACGACCGGGGAGGGCCCAACGGGGCTTCAGCTTCCGATGTATATGGCTCACAGGCGGATATAAATCCAACGATGCAGAATGGATATGCCCCGCCGCCAGTCCTAAATGGTGTCCAGGGGGCTTTAAAACGAGGGCGCGACGATGAAGATGAGCTTCAGCGGCCTCCAAGCAGTAGTTTGGATATGAAACGTCGGAAAACGCTGGTTGACGGAGCAATCCCCCCTCCTTACGACAATATGAATCGGCCAGCTCCTGCCGTAGGGGGTGCTCGACGGCGATAGTATCGGAACACACGTCGTCCGACCCTTGATCCCACGGGGGATATTTCCGGCAGTCTAATCCTTGGCCAGGCCTACTGATGCTTCGCTAGATGGCGGCGAGGTAACGACATCTCAGCCACACCACGTTACCCTTTTAACTTTTTTTTTGACAAAACTTCCTTGTATTCGCTGTGGACGATTGACCATCGGCTTGTTTGCATCTATCATCAGAAGAAGACACGATCACGAGAATTATGATTTGATTATTATTGTTGAATGCCGCTCATGGCCGTGTACATGCTTCACGAATCGATGCGTCGCACGGGGGAGATTAATTCTTCGAGATGAGATAATACTCTGTGACGTTAACGCTGAGCCCAACGAGACGGAGACACTCGGCCAACCGAAAAACGCCTCCTATTACGACTTCTTAGGTGGGCAATGTTCATGATCGAAGCAGCTTGTTTTACTTTGTCCACTACATACATCAGGCTCCCTTGACAAAGACGGAGGCTGCTTATTCCCTTGTTTACGAATGATGAAATGACTCTTTTCTTTCCAACAAAAATGGGGACGGTATCAGCCGGCGCGTGTTGGAAATGTTTCTTCCGGCATCATGGCAATGAGCTCGATGATGGATTAAAAGCTTAACTGGCTTTAATACACAGTGAATTAGATCCTGAGCCACATACAATTGACCTTAGCACAAATAACTGTTTACAATTCGTCAACTTGTGTTGCCAATGTGCTTAGCGATGTTGAATAATGCCGTCTGATCTCGTATCGCTAAAAAACGCCACTTCACTCTTCCACGGGTTGTTCCGAGGTAGAGACAAACATCCCTTTTAACAAGAAAGCATTCTTCTCATCATAACCGTAAATTTCCCCTCGGGAACCATTTTTTTCCTTCCAAGGCGATATTATTGTGTTACCTCGCACACCGAGGAGCGATCTAATCTGAAAGCCGAACATGGGTAGGAGAGGGACAATACGCCTGGTATACACACATGGGGCATCATCTTTGTGTGAGTTCTAATCGTCACATGCTGTGGACGAGGCGCAAACATCACAGTATGCGCAGGTGATATACATCTTACGCAAGACCACCCGTCTATCCATTCATGGAGAAAACATAAAAAAGACTCGACTGTTAAAATTCGAGATAATCTGTTCAGAGCGTACCATGCCTGAGCCCCCCGTAGCCCAGTGCAGGCACACAAGAGATGTCAGCTAGTACAGGCCAGCGGTGTCAGTCTGTTTCCCAGTCACGGGGTCAAGCGACGCCTAGCTGATGAAGCTTATAGTCGTTCAATTTCAACATCGCACAGAGAACAAATAATAGCGAACCGAGGTTATAGGAAACGGCAGGAGCAGTAGAGGGGCAGAGGTTTCAGTACTTTGTGTTACTTTACCCACTCTCGAATCCGGGCTGAGACGGCAACTCTTGAAGAGTGCAAGAAAAAGCACACCGCTCTTATCCTGTATCACCGGAACTAATCAATCCCAAGAATGTCGCACCGGGCCCGACCAGCGATGAAATGGCGTAAGCTCAGAAAACGGGCATCGACACCCAAGAGAGCATCATAACGGAGAGTAATTATGGGATATGTCAGCATGGCTTACCGCGATCCAGCACAGCGAAGCCGCACAAGGCGACGGGCGGGCGAGACAGTTGGGACGGGAAGCCGTGTTCTTGTCCCACGTAACAGCGTCATGATCGAATTGTTGGGCCAACACCAACGCATGGATCAATGGAGATGTCAAGAGGACGGTTGTTACGGAGAATGAGGTATGTGTTGACGAGATGTCGATCTCTGCAAGAAGACTACCTAGGTAGCAAGCTGACAGACCCTCAGCTGCGACCGTGGGAGCCTCGTGCAGGCACACATGCTCCGTCATTTCCCCCACATCATAAACCACATACTTGATTTCACGTTCCCGTTAGTTCCCTGCTGTTCAACGTTGAGGCTTCCCAGGTAATTTATTCGCGCATCGTACCGCGCTTCGACGACACCTGGCTGATCCAGTGAGCCCCCAGGCGACAACCGTGTCTCATCTCATCCGCCCGCCTTGTTTTTCTTCCACGCCTCCTCAATGGGTTGCCGCGCACGCAATCAACCCGAGCCCGTTACCCACCAAACCCCACCGGGGTCGATTGATGAATGGCTGTCGACTTTGCAATTGGCAGATCGGCCGCAAAATGAAGATACATTCTATGGTCACTCTATCCGACCTAACTCGTCACCTTCGACCCCGGAGACGTCTCGCATACAAGATCTCATAATGTCACAGGTCGAGTTCGGCCTATGATCCAATACGCCAGACAAACAGATCGTTAGGTCAACGCCTTCTCATCCTACCGCTAGCTATGATGAGTTGAGAGCTTTAGGGCTTGTAAGGTGCCGGTTCGTGAACGAGATGCGAGCCGCCCGCACCACATCAGGGGTGAAACACTCCGGGGCAGCACACCTCGGCTTCCGAGCCCTTCATTATCCCTCTTGTAACAGATGTCGTTCTATTACCAGGTACATCTTGTGATTCCTAGTCGTAGTCACGACATTCTAGACTTGAGCAAGCTAACAAGTAATCAGCAAAGCCTCTGGAGCATAGGTCAGGTACCCAGGTCCTCCGATCTTCGACCCCAAGTCAAAAGTCTACGCCCCCGTAACTCATATCCCCTTATCTCAACACCCACCATTTCAATTGGCATCAAAACTACCTTCGACTTGCGACAAATCACCCCCCCGGGGCGGTGTTTTCCAGCCAAGGACAGATCAGCGGGGAGCTCGGCCAGGCAACGTACGGTTCAAGAACGTTGAGGTGGCACGGGAAATTCGGGCCGCTGCATTACGTGCGACGTGGGCCGACATGTCTAGCTCGTCAGATAGCTAGCTAGATGCTTGTATGTGGTATGTGGTATGAGTATGGGTATGAGTATGTGTGTGTGTATGGCACATAGTCCACACGGTGGAGGGGTAGAGCAGGCAGCATGTTACGCGGTGGCAACGTATCCCGGCCACGCGTAACGCCAGCTTACAGGGACACATCACATCACGGCACCACATTAGAGACCAGGTTGGGTTAGGTTGGGCAGGTAGTAAGTGGGTGAAGTGAATCAGTGAGTTTGTGACCGAGTGAGTGACTAAGCGAGTGAGCAAGCACGCATTGCTCAAGCCAAGCCCAAGCCCACACGGCTCAGCACAACACGACATGCCAACACGCCCAGCGCCCCCGTGTCAGGGTCCAACGTCAGCGTGGGTGACAGTGCCAGCGTCAGTACCAGTGCCAGTGCCCCCTTCCCCCCCCCCTGGGCCGGCCGGCTAGCCAGCTCGCCTCTGTCGTTCCACGCCATTAGGTTCCACAAGTACGAGGGTTGGGACTGATTGCTTTTTGCGGGATAGTCGAGACGGGGGTGGGGAGCACGAGGTAAAAACTAAGTAGTTACTTTGGAGACTAGGAGGGGGGTTGGGGGGGTTCGATATTCGGCGAAATGGGGGGGGGAAAAGGGGAGGTGACGGGACGGGACGGGACGGGTTGGGGAGGACCCGGGAGCGGATGTGAGCCTATCATCTATAAACTGTGCACGATGACGGGCGTATTGAGGGGCGGGATTGTTGGGACCTCTCAAATATCTATCGATTCATTTACTTATGTCTTGATTTTTTTCAAGCGATAGTTGAATATTGTTTAAGTTGGTATGTATGTCTTGAGCTCCACGATTCACTGTTGGGAACTTGTTGTAATTATGAACTCTTCACCCTTGTCCTTTTCGGGTTGCTGTTGAATTTCGAATAATTATTGATTGATTTAAGGGCGGCCCGTGGGCCGCTGCACTGTGAACATGGAGAATTACAGTTGTAATTAAAAAGACATAACATCTAACTAAGATATTTATTAAAAAGCTTTCTCATAACCTAAACTAGTTGTTAGTCATTGTCCCCATTGCTAGAACCAAATCAATAACGCCTGATATTACGTTGATATAAGATTATGAACGGGTAACACTTAATTCTACTCAAGAAATACTATACAGACTCTATAATACTTCAGATAGGTAAGGTGGCGGTACTAGAATATGTACTTGGTTCACACAAGCATAAAACCTTAAAGCATGAGCGATTAAGTTCTCTGGACTGGAGGTAAAAAAGGCAATCGCGTGTCTTTTACTCTTGAACTATAACTCTGTGTCTTCCCCTATTCGGTACATAGGCCATGACTGTTGGAAGAGACCCGATTGCTTATTATGTGTATAAATTTCCCCACGTAGAAACCATATGATATGATAAAAGGCTAGCCATGTCCCATCATTCCAACGTTCTTCAACTCGGGGTCGCTACTCGCTGAAATGCAGATACAATCTACAGTGACCCGAAGCGTGCACCCTATACGGAATCCTAGCCATCGAGGCTGTGAAAGACGTCAACACAGATAACCCGCAATAGGTGGCCTTTTGTCGTCCTCGGCGTTGAACAACAAGTCCGCAACCTTTAACACGGGCGTAGGGGCGCAGCCTCGAGCAAACGCCGTAATCATGGCATTAATTTTTCGTCATCTGGATTGGATGAGTGTGCCCATTCAGTTGGCCATGTGCGAATGCCTGAGATTGCTCAGCTATTGAAGTAGTATTTTTTAGCCGCTTCAAGTTCCTCCTCCTTGTCCCCGTAGCCTGATGGTAGCTGAATGCAATCGATCAGACCCTCACGTAGATTTGAGTTGTAAGTGCGTAATATTATCGGGGGTGTGTGTGGGAGCCGGTGGTTCATCGAAGTAGCCTGCTTGTGGATTTTGGACGCCCTGATCTGGAAAGGTTTGAGGGTGCCACGACCGGAGTCTTACACATCACATTCGATATCTAGAGGGTAAGACGCTGAGCTGAGTTCATGTACACTGGGACTCCCAGTTATATCCGGCTCATACCTTGGATTTCCTCTTGTTTAGTATAGCGGAGGGCTCCTGCGCCATAGAAGTTAGCAAATGATCTTTGAATCTGTCCATCGAGTTGTAGGGCGGCACATGCTTTCTGAGGAAGGCCGGATGGCAGAAGACGCACCCCTGATAGGTTTCCTTCTTATGGCAAACTTGGAGACAACCGAGACTCGAGGGCGGGAGATTTATATGATCAATATTGTTTCTAGAAAAGCCTGAGCTAGGAGGGAAATATATAATGTCGGCTCTTTGATCTGAAGCTCAGAAACGCCGTCATGATGAGAAGATATTCGCGACCATATAGGAGATCTTCAAGTGACCAGTTTCGTATTTCCCGAACCGCACGTTATGCTTCCAATGTCTCCCGGTGGTCGACGAAGAAGTTAATATCCACCCCTGAAACTAGCCCGATAGAGTCCGCAGCAGCTTTGGGTCCCGAACGCGAAGTTTTCATGATAGAGTCGGAATTTTCGGCGATGAAATGAGCGAGACTTTCGCAATTGATGCTGTACGCGTGTAAGCTTCAAGGTTCTAATATGAGAAAAAGGCACTTACACCGGAAAATTGTTCCTGCCACCATACATGCACCAGAGTGTGAGCTCATGATGGCGTGTATATCGTACATGTCTTCCTTCAAGGCTACAAGCAGGCCTTTTGCGAGGCCACGGTCGCGGTATTCTTTCCTTGCGACAAGTTGAGCTACCCAATAGATGTTCTTTCTTTCTCGCAACTTGTAGCAGGTAAAGATATATCTAGCAAGTGTTCTATCAACAGTCACTTAGCAATTTGGCTCGTAATCGACTACCGTTGAAGATAACCCGCTTTCCTACGGAAGTATTAATAGATACATAAGAGCCGAGTGAGCGCTCTGCACACCTTGACGAGATGACTGTTCCCCCCAAACTCCGTAGCTCTGGCTAAGAAGCATGTCATCGGTGATCTTGTTACGATCAGACATCTCGTACAGCTGGTTTGCTATTTCGACAAAACTGCTTTGCTCACGAGTCCGGCAGCTGTCAACGACGGTGACGTAGGGCACGTCCCTATGGGTGTCGTAGGTTTCCTCCATGGCGACGTTCGTACCTTAGTTACCGTGGGGGAAGACAGACATGCGGCGTTGACGTCTACACGATCGCCAGGCTGATACAATAACAGAATAATTAATACATGGATTAGCTGATGCAGGTTCTCTGAGAAGAAGAAAACGTTGTTCTTCCCTCTACTAATCTGTGCGGTCCTAGACGAACCCCTAGCTAGCCGCCCTGTTGTCTGCTCGAATACTATAGGGTAGGTAGGTAGAGCCACCAAACCTACAAGAAGCAGATTCACGACTTTAGTGTAGACTACGTTCCTTCCGCTGCCCGGCTGACAAGTGTGGGCATGCATATCTATTCACTTATCATACAACTTGATCTCGGGAGGCACAGTTCTATTGGTAAGCTACCAGGTACTTTACAACCAGCAATAGACATGGTGTCTCTGATGGGGTTGTATAAAAGACGCAGCTGCGTTCTGGGGAATGGGGTAATATATTCAGCTTGTTCGTATACCTAGTCCAAGTGCTGCTCTACAAAACATCCAGAGGTCAATATTAGGCAGGGGCTTGCGACGTGTACATGGTGAGATACAATGGTTACCTAAGTATGTTAGGTACTTATATGTGCATCTTAAAGAAAGCGCCTACCTTGATGTAAGGAGGTACACAATAAGGTCGTCGCGCCTTCCACACGCAGTTGCCATGACGAGTCAAGCGGTGTTGTTTGTCTACCCGCCCACCTACCTTCTAGTTACACCACTACCTAAACTCGTCACTTGCACTTGAACTCTCAACTTTCACCCTCAAAATTGTCGAGGCAGCCCTCTACACTTATTTCTCGCTGCATCTGGTTGCAATATCCTAATTAAACGTACACACATCCTATCTATCAACTGCGCCTTCATCCTATGCCTGGTGCGCACATTCACCCAACGCTTCTGGGAAAACGCAACTCCACGGTACCGACACAATGAATACCTTTATGGCAGTCGGCGCCCAGCTCTTGCGTACTGGAGATTACAGCGACTTCACACTCGTATGTGGAGGTCAAGAGTTTCGGGTGCACAAGAACATCGTTTGTTCGCAGTCACCAGTTATTTCCGCTGCCCTGAAGAGCGGGTTCAAGGTAATTAGGCGTAGTTGCCACCAAATCCGGCTACGGCTAGACTTTTAGATGCTGACAGCTGAATAGGAAGGGAAAACTAATACAATGGAAGTCAATTTTGACGTTAAGCTGCTGAAATCCATGCTTGATTATATGTACACAGCCACCTACCAAGAGAACCCCGTCCGACCTATCCGACGCAGCCCGCCTGCCGATAATGCCAATATAAACAAGCAGCTAAGTATGTTCTAACCCATTAACTAATCAGAGAGCTGTGTAATTCCCCTGGTAGCCTATGGATATTCGCAGATGTAGCTTATCTCTTCTCTCTTCGTTCATAAGATATCACTTAAGGCTACTATTATCGAGGACCTCGCTCATTTTCAAAAGGTCAACAGAACCCGTTCCAAATACGCGCTAGGATTCCATTTGCAGCGGCCACGAATGTTTCCGAAAACTTGATCTATCATGCACGTGTGAACAGCATCGCGGACTACTATGGCGTGAAGGGTTTGGCTAAGCTCTCAATCACCAGAATCAAAACGCTGCTCAAAACAAGTTGGTCAGCGGATGCCTTCTGCGATCTCATCCGGGAAACTGACGGCTCGACGGGAGACAAGGACCTCCGAGAAGTTCTGATCGAATCCGCTTCTTCCAATATTTTCGAGCTCATGGATAAAGACGTCTTTTCTGAAGGAAAAATCTCCAACGATTGGGCTGCCAGTTTCCTCAAGGGAGCTATCAACGTCTTCAAGGCCACTCAGCATTCGAGTCAACTGGCGAATGCTGAGGTTTCTGCTAAAGTGACAGAAATTGACAATCTCATGGATAATCTCAACGAGCTAACGGACGTTTTATTCACCACGCACACGTGCCATAATAGGGAGTGCAAGCCCCGCTTTGGATTCAATATCGAACAGCCATCACAGAATACAGAGAAGCGCTGGTTGGTTTGCTGCCCTCAATGTGGTCGGCGGTATACATACGACAAGAAGAGGAAAGCCACCGATGTCCTTCTGCCTCCTCCTCGGCCTGCCAATTGACCAATAAATCATTAAAAATAGCACAATGGTCGGCATTACACAGAAGGCTTAGCTGAAGTAGACTAGTCGTTGCGACAAGCAGTGTGTGGAGCTTAGGAGGCATGAACACGTTAGGATGAAAAAGAATACGATGGCTTAGATACGCCTGCATCGCAATAGCTAATCTACAGACGAATCTCAAATTTCTCCCTTTCTTCTTCCCCATGAATCTTATTCTATTGTGGTGTTTCCGCGAACGAATAAGGCCGATATAGCATCGAGAATTGCAACAGCAAGAACGATAGGAGCCTAAGGCTCAAACTGGCCTGATTATATTCTGATCGTCAATCAGGAACCTATTTCTAATTAACGAATTCTCTCTCATGTCATTTCAATCCGCCTAAGGAGCCACTTATGTCTGTAGGGAATCTTGAACACATGCTAACGTGCGTCTAAACAAGGCTCACATTATTCATATTGATATATTTATGAATAACTAACTCGGATGACAATGCATGTTAGATTCCCGCCGTTCCGTTTGGAGCGGACAGTGTTGGGCGCGATGCATTGTTACGATACTACAGAGCACGGCAGACAATGACTGGACAGCTCCTTGATCTTTCACGCGCTAGAACTTGCTGCAAGCCGAAATTCGGCATACGAACCTTCAAAGTCCCGTTAATCGAGCCCTCAACTACGCCATATGCCCCAAATATGAGGGGACGCCGTCGTCTAATTTGTCGGTCTGAACGCCACCCTGATAGCTCAGGCTCGGTGCCGAGTTGAAAGGCGGGGGTTATCCACTATCAGATGAAGGAGAGTCCGCCGCCTCCGCGAGACCCCGGTCCCCATCTGCATCTACATCGCCGGGACGGAATCGTCAAATTATATGTAGCTATTAGTCTACCGGCTTAGATGTCTCACGGGGAGCATCAATTCGGTTACTTTTATGCGATGCCCACGCAACGAAAAATCCAAACTAGAGTCCCGAATAGCATACTTGGCATCTTCATAGACGCATGTAGGGGCACAGAGGGACATGAACACAATAATCTCAGCGCGGAAACAGGCTAGTGAGGGCTGGCCGGCATCATAGTATGCCACGCGGCGTCAGCGATGGCGTTCCTATTCTCCGGACCTTGGGCCGTCACTAGCCTAAGAGTCCAGCGGGATCCAGGAGCACACAAACATCACGCCATGACATGCTACCGCGTTGTACGAACCCGCTCTGAAAATAGCGCATCTTTTGCACGTAAGAAAGAGTTCGGAATTGTTGAACAGGTAACCGGGCACGGCCCCGTTCGTCTGTCGGTCGAAACCGAGGCGAAGTCATCATAGACAGACATCGTGCTATCCAGTGGGACCGAGTCATGCCGTCTCACGGGCACCTCCGGAGCGGGATGTGCGCTAGGTGGGATAGTTAGGTCAGCATCGTACTCTAAGCTCAGAGCTAACACAAGTTCCCCTCGAATCTCGTATACCTAAACGCTTTAGTTACTATGCTATCTATTGTCCCGCCTGTAGTCTATACGGAGGCTACGGCACCCGACTCCTTGGGTTTAGGTAGTTAGTTAGTAAACACTAACATAGAAATATCGGCGTGTACTCGCCGTCTTACACGGGTATTCCCCGCTAATATCACGTATGCCGGGTGTATTATTGTGTCGTGACTAATCACGTTACTCGAAATCCGGGAGTTTCGTTCCAAGTCCACGGTATACGGTAAATAGTAGCCGTGAGTTATAGAACAGCGAGTCAGCAAGCTGTTCCGCTTAAAGTGTATAATATGGGCCTCGACCGTACACCCCGCTCAGAATCCATGAACTAAACCAACACCCATCGCGGCTCGAAGACGAAGCAGGTACACAATAGGTTCGTAAAGTCGGTCATCCTCAGAGAGTTTACAGCACCTAGATAGCGTAGAGCACAAACGTTATCTGACAGATGATACGTGAGATGGCATGAGATGGCATGACAAGTCGATCCCGTCGTCCGACTAGATTAAGGGGGGGGGGACAAAGTAAAAACTGCCCTGCAATCTAGAGTATCCAGAGTCATCCCATCCCATCCACATTAAAGCCACGGACGGGGTAGGCATCCCAGTAGCATCGCCATACGCGGTATGGTACCCACCAGAGTTTAATCGTTGGCAGAGAGATAGATAGACGAGATAGATGTAGGGATCCTAGCAATGCATGTAGAGACCTAAATAAATAGCAATGCCAGCGTTAATCCCAGAAACCCCTGAGCCCATTTAGGTTCGACAGAAAACCCAAAAAGGGAGATCAGCAGGATTTATCGCACACCGCCGGGCTCTCTCTTCTCTCGCGTGCATGGAAATGGGTGGATCGACCGACCGACTGACCGACCCAGAAAACAAGAAAACCCAATCGAGATCAGACGATCGATCGTGGGGTACGTCGAGAAAGTGCGGGGGAGAGCAGCGAAAACCAAGCTAGTCGAAGTACCGGGTCTTCCTTCAGATTGAGAACCTTGCTCGGGGAGAACGTGGAGCTGGTTCGGGAATCCGACGGCGTCGCGTCCCTCCATACTGAGAAAACGAATGAACGGTGTGGCAGGAATTGCAGCCTCATGGCAAAGTATTGATTGCCACCTATCGTCTAGACGCATAGGAACTCTCTTACTGTTGAATTAAATGACTTGATTTAATTAGTTAGCTTAATGATTGCCTTTTGCGCATGATTATTAGCATCGTTTTCCAGGTCAGAAAACGTCATATTTGAGATATCTAGCAAGAGAAGTTGTAGGCACACAATTATACAATACTATTCGCGTGTCAGACGGGTTGTTGTTTAGGAAAGTCACGATAGATGATTATGCATCGATCACCGGTAAGACGTGTGGGTCTGGCCCTCAGAGATAGGTAGTGCCTAGCGGTCTTTGACAAGACTACTATTGGGCATCGCCCACGCATGGCTTCCTTCCATTTGAATCCAAGTATGTATAGCAAAAATACTCGTTAAGGAGCAATTTTCATCGCCAAAGCAGGCCTACCGCAGCCCCTGTCGACGAGAGACTGACGACGTGGATGGCGCGTTTCCTCCAGGCGGAATTAAAATGATACAGAACACCAATTTGGGGCACCGCTGAGCCATCCCCGGAACGCAGTCTCCAATGAGCGTGGAAGTCCACTAACAAATCAAACCCCCTCTCCAAATAATATATGGAAATATGTTCGTAGTAATCATGACAATAGGCGCGACGGTGTGTTAGAGAGCAATCTTGCCTTTACTGCTCTGTGGACTTAACACATTGTCGAGACCTCTCCAGATATTCGTCAACATGCTCGGTTCTTGCCCGGCGGGCTCGGAATCGTGAATGAACTTCAATTCGACGCCGTCTATCCCCATACCCTCGATTTCCGTAAGTGCCGAGGGCGAGACGAGGGCTGGGTTGGCAGCGACGATGCTGATCTCGGGAACAGTGACCGGGTGATCGGCGGACTCGGGAGTATGTTGGAACCCGACGTTGTCGGGGAGCAGAGGGACGCGGAGATTGCTGAACGGGTCCGTGCTGGCGCCCTTGAAGACGGCCGAGCCAGGGAAGACGATGCTGTCGATGCTTTTGACGGTCGCGCTCGGAGCAGCGGTACTCGAGAAGGTCTGCATTAGACGCAGTTTACGAGGCTGAGGATGAGGCAGATTTGATGATCGGGTATATAGATGGCGAGGGTGCTATCCACCAAGGTGTACTGTTAGTCACAGCTTATACGTAGCTTCTGAGTGGTCGAATTGGGGGCACGGCGTGCCCTCAATCGCAACTTCGATGGGGAAAACATACATCAGGATCTATATTCCGTTCCTTCAGGAGATCTGCATATTTCCTCGACAGACCGGCTCCACCCTTGGAGCCCGAAAGGAGAGTCGAGGACTGAGTAGTTGTGGTGATGGAGCGAGCGAGCTTGGCGACCGGACTAATGACACGGGAACTGGACATTTTCGAGGATATGGATGTGACTGATTAAATGATACAGAATCAAGACCTGAAGGAACTGCAATGGATGAGAAGATGATTAGCGATGATGAAGACCTGGGACCTGTTTACGACGGTACAGATAGATGAAACAATAGTAGAATCGACAACAGATGCCGATGATGGAGACGAGGTGCGATTGGTTAAATGTCCCGTGTCATGCAGTATACGTCGGTTGTACAAGCAGACCGGAGTTCCGGAAGCTCAAAGAGAGCCCGGAGACAAAGGAAAAGACACAGCTAGATGCATTCTTGAGGGGTAATGGAACACACACACACCTGATGGTAGTTGGAGTAGGTATTCGAGCTCGAGGTAGGGTAGGGGAGGCAATAACGAGCGGGAAAGTCTGGATGTCCAATCCATCTTATTATAAGTTACTGTATCCAGCTATTCGCTAACTCGCTATTGGCTTGATGGATTGACCTAGTAAGTACAAAGTACACAATCTAGTGACAGGCATGTGGGGACAAGGTACGTGACCGAGATGTACCTAAGTACACTCCTCAATTCGGCGGTGTACCTAGCACGAAGTACCTACATTACGAATACGGAGTTACCACTTCCTCTCACTTGACAAAAAACGGCACAGTAAGCTGCCACGGTCCAGAATCGGGAGTGCATATTGTATATAATCCCGGATGCCTCGAGCACCAGAGAAGCTGCTTCGTACACTCCCTACCTTATGTGATTTATCCATGCTATACACGATTCGAATGAGAAAACAATTTGTGTTGTCGCTATGCCTGCAGCATAAAGTACCCCCTATTGGACTAATTTAGAGTCTTGGGTTTCTCTGCCCAGGTCAAGTGCTCAGGAGACCAAAGGACTCTGAGTTGTCAAATAGGAAAGCTGCCGGCCGGGGTGAGAGCGAGCTGTCTTGTTGCCCAGTCACCGCTACCGGGCCAGCAGGTTTCTCATTTGTTGAGGCACAAGCTCTGACCACCCTCGGGTCCCAATACCGAGGAGAACCCCACAAAGTTCATCCACCACTAACCGGCCTAACCACGCACGCCTTAGCGGGCCGCTCAACAGAGGTTGAGAGCCAATCATAGCTGGTCCCGTGAAACCCGACGCTTTTGCTGCTCACGTTCCTGTTCCCGATTCCTTGGCAGCCAACCAATATCTCTGTAGCAGCGTAGCTTCGAAATTGAATCAATCTCCCTACTCGGTACCTAAATACTCTCGACGCTTTAGACACTCCTAAAGTGTGCAAATTTTATTATTATTATTATTATTAAGTATTGTGGCGTTTATGGATCAATGGGCCGAGCTACACTCCAACTGTCAATGCGCTCTTCGAACCGGATTGTACTAGGGAGGAAGACAGCGGTTTATAAATCAGACACCCATGTTCAAAGTAAGACGAGACAGTATTTGTATGTATAATGTAGGCATGCTTGCGCAGCATGGCGCAAGGTATATATATGTACGCTGGTCCCAGGTACCTACACTACACTACACCAATCCCTGCCTAATTTACGATATAATTTTCGCTGTCGAATCTCAATTCCAAATCCGTTCATTTTCTATACCTATTCTCTACACCTCATCTCTCCAAAACTGGGTCCCTGGCGATGGTGACCGATACCGGAGGTCTCGCTGATGTGCCGGATTTGACTTATTAGTGTCCCGGAATCGCCGGTAGTTGCCAAACAAGCATTCCCGTCTCCAAAGTTCTTGATTATGTCATTGAAAAGCTGCCTGTAAGCTTACCTACTTTGGCCTCACTTTGTCTCCTTGGTGTCGTCGCCCGTTCGATATGATCTACCTACAACCAGTATACAACAAACCCGCAGAGTCTGAACGTCTTTCGCCGATGCTCTGGATATGCTATTAAACCCCAGCAACTTGACGGACTCCGAATAAACTAACCCAGCCAGGTTAAACTACTCTCGCGAGTCCCCGTCGACAATAGGTATTAGGTATTGAATGATTCTAGAAGCTCGAAGATTGCATCATGTCTGTGCCACATTAGCTTCACTCTAGCTTGATTCTAGAAGCCATGTCTCCTATTTGATTTTCAAATTACCAGAGAGGTACTTGCTTTGGCTACATAAGAAATCTAAGCAGCAGTCAGCAACATGAGGCTCGATTACTTTTGATAGGCTTCTCGATAGCGCATACCTGTACTAAGTTGTCCAAATATCATTAAAGCTCAAAAGAAATACTGTTGACTCTGTTGACTCTGTCAACTGACCACCTTATCTCTTACTCATATTGACGGTTTACGGTGCCTACATGAAGCTAATCAGACTTGATACCGCTATCGCATTATTTTTAGATGGAAGGGCAGCCGAACCTTTGGAGCTAACCAGAACTGACACTTGCTTCTTGCGGAAGGTGGGGATCTGATGCACGCTAGCTTTCAAGCTGTCTCCTCTTGGTTGTCCAACGATGAAGAATAACTACTTCGTACCCCCTCGTCCACAGTTCGTCACTGGAGTCGCCTACATCTCCCCTCGAGAATCACGCTCAATTATGTGCCGTCTTACGCCGAACATCCACTTTGTCTATGTTGTAAATCTTTGTTGATTGCATGGGTTACTAGTCAGATACGTTATCAGGCCTTGTGCTGAGATGGACTGGTCATTCAGCCCGACTTCCCAGAACCTCACAGACATCCAGGATATCATCGAATCGTGGAAAATACAGCCTCGATCCTACTAATTGTCTCGATATCACGCCGTATTTCTTGCTAATTAGACCATTACACAAGACCGCTGTGAAGCAGTATGAAGCTTGAACTGCCTTCGCCTGGTGCTTCATCGCCTAGATATGAAGTCAATCTTACCCAGAAGATGTGTGTACTACTCCTTCACACGCACTACAACGAATTTCATACAGGCTCTCGCTGCATTGCGTAGGTCCTTCAATATAGCACGAAATCTGTGTTTGGCAAAAATCACAACACTTTCCTCCTAGGTATTCGAAAAAGGAGGTGATTCCCTCTAAGGCTGTCTGGCACCCGTTGTTGGATCTCACACCCACCAATTCAGCTTGCAACGCGTTGAGTCTTTGAACGCAAATTCGGAGAAACGCTGGTGCTAATTCGTTGCTGAGGTCCGAACCGTTGAACAGCCCCATTGCCGTAAGGTGGTCGATATGATCCGCGGCTCGCGTGGCCAGCAGAAGGTGGAAGCCCTGGTCGCCTGTTTTGCCTAAGGTAGCATACAGCAAATCGCAGAATGCATTCGCCGACCAGTCTTTTTGAGTAATCTCGTCGAGCGTGGCAACGCTCATCTTTGCCAGTTCAGGTAAACGGAAGAAATCCGCGATGCAGTTCACAAGTCCGTGGTGAATCCATCTCTCTGAGATATTCTTAGTGGAGTCATCGTTGTCGTTCTCTTGACTCGGCTCTAATTAAAACACAGAAGTTAGCCCCTTTGTCACGAAGAAGATGGGCGTAACGTGGGTGTCCCAGCGTAGTAGGCAAAGATGCACAGGAGGGTCTCCCAGCATTGTCCGAGCCACGGGGACCTTCACGCTATATAGTACCTTGGACATTATCGTTTGGGCAGCAGTGAGGCTTCTCTTCATATTTTCCGGTGTACATATACTGGAGCATGCACTTCAAGGTCACAGGCTTGAAGTCAACGACGTGAAAGGTGTTGGTCTCAGCTTCCTATAGTCTTGTTAGCACCTTTTTTACGTTATTTATTCCCTCCGCACATCCGTCAGATCAAGCGATCAGTTGCGAAAGGGGAGATAAATACCTTGAACCCCCCTTTCGTGGCAGCTGCGAAAACAGGACACTGGGCACACACGATGCTTTTGTGCACGCGAAACTTCTGATCTTCACACACGAGTGTAAAGTCGCTGTAATCCCCAGACTCTAGCAGCTTCGGCCCTATTGACGTGAAGTTTGCCATTTCCCACCGTCCAGCGCGCTGTAGCGTGATCGTGTGGTGATCTCGTGGGTTACCTACGATGCAAGGGCCCTGCTTGTCAGGCTATTGATAGATGAACTTGAGATGTTAGTCGGCAGGATAGATATAGAGATGATGCATATTTCAGTCCTATGCAAGCACGGACGGGGGAACAGGTTTATTAACATACGGGAGGCGAGGTAACAGGGTTGTCTCGAGGCACGATATCAACTTGAAGTCAGTAAGTGAACAGAGGTGAGGTGTTCGCGGAGCCACGTAAAGGAAATGTGTGCTACCCACTGTAGCTTGTTTGTAAGGGAGTATCAGTAAGCCTCTACATGTATATATATTGGCGGGCACCTTCCCGATGAATTCGACGTAATGAAGGATACCGCAAGTAGACAACTTAGCCAATTAGCGTAGATAGGTAGGTACTTACCTAATACACACCTTCCCTCTTTTTAGTAGAATACTAACATACACTTTGCGGTTTCAGATATTTTGGACGAGTACATGAACTTACAGTCTGGGCCCGGTAGATACCAAAATTCGCGATTTACTGCCTATCAAGATAGTATCAGCATACAAGCATGCCAAAGCATCCCGATAAGGCAGGGGCTCCATCTCCGCCTTCCTTGTCTGCAATCAGAGACGCGTCGAAGGCAACAAGTACGCAAGAGACCAATCTCCCATTTTGGTCTCCTCACTATCGTTCTCGGCATCAAGCCCGTTATGATAGCTCTAACAATGAGGTGCGCCGCGCCCGACGTTTCCATTTAGCTGCCTAGGCACCTGACTTGAATTCCCGCATGAGAACACAACAAGACTTCACAAATATAATATGGACCTACCTGGACCTACCTGTTGTATGTAGAAGCACTTTACATGATTTCGGAGGCACTGGTCGCCAATTCAAAGGTGACATGGATCGCGGACATCGGATTTTCAAGTTATTTCTAGTAAAGGGTCAGACTAGTATTCTGCCCAAGTCTTGTGCTCACGTGGCCGTAAGACGTGAACGAGATATTATGTGTTATTTTAAGGGCATATGGGCTGTGGAAGATCTCGATGCGAATAATTTATTATCTAGACTCAGTAGCACGTCGCCGGCTATCTAATTAGCTAGTACGAGCTGGAAAGGTGGTTTTAGATAAGGGGGTGGAGCCACGGCAAGAAGAGTAGGGACAGGAGGACAGAGGGACAGAGGGAGGGCGACGGTTATGCCAGAATGGGAATATGATGAAAGACACATCAAATCCAAGACCCAGTGGATTATGCCTCCTTTTATCTAATATCGTGTCCATGCTTATGAGGCCATAAATCGCTGACTGACCTCAACTCTAGAGTCGATTGCTGCAAACGAGAACCTATATTGTCTTTGTCATTTCAGACGCGAAATGTCCTTCGGCGCGGTGGCGTCATAGTTTGACATACAGTGAAGCATCGCTAGGAGAAACTCGGCGTCTAGGAGTCTAAGTTGGGACTAGAGGGACAAGTTTAATAGGGGTAATGTCATTGCCTGAAGGTGAGGGCTCATGTCTCCGTATCCAGAGCCGATATAATCAAGAAATCGAGGCGATGCCTCTCCCTCACCGCATAAAAGATCACGCCTTCAGCATCCCCAGCTGCAGGATAGTATAGATCGGCCCTATCACGACGCCACGCCACAGACCACGCGCCCCTGATCATAGTTCCGCACGGCAACGAAGACCGGGCGATCTGTGTAGGCCCTAGAGTTCGAAGATTCCTACGCCTATGAGGCGTACTACTCGCTAGGAACCAACCTAACCTAGAATGTAACCTCCTTTCTACTGGATCTTTAGGAGCTATGGCTGTGAAGGCCTCAAGACCTGACGAGTCGGGGTAGGTTACATTGGGGGCGGTGAATAACAGCATACCAATCAGACCTGCAGAACGAGATCTAGGCATCTTTCGCTTAAAGCACAGCCTCCGTCAGGAAGTTAGGCATTCTACCCCAAGTTAATGACTTTCGAGAGCCTCATTTTATATCACCATCTAGTAGTGTCGAGAGCTTTTCAATTGAGCTACTGTCGTATGATCACTACCCATGTTTCCTACCGTTTTCGATTATGAAACATTTTTCTACGAATAACCGCTAAGAGGAATCTAAACCGCGCTGTCATACGGCGCATAACTCGTCTCAGTCATGGCGGACCCCGTCGGTGCTGTAGGAACTGCTGTAGGGGTGGTGTCGCTCGGTCTGCAACTCTACGCGGGTTTGAAACAGTATATTAACGATATCAACTCTCGCGACGAACGAGTTACCAAGACTCTAGCTTACCTCGAGCAGCTGAAAGCAATCCTTGACGTAATAGATGCCGCCACTCAATCATTTCGAGCTCAGCAACCAGCTTCCGCCGACGCGGTTCTGTCGGGTCTAAGCTCCTGCGAAGCAGAGATGCTGGTTCTTCAGGCAAAGTTGCAAGAGGTTAGGTCTTCACAACAGATCAGTGTCAAGGGGAAGATCAAAGAGATCAGGAAGAAGTTCGAATACCCTTTCCATATCTCTAGTGTAGAAGAGATAGAGAAGAGCCTCAAACGCATCACGGACCAGCTCTCACTAGCCACACAGGGTCTCGGGTTGTAAGTCATCTTTCTAATTCTTCACTCAAATACGTAATATTATGCTCGCATTCTCATCTAGAAATGGAAGTTTCTCATTGCTATACTAGTTTCAAGTATTGACCACTAACGTCGCTAGGCATTCGCACCTCAAAACCAGCACCGATTTCGACGCTCTTAGCAATGCTGTTAAATCCCAAGCCAACGTTCTCGCAAAACTCAGCATAGACTCCGACAGTATTCAAAAGGCCAATGTCCATAATAATTCCCAGTTAATTAGCATCGATTCAAGTGTTCGACCTCTAGGATCCAAGTTCGAGGCACTGGAGACGGTGACGAACGACCACTTCGACATACTTGGGAATCAAGTGCACCAGAATCATTCGACAACCACCACCCGCCTGGATATACTTAGGAATCAAGTCCATCAGAATCATTCCACAACTACCACCCGCCTAGACATACTAGAATCTCACTCGGAAACGACCGCACAAGTTGTGACTGAAGTGCTCAACATCTTACGCAATCTCGAAAGCCAGCCATCACCCCTGAATCAGGACTTTATAGAGGAATACCTCGTCAGGGCTATAGTATCAAAACCAAGTCTCCTCAGAGACATGCACGCATCATCCGACTCTCAGCAGGAGGCTGGAGTGTCAATTTCGAATATACACACCGACATCCCTAACCGCTTTAATGTACCCTCAACACTGACGGCACCAGTACAATGTGGGTGCAGTGTCCGGCGCAGAGTAAACCAGAAAAACTCGCGCTGGTACCCGTTCGACTTCTTTTCTAGAGAGGAGATGGTATTAAAGCACCGACCAGGCTGTCCCCAGGACATGAATATTGGTTTTCGGCGCCAGCGAACATTCGGTGTCACCTATTTCGGGCTGCAACGACTCCTCTCTGCTGCTATTTCAGTAAGCCTGTGTCTCGACCATGGTGCTGGTGGAGCCGGTATCAGCCCAATGTTTCGATATTATTCCGTTGTGGACATACGTGAATCACCGCCGTTCCGGATGTCAAGAGTGTTATTCAATGCCATGATACTCGACAGCGGAAGATACGGACCCGCATATTACGAAAAGATCACAATAAATTACATTTCATACATAGGAATGGCTTACAGTAGCCAAATTGCCTCACCGCAGGACGTCTCTATTAATGGTCAAACATTAGTAGACTATCTTGTCGACGACGTAAGCACGCCCAGACCTACAGAATAGCACAGACAAATAGCTAAACCTCTTAGACCCTACGCTTTAGTAGCTTATTCGAGCCATTTTTTAACCTTGTACTCCCCAATTTGCTGAGCCTGGGCATAAAATCAACGCAGCAGCAGCCCCTGGTTCGCTCTTTTGGCTACGAGAGGCGAGATAGTATATCCCAGCCTTTTCGTCGTGCAGCAACTCTATTACTGCGAGAAGCTCCCGAGTGCCATCATCAGTGGCAGGCCGAGTCCATAAACTTCTTAGCATATGGAGATATTATAAGCCAGTCAAGTGAGATATCTACAGCAATCGAGCTTAGCCCCTTATGTGCGGCATTACTACACCAGGACCTACGTGGCTTATCACAAATTTTGGCAACCAGATCAACGTATGGCGCTCATCCGTATCAATATGAGCAGAGTAAATCATCAGATGAGCTTCTACTTTGGCGGCCAGAAGCGTTAAAGCATATTCTTGAAACGGTGCCAGGTTTCTTCAGCCCCCAGGACCTCGGGGCTCTTTTCCGGTTGGCAATCAAACGCTCCCATAATCGATGTCGATGTCAACGTCGACGACCTCTTGACAAGACTTGGGAGAATTGTAGTTGCTCGGAGGCTGTAAAAGTCCTGCTAGAGAACAGCTGCCCACTTATGTGTGAAGATATCAGGCGCATTTTCCGGTTTCCATCGCATGGTTCTCGGAAGGTTCATTATGAAGTATTAAAGCACCTGGGGGCGTGGCGTTGGAAACTATATGAGTTATTTTCACGAATTTATCCACAGAACCGGCCGGCAGTGCATCAGCCGGGCCTCCTCGACCACGAGGCCCCCTATGTAGTGAAGAAACTTCAAGAAGTCAACCGAGACCCCTATGAAATATTCCGCCTGGAACGAGACGATTACCGGCTAGGGCGATTACTTCATAGCGTTGGCACAGTCTATCATATGATCAACGATCCCGTAGATGCTGAAATGGCTTTTGATATCGGTTTCCGAGACGTGGATACAATATGCAAGGGAGTCACGCCGCTATCCAGAATACAGGTGGATAACCATCTATGGAGATACTGTGCATGGCTTATTTATCATGGCGCAGATTATACTAGGGAACTAACATGGATTACCGAAAATCGAATTGCAAGACCGAGAATCATTGAACCCCCGAAATACCGCATTTTACATTGGATCCTCCGGTTACTTCGCTTTTGGTCACTCTCACCTATTCCCCTGATGCATGAATTATATCGTCTAAATTTATTGATCCCGGGTATGGTCAGGAGTTCTTGGTTTTCGCATCTAAAAAAGTCCATCTACTATGATGGGTGCTCAGTCAGTAGAGTCTGGTCCTAATTGGTTCTTGTTGCAGTCATCCTACGTTCTGTAACCTTCAATTGGTTATCGTCACTCATTTGTAGGCAACAACTACTAATATTCAATGTCGCAGTGCGCATGCTTAGCAAGTCCCGAAGGCTGTTCTCCATTCGCAATCTGTTTCAACTGTGCACTTCTACTAGAATACCCGCCCAACCTCAGGGCAAACCCAGGTGCATTTGGAGATATAGTAAAGACTGCTAGCATTCTTTCTGGCACTATCGAGCCGTCCCCGAAGTTGGCAGAAACTGCCATCCGATGCCTCACGTTCGATCGCTTGAAAATCCGGCATACCTGCTGCAGCTCGATTCCAATTAATGCACTGGGAAAGCTACCGGCCGACTACGGAAGCGACTTTGACGAGCTGAGGGAAGAAGACGAATATCGTATTCAGCAACTGAACGAACTCATGACGGGCTTCATGAGTCAATATAATGAAAGCGCGCTGTCACTTAGCGACTTCATCAATGAACAATGGGCACAACAGATGGACCACCTTGAAGCAGAAGAGAAGAAAATGGTATGGACAACACAAGCGAAAGACACACTTCTGTCTATTGGTGTGCTGCCAAGGGATGGACTGGCTGACGATAATGATTCGAGCGAAGAGTCGAGTGACGAGTCAGATTCAGCCACTAGCGGTTACACAGGGGATCCTGATTTGGATCTTGAATATTGGAACAGGCAATTAGAGATAATTTTGAAAGGGGGCCGGTCAGAAGCAGAGGATAAGGAGCAACCTTTTCTTTAGCGAACTTATTCAATAGGTTTGAATGACCGCCTCACAAGCCTCGCAATATTATCGTAAGAATGAGTTACCTGGGAACGATTTAACCCAAATAGGGCACATAAGCAGACGATTGCCTCAAGTACTTTTTGGCCTATTAAGTCTTTACATATAATTAGCATGGAAAAGGAGGGTCGTCGTGGCCTCTACTGATGAAGCCTAGATGTCAACTCAAAGGTCACTGGATTTAACAAGCTTTTTATGACTTTTATAATGCCATATACCATGCCATACACATATATACAAGTTCGCAGCATACACGTACATACTCAGCCTCTCACAAATGGGATACCCAGGCCTATCTACCGGGAGGAGGCCGTGATAGCCAGCTCCGCCTTTCTCACCCTCATTGCATCTCAAGTCTTCCCACTTTACGAGAAAAAGGAGCGAAACCATGATAACAAAGAATCCTCTAAATATACGCACCACATACACACTATAACACACAGAGAAAAAAAGGTATCTTGATTGAATTTTACCTCTTTTGCGTCCGCTCCTACATAATGCGTCTACGCCTACAAAGAATGGGTATCGTGTTGGGGGAGAGGCCCGACCCTGAGCCTCCGAAAGCGGGATCCCCGTGATTTTCTCGACCAAAAAAATATCGGCCAAGTTGCGTTATGCCGTGCCTAACTCGTAAACCATGTGAGCTGTTTTCCCCTCCCGCGATAAGAGGGGGGTGAGGAGGGGGATTATTTACAACAAGGATTCTGAATACAACAATGCGTTCCTTATACAATTGGGTTTTAGGTGTCTCCTTCTTTCCCCTGCTCAAGGTTCGGCTATGGTTCGTGCATCAGCTCCTTCGGCTATCTTGCGCCGGCCCTCGGCTTGTGTGTGGTGGAGGGACTTCATGACATATTCGTATGTCATCATGGTGACTGTGGCCGCGGGTACCGCCCTCATCATGTTCACGCCCATGCCCGCGTAGAAAGCCCGCCAGCCCTCTTCCCTTAATATCGTACGAAAAGTCATGACTACACCTCTATATTTGGGTTGGGGACCGTTGTTCTTGACTCTCTTGGTCGACGGAGACTGGTCACCAGAAGTAGCCTCTGAAATCCCCAGCCCTTGCAGATACTCCACGCCGGGCGTAGGACGACGCTGTGTTTGTAGTCTTGTCCTGATGACCTCGTGAGGGTATGTAGCTGAGCTAGCCATGATCTTCGACAATATCGAAGCTGATAACACGCCGAGCCAGTTACTCTGCTGGGTAGCGTCCGTCATTTCCCCCATGCCTTCGCCCGTAAACTTCTTTCTCAGAAACTCGTAGGCGGGGAATTGCACCGCGACGTGTGTAAGGCCTAGAAGTGCAGGTGTCAGGCCTGAATAGAAAGATAAGACGCCTTCGGACGAGTACATCTTGCGGGCTGCATCAAGCGTCGACTTATAGTGCCAAGGGGAGTTGATAGTCGGTCGCGAGGTCGGAGTGTTACCCGATCTAGGAAAAACCGACATCTCTCTGTTATAACCACTTGATGATTGTGACATGAGACGAGTCTTGATCACCCAGATCGGATTCGTTACGACGGTGCTGCTGGCACCAGCAATGATGGACGACCAAAAGTTGATGGCAAACTGATTGCGTGCTGTCCGATGGAGCGTGGTCAGCGACGAGGGCTCATGGTGTGAGGGAGACGGACATAGCTTACCGTGATTGTCGGCCATATACTTTTTGCTCTTGTTGTAAACAGTAAACCATACTGCCCACGTGGGTAGGTACCCGAGGACGATGGGTCCCAAACCCCGATACAGGCCGCGGATACCCTCCTCTCTCCATATGGCGCCCCCCATACCGACCAAACCGGAGTACAACTTGTGGTGGTGGCCGACATGTCTTCCCTTGGACACGGGTAGGAAACCGCCTTGGGCCTGTAGCTTGGTCTTGATGACGTCGAGCGGACAGGTAACGACGCCTGAGGTGAAACCGCCGAGGGCGCCGGCCAAGGCGTGGAACTGCGAATCCGAGGCACCAGCAGCCCATCTCTGTAGCGGCCTCAAGTCCCGGGAATCGTGGAGATCCATAGCTGTCACCGAAGACGGATTGGGTGGGAGCGGGCGACCGGAGGCGTGAGGATTTCCTGACGAACCAGTGTAGGTGGCCGTCGAGGGTGTATGATGGGTGAAGCCCCCATATTCCGGGGCACCGGAAGACGAGGGTCCTTGTGGATGGCTCTCAGCTGCTTCGCCCTGAGACATTCCCTAGTAGACGGGTGCAGGCCCAGTGCAGGCGATGACGGAGGGCTGAGCTTGATTGTTTTGGGGCCTCTGGGATTGGCGGGTCAGAGGCCCTCTTCGAGTGACTGTGGAAGAGGGTCTGGCTTGTTCGAAGCTGGTCGAAGGCGGTCGAAGGCGATGGACGGAGCGGAGACGGACGTGCGGAGGAGGGGAAGTGAGCGTCGGTGGTCGTGTGCACGGCGGAGCAAATTGATTCGGCTCGCCGGAAGAAGTACGATGCCCCGGCGCGAGGCGAGGCGATGTGATGTCAAGGTATGGGATGTGCTCGTGCGGTGTGCGGGGGAATGACCCTCGCAAGTGCACCGTCGACACAACAGCTACCGTCTATCGCATGTCATCGACATTCGCAGAGACCACCGACCGGCTAGCTGATTGATTGATTGATTGATTGAATGGGTTGATTGACTGATTGATCGATGGACCGACTGGTTGACTAGCTGACTAAGTGACTCGGTGATTCGGGTATTCGGGAGTCCGGGCGGTGAGACCGATGGTCGGTGGTTTGTGAGAGATGCGGTTTTGCGCCAGGATGTGGAGATACGGATAATGGGCGGGGAGGGCTGGCGGAGAGGGAGGGAATTAGAGGATTGCGAAATATGACAAAAGTAAGGGAGAGGGAAGGGCAAGGGAAAGAAAGTGACGGCGAGTGGATAACGTCTGTCTTTCTAAATGTGTCTGTCTAAGCCGCTAACCTAGTCAATTGTACTAGGTTGGGTAGTTGAATAGTTTAATATCTGCCTGAGGTTGGATGACGATGTTTCGTGAAAAATCGAGGCGGAGGTAGATAGCAGATAAGGTACATGTAACCTTGGGTGTGTAAGGTAAGGTGAGGTACCTAACGTAAGAGACTAAATCTCGCCTTTCGGTTCTCGGTTCTTCGTCTCTTGGTCGTGGCTCTTTGTAAGTCAGTAAGTACATGTAAGTAAGTAAATGGGCGACGTGGAGCGGGTCTGCGCGACCTACTTACCTAAGTGCCTAACCGGCTGTCTACTAGGTAATTTAGGTAGGTACTACTTATTGAAAAGATGAACACATGAAAAAGAGGTAGCTAAGTATGTTATGTTATTCTTCGCGTCTCTTCTTCCTTCCCCCAAATCGAAACTCCGGCGGCGAGAGTGATAGTGAGCAGCGAGCGATTTACGGAGGATTCGACAAACAAACGAAGAGTGATTGATGAGATGACGTCCAGAGGCTGTCGTGCGCCACGGATTGGTTGGTGATAAGGAGTGATAGGGCGACAAGGTGGATATCCATTCTTGGTAGCGGCTTGAGCTGTGCTATGATACTATTGCTCTTGTTTTTAGCGTAAACTTGTTTTTCAGTAGAACAAGGGTTACTGTTGGCTGTGTAAGTTGCGCGCGCCGGGCTGTCAAAGATATAACAGACCGTTTCGGGCCGAAGGGTGCCCAAACTGCCAAATTATCTTACCTATGGTTATTGTGCTGTGGAATAAGGTAAGGCTTAGCATAAACTGGAGATAGGTAGTGGGATTATGAGTAGTAGACATACAGTGGAAGGACGACACGGACCCGGGGCAGAAGTAGGTTGATAGTACAGGATGTTTTACCTGGTCTCGGCACTGTTTTACCGGTACACATAACGTAGCAACCAATATAGTTAGAATCGCCGTCGACTTGAGCAATACAATATAGTATATGCGCGTAAACTGGTACATACTGTCACAACTATATACTAGACTCACGAGAAGTTTGAAACCCCTGTAGGGAGATACGATAACCTACTATATAGATAATTAGACATCCTTCTCATGGAACATCTCAGACAGTTAGCTAACCTTAGGCTAGGTTAATCAACTTCATCTCACTTTTCAGCTTGTCAGCCCATAATCGCTCACTTACAGCTTGTAACGCGCCAGGATGCAGGACGTTGAGTTATAGGTCGGAACTAAGAACCGAACTAATACATACAACCATAAGATCTGGAGAACGCGGGGTCCTATCCGCTCCCCCATAGCCAAGCCAGACACCGCTAGGTTCTTGATGGAAGAGCAGACGAAGTAGCAAAGCAAAAGAAAAAAATAATGATAAATAAAAAAATTGGTTGCATCTCTTTGAAAAGCGTGTCATCCTTAGTGCAGGGGCCATGCTACTGTAGGAACGTTAGTGCTTGCGAGCTGATTCGAACTGGGGAACTGCTTACATCTTCTCTGTATCGTTTCAAATTGACCAAATGCCCGAAGGCGAAATACTCCCCTGTATATAATCTTATCATGTGCACTGCACCAATAATTAGCACAACCAAACAAGCCCGGCCCTGCTACACCTTCCACTAGAACCCGCTTTCCACTTCACTTTTCTTTTTCTCTTCCGTAATTTATTGTAATCCTCTTGCAGCTAGACTTTCCGAAGATTGCTCTTTTCTTACTCATAATCGAGATCTACAAGTACTACACTAGGTATAAGTGCAGTATGTCTCAAACCATGATTTATTACGCTCGGCGTGACTTTGACCCCACAAACTCTGCTGAAATTGGGCCATTCTTGTGCAATCAACCAAGCGTTAAATCCTCAGCATGTCTTCACTACCAACGAAGAAAACAATTGATCGGATTCGTTACGCCTAACACCATTTCCGCGAGTCGACTTTCATAGCAGCTGCAATTTCAAGTTGGATCTTCCCTGCTTCTGGATTTCGTTATTACACTTGAGTGGATTCCCCATAAAGGCGATGGACTCGCCGATATCAAGAATTTGGAGCGAATGGCAGATAAAGAGTTATTAGGGCAGTTGTACCAATCTAATGCAGCAGGAGCATTCACATGTCCTTACTGCGATACATCACACAAGACTCTAGTGCAGCTAGACTGCATTTCCAGCAACATAACGGCCCGTTCTTCCTCTGCCCCGTCCCTGAATGTCGAGCGAATGTAGGCGAGTTCCGTATGGGAAAGTCCGATTTCCATGCTCACATGAAAAAACCACAAGGAAGAGGGCATCTTAGCCACATTAAGGCGCCACCAGCTCGACCGAACGCTGAAGAATATTGGCAGCGGACGCCCCAGGAAACAGCGCGGTTCATCACGCAATTGTTGGCCCAACATCCCAGCGTCTAGTTTGATCAAGATAGCACACCGACTCGCCAAACGGGGGGTTCTGCCACAGAGGCCATCGCATAGTACCTGGAATTAAAACAAGCTACTGCTCGACCTATCCGGACGAACGAGTTCGCTCCCTGCCGGCTCTTTTATCGCCACGCCCATCGCGTATTTTTGATGTCAATATTGCCGAGTTACCGCTCACGCTGGCGGTAACTGGGGGACGGACCGCGCCTTGTTCTTGCTGAGGAAAGATACTTGCTTCCGAGCCGGGGCGCGGCATTGCGCAGCCACAGCCACGGCCGGGCAAGGCGGTCTTGGAGGTGATGATGCCGTACTAGGCAGGGATCGTTCACTGCGCACTTTGGCCAATAGGATCGCGGATGAGCTCATTACAGGGGGGTAGGTGCAAGTGTTATTTGGTTTGGGAGGAAGGTGTGGATCAACCACTGTATTTAGCTGGCTTCTGCACAGTCCTGGTCCTCCATTACGAATACAACATCCATCATCCCACTATTGCTACTTTCTGGTGTCCTCGGTGAGGCAAATCAACTACTCCAACGACCTTTGGAATCAGAGACCAATTGCTTCAAATATTGTACTACACTCCTTTATTCTGTTGAATTCATCAAAATGCTACGTTAGCCTTTGTTGCGGCTTGCCGCTGGAGGGAGCGTCTGCACCCTGCCTTTGGCCGCAATACCTACTACATCTGGAAGCCATACGACTTGTCGTTTCGAGCCTTCGAACAGCCTACCTACCTATACTATACTACCTACTACAAGGCTTGCCTTTCGTACGTCCAAAAGAAACTATGCCCTATACCAACGGCGCTATAACATCGACTTCAACTTCATTTTCGACCTCCCTTGTGTTTGATCAAGTGTGTGTCCTCTGTGGCCTCCTCTCCCTGTTGGGTTAGGTGTGTCCTTTCTGTTGCCTCTCTTTCATCGGCCTCCAAAGTGCCCTGTGGGCCGGAGCTGTGTTGTCTGGGTTGGAGGTGGCCTGGTGGTTATTCTGGTGTTATTTGGAAGTCTGGAAGGTGGATGGTTATTGGAGTCTCTGGTATATTGGTGATGGCTTCACTTACATGGTCGCCGGGGCGGCTCTCTTTGCCCTGGGAGTAGGGGGGTAGGTGCAAGTGTTATTTGGTTTGGGAGGAAGGTGTGGATCAACCACTGTATTTAGCTGGCTTCTACACAGTCCTAGTCCTCCATTACGAATACAACATCCATCATCCCACTATTGCTACTTTCTATTACAAGATCAAGATGTACACTAGTGTAACGCTTTTTCGACTGCCGAATTGGCCCACAGCGGATAATCGGCATACGCAGAATCCCCGACAGGGACTTCTTGGTTCTCGGGAAGAGGCCGAAGACATGAGTGGTTCTCGTCTTTTAACCAAAGGTGTACGTAGTGTACGACTTGCGTGCGACCTACCGTAAACCAGTCAATCGCAAAGATGGGATCGAGAAAAAAACCCCATCGAGATCGACGTCATGGCTCAGCCCGGCATGGCATGTCTAGAATAGGAAACCAATTCGATATGACGGGCGGAGCAAGTAGCCAGGTTTGATAGGGTTATACGAAGTACAGGGGGTCCAAAGCACTGTGTAGGTGGTAAGCCTGAGCGAAACCCGCTTAAACACGCCCGGCGGCTTGGAAATGCGTAAGCGTGGTCAGCTAGGTAGGCAGTTATAACAGGATCCCGTCTCCATGCCAAGTCAATTCTGCATTCCGTCGAATTAGTTGCCGTAAACTGACAGGATTTCACAGCCAAGGAATCTCGTTGCGTTCCTGTGCTAACCTTTGTCGCTCGAAATATCTATACTAGGCAGGGATCGAGTCGATGAACCAGCTCTAGATTGTTCCCTTGACTAGCTCCTATCTAATACAGATAATGGCGTATCGCGGGAGGCCGAGTGCTGCGTGTGAGCGCTGTCGATCTCGACGCATGAAAGTACGTCTTCTTTTCAGATGAGAGCTGCGACGTAAAGGCATCATAATTTGCCAAGAGCCGGCCGATAATCAGCAGGCCGCTCCCGAGATCAGTCTAGTGGCGAGTCCTGAACCGCGCGACATCACACACCGAGGCCGTTCGCTAATGATCAAACTAACCAGTGCGATCACGGAGTGCCTTCATGCACCCAATGTATACGAGCCAGGGCTGATTGCCCCGGCTATCGAAATCTGCTGGATCTGAAGTTTCGGGACCAGAGCGAAGAAGTCATCCGCCATTGTCGGGCCCCGGCCCGCAAGAGGCGCCAGGATACTTTGATCGCTACATCATCTGGTGACGGTTCGGCGGTAGCAATAACAAGCATTCCTGATGGTGCCCTTGTTCGCTCAGTACAGCAAAGTGTAGCAAAGCGATACATCTTTGCCAACTACATGACCGGAGGTTCTCGTTGTGGCCATATGAACTATCTATTACCTCTCATCGAAGATCCACGGAATACGGCCGTCAATACAGCCCTCGATGCTGTCGCTTTGGCCGCCTTATCTAACGTTCGACTGTCTCCTCGCACCATGTTGAGGGCACAACAAGAGTATACAGCCGCATTAACCCAGACAAACCGGGCACTGATGGATCCGATCATGTGCAAGACAGATGATACGTTGGCAGCCGTGGTTCTCCTTGGCATATATGAAGTATGAGTTACATGGCCGAAGTGCAGATCTGACGGCTAATACTTGGCAATATAGGTCATTACCTGTGCCGATGACTCGTATATCGACCGATGGGTGAAGCACGTGGACGGCGCGGCAAAATTGATAGAGATTCGGGGCTCAGACCAACTGACTCGACGAGAGGGTTTAGATATGTTTACGCATCTACGCACACAAATCGTGAGTTACTTCACACTTCCTGCGAGTGTCTCTAGGGCTTCCCACGCCCCCAAAGTCGCCCGCATGAAAAATATATGAGGCTTACAGCTATTTTCGTAGATACTTAGTAGAATCTATCAAGAACGGTACCCCTCGCCGATCCTCGCTCAGCTAACTGAAGAAGTCGAAAAATACCGAGATCCTGAAGACAGGATTCTCGACCAACTGAGTACTGTCGTCATCCGACTTGCAGACCTCTGTGCAGACGTAAAGAATAAACGTATTGTCAAGCCAAGCGAAATCATCCGCACCGCCTTGAGCATTGACGCAGATCTCGTGTCGCTCTTGATCAATGTCACTCCTTCTTGGAGCTACACTACCGTTCGGGTTCCGACGCTCGATGGAAAATATAACACCAAGGCTGTTTGGGGGTCTCGTTACCATATCTACAGCAGCGTTGCGGCAGCTAGTATGTGGAACAACTATCGTTCGGCGCGGATAGTAGTTCAAGAGCTTATTTACGATACGTTGCGATATCTTGAGGGCTCCAGGCAGCACACCAGCACCAGCACCAATTATCCGCAACAAGACGAACTGGCAGGTCAATGCCGCCAAACTATACTCCAGTTATCTGATGATATCTGCGCCACCGTGCCCTTTCATTTTGGATTGAGGATGGACGATGGCATATTCGAGGATTCTTTATCGGGCCCAATGGGTGCGTCGAACGGCCCAACCCCTGTCGCAACATCATCAAGTCCATCGATGTCTCCTAACCTACTTGAGGAGACTTCATTGTCAGATGCGGAAGCTCGGCCTATTTCTATGCTCAATTCTAGTCAGATGAAATCAAGTCAACATCTTTTGAGTCACCTCCCAAGCCCTTTTGAGGTAGTCGGCGCAGGTGGTTTCACCCTCATGTGGCCTCTATTAGTTGCCGCGAACTCGGGAGTTGCTGTATCGGGGCTTCGCGAATGGATCATCACTTGTTTAGACAAGATTGGCCACTCAATGGGTATCAATCAAGCACTGTCCATGGCGAAGCTACTACGGGAAGGTATGCAGTCACGAGCCTGGCTATCGCCCGATCATGAGTCTCCAAGCCCCGACACGTAGGAAGATCATAACTTTTATGTAGCTATAGTTATACAATGTTCAACATAATAAGTTACACGTGAACTACCTAAGTCCTACAGTCGGAATCGTTAAGCGGACACATAAGAACGATAGGTTCGGATACTATTAGCTCGAGCCTTTTCTCGGGGGATGCTCTTTTCTAGCCTTACTGAAATCCCATCAAGGCAGTATAGAATATACCGGTCGCAATCCCCGAATACCCTACGTAGGGTGAGGGCTTAGGGGGCGAGAGTACTTAAGCTGTGGTGGGTAAGACAAGCATCATCATGACAGGCAATCGCCACCCCGAGTCCGGATTGGGAAAGTCTTTCGACGCATTGCATACAACATTTCTTTCTAAAAACGTTAAGTAAGCTTGCACGTTTCAGCCCACTCTCTGTTAACCAGTACGAAATGATTATTTTCGACCTAAGAAGCATGGCTTATTTATTGATATTGTCAGGCAGGTACGAAAAACAGTGCATATATTACTCCTTACGGTGGTTTCTCTGTAGGTGGCTAGTAGACCTTCTCTATCCTACAACATCAATATCCACTCTCATAACGCTTACCTTCATAGACAGAGAGGTCAGTCTATTTGGTAACGGTCGGAAAGAAAAGATTATATAAATCCATATGGTAGTCTACTGGAAGTAGCAATAGCTATTACATATTCCGTTCTCTCTAAATTAGTTTAATCGAAAACAGAAAATTTTCTAAAAATGATTGGACTGATTACTCTACTCCCGTTGCTCTATATTCCGGTGGTATTGTCGACGACCCCGGACCCCAGATATGACTGTCTCCCGGGTGAACATTGTTGGCCTTCGTCAGAGCAATGGAGTGAGTTCAATGCGAGCATTGACGGTCGCCTCTATCAAACTGTCCCCATCGCCGCTCCTTGTTACAAGAACTCTCCCTACTATGACGAAGAAGCTTGCACGGTCGTTCATAGTTACTACGGAGACAGCATCAAAAGAGGAGAGCACTTTGGCCAGACGTACTGGCTAAATTGGGAAACGGACCGCAAGTCCGGCTGCGCATTGCTCGAGTCAGATCCAACGAAGACTCTATATGGCAGTTGCTCTCTTGCAAGACTAGCCTCTTACTATGTGGATGTTAGAAACACATCTGATATCTCTGCAGCGCTCCGATTTGCAAAAACGCACAACATCCGCATCAGCATCAAGAACACGGGTCATGACTTCTATGGTCGATCCACTGCACCCAACACTCTCGCTATCTGGACTCACAATCTAGACACTCTGAACTTCTATTCAAACTTCACTGCCAACAACTGTCCCTCATCCAACGGCCAAAACGTTGGCGAATTAGGCGCCGGGGTCGTGGCTGGGGATGCCTATCGTTTCTTCAGCGGCCACGGGATGGATATCACAGGAGGCTATGAGCAATCAGTCGGACTAGCCGGCGGATTTGCCCAAGGAGGTGGCGTCGGTTCATTCACCACCACCTACGGCCTCATGGCTGACAACGCCGTCGAATTCGAGGTCGTGACCGCCGACGGAGAAGTCCGCATCGTGAACGAATGCAACGACCCGGATCTCTTCTGGGCAATGCGTGGCGGCGGCGGAGGCACCTACTCCGTCCTCACCAAATACCGAGTCCAGGCCTATCCGTCGCTGCCGATCCACGTCTTCAATTTCGTCGCAAACTTTACCGGGCCCAGCGCGCTGGGAAATGATATTATGAATTATACGGCGCTTCGCGAGATCCTCACGGCCCATGCAAACAACCAGCCTGACTGGTCGGCACAGCTAGTCACTGGGCAGATTGAGTATTTTCCAGAGCTAGTGTCCGTCAACCTGGTTCTACCTTACGGCGACGACGGTTCCAAACTAAAGTCGGCGACTGCGTCGTTCTCGCAATTCCTGGGCAATAGAACCGACCTAGCCGTTTCTTCCCACGGCTATGTGTCTTATGCCAATTACGCGGCCTACCTCGACGTCACTGCAGCGGATGCTAAGGTGACCGAGCCGCCCGGGATCTTTTCGGTGCTTTCGACTCGGCTTATTCCCCGGGAGGTTTTCGCTTCCCCCGGCACCGTTGATGAACTAGTAGAAGGGGTTATGCAGGGCATTGCGACGGCAAGAAGCCTGTTGAATCTCACAGGGACCCAGATAGTTCCCGAGACGCCCGTCACGAACCTCGACTCTAACCAGTCAACATCCGTCCACCCAGCGTGGCGTAGCGCGCTCTGGCATGTGATACACGTCGGTGAGTGGCTAGAGCCGTTGGAGGACGATGCTCTGAAACGGACTACCGAAGGCTTTTTGAACCTGATAGAGCCCCTGAAGAAGTTATCGCCGGGTGGCGGTGCCTACCTCAACGAGGCTCATTATTTGGAGCCGGAGTGGCAACAGACATTCTTCGGTTCCAACTATGATAAGCTGCTGAAAATTAAGGCGAAGTACGATCCAACTCACATCTTCGACTGCTACAAGTGTGTAGGATGGAGAGGACCGCAAGAGTAAGTCCTTTCAAAACGATAATAGTTGTGGACTTCAGAGCTAACGTACCCAAGCCCGTTCTATTACGACCATTACTGATGTCGAGGAATCAGTGGAGGGTATCACATCTAGGCCGTCGGTAATAATACTATTGCCCGAGAAATGAGACATCAGTTGCGGTTGCTCTAAACGCTGGGCCGATTTTCGTATACATAAAGTACAATAATCAATATTTTCTTGTACATAAATTGTACTGGCTTTTCTAGTATTGATTATAATCTCGTGCTTTCCTTCTGTATAGGTTAACTGCCTTTGATTTCCGACCAGTCACTATCCTGTATTATTAGCCCTGCTTATTTAGAAATCATATACTAACACAGACGACATAATCTTAATCAATAGCCTGCACAAAGTGCTTCAAACGCGCAATTGTAACTTCTTTTAAGAACCTCATTTGCGAATCAAAGCCTCTCCTGACACATTCTGTAAATATGATTTTTCTTTATTTTCAACCTTGCCAGGCTGGGTTCAGTCGCAAGGGATATAAATTCAGTTTTGCGGAAAGACACGCGGCCGTGCACTACAAGCCACCAAATTACGCTTCGTTTGCTGGGTTAGAAATCCAGATGGATATTCGAAGAGAATGTACTACACCACGGTGGCTGAGACGTCCGCCCTGTTACAATATCCTATAGAAGGCGATATTGCGAAGGGCGTTGGAAGTATACTTTATTGTGGGGTCGGCCATGCCGACGGTGACTCGTCCCGGCCTAAGGAATAAAACTAAGGAATAAAAGAGCTCTATAAATTATTATTGTTCGGTCGTGATTAGAAAGATTTTTCACTACTCGCAGTTCGCTAGTAATAATGATAAGTTGACGGACGCCCGCCTGGTTCCCTGAGGGTGACGTAATCATGCTAGTCGTCGAAGTGTATACCAAAACGGGACTAGAACAGGGATAGAGCTATCCTGGTACGGCATCAATTCAGGGGTGCCGCGATTAATTGCCTACCCGCTTCGCAAGCAGTCAGCGATAACTGCGGTCGTAGGTTGCTGATAGCGTCGAATTGCATGCGCAATTGGGATGAGTTTGCTCCTGAAGTAAGCGTGCCATACGCAGGCGGCGGCCTGTCCATGCTGTTGCCGGCTTCTATGATGCGTCTCCTACATGATTTACCGAAGTTAAGTATCAACTTAAATAGACTTGCAATTTCCTTCATTCAACTGATAATCTATATCGCACCAGTTCTTCTCAACCGCGATCCGAAGCCCAAGACCAAAAATTACAACAAATCAACATATCAAGAACAACACTCGGGGTCACCATGGCTATTGGGGCAGACGGCATTGTCTCCATTGTAGAGCTGATTGTCTACATACCAGCGTTAATCGCGGCAATCATAGTCTGTTCTCGCCATGGCATACATAGGTCATCGGGCTGGATTTATACCATCATTCTTTGTGTGGTGAGAATTGCCGGCGCTATCTGCCAGCTTCTTACCATCAACAACCAGTCCGACGGCTTGCTTAAGGCGACAATAATTATCGATTCGATTGGTATATCTCCTCTCCTCCTCGCCACCTTGGGGATTATCTCGCGCTTGTAAGTGCCTATCTCCAGTACATGTATTTCCTTTCCATTTGGAAAAGATCTGACATTTTGAGTAATTAGTGTCGACTGGATCAATTTCAAGGGAGTTGAGCTATTCAGCACGAAGCAATTCCGCTCTGTTCAACTTCTTATCACCATCGGGTTGATTCTCAGTATTGTCGGGGGTACTAGCGGGTCTTCTTCCAACGATGGCCAAGTGATGGTTTCGGCTACGAGCAAGGCTGGCATTATTCTATACATTGTTGCCTTTGTTGGCCTTACCTATTTCCTCGTGGTCTCGCTCGGCTACAGGAATACGGTGCCTACTCAAGAGCGCCGGGGTCCTGTCGCGGTGGCTATCGCCTGGCCCTTGATCCTGACACGCCTGGTGTACTCTGTCCTGGCACTGTTTCTCGACAACAACACCTTTTCCATCATTGGCGGAAACGTTGCTGTGCATGCGGCTTTGGCTGTCGTTGAGGAGTTTCTGGTAGTGATCGACTATTTGATATTAGGTTTTAGCTTGCGAAGACTAGAACCTGAGCAGCAAGGGACGCTGGCTCACCGTCCGTGGAAAGAGCCTCGAGCTCGGAGCGATCGGCGACGCAGACATAGCCGGTCGTGATTAAGCGTGAATCGAGGGTTGCGAGTTGATAGAAGGACTTCAATTAAGAGCAGTAGTTCTAAGCTGCAGCAGTTGAGACGCACGCATAGCGATAGAAGACTACCGGGTTAGAGTTATCAACTTTGGGAGGCCGGGGTACTCTCTAGAATCATGTCGGCCTATTATACATATTTAGACTATTTAGCCCGTTTGTATTTTATTAAACTTAGATTCCTAGTCACTGAATTGGATTCCTACGTGCTGGGTCTGTCAATGCCGTGTCGGCACTTGCGCGCGGAGGCGGTCCCGGCCGACAGGCTACCGTATCTACCCCAGTGGACCTAGGCGAGATCGGCCTTGGCAGATATATCTGGCTTCCTTGTGCCCAACATCTCCGAAGGAACCACCGGTGGTGCGGGTTCCCGATCAGAAACGAAGGTTTTGGGGGTGAAGCCGAACCTCAGCTGCCTGCTTGAAGAAAGGTAGCACGCTTTTTCACTCAAGTCCATAAGATGTCAGGACGTGGCTTCTAAATGCCACCCAACCTAACACATATTAGATACCTAGCATGATTCTAGATATAATATAACCAGAATCACAGGAGTCTGTCTAGGAACCGTAGCTCTACGTATAAGTCAGAATTCAGAGAGGTACTGATACATACGACCATAGGATCTGGAAAACGCGGGGTCCCGTCCGCTCCCCCATAGCTAAGCCAGATACCGCCAGATTAGTAGTTGGGTCGGTGACGACCAGCGAATCCCTGGTGTTGTATGTTTTTTTTCTCAGTGCCCCCGATCTGGGGGGATGGGGGGTCTTAAGGGGAGTATCCCGTCCAGGTCACCTGGTGAGTCTAACTCTTTAATCATTATAACCATTGGCCTATCTTTTTAATGACCCATTGGGCACTAGTACATAATAGTGGAATAACGGTGCTGCTCAAGTAGCCCATAAGCGCAATTATGGTAGAAGATCTTGCTTAGATAATAGTATCATGGGTTTTAAGAGGCCCGTTATTCCACTGTTTATGTACTGGTGCTGAACGGGTCATTGAAGAGATAGTAACGCCAACCTTACCCGCGGGATCCGGGCGAGCTCCTTCTCCGTGTGGTCTCCGATTCCTCTTCATCCGCCACTGGTCTTTCTTCCCGGTTCTTAACTCCATCTCTCATCGTCACTCCCGGTCTCTTTCTTCTCTTCCTTTCCATCTCCAAACGTTCTCCCATCGTTAGTATGGCTCCCAAAACTCGAGGCACCATCACTTAGCCGCGTCCTCGCAGACGCCCGCGCAGGCATCCTTTCCCCGAATCGCGCCCTGCGGATCTTGAGCGGCGGCTTCCTCCTATCGATGATTCTGGCGATCCCGAGGAGTTTGCCAATTCGACTCCGACCACTTGGCAACCGCAGGCCGCCCCAACAACCGGTCCTGTGCTCGCTCCAGCTGTGGCCTCGCCGGGCCCGTTATGTATACATGATGTGACGCTTTTGGTTCCTTGCGTGTCCGTTCAGAACACTAATCTAAAATGTTCTTCTCAAACCACGGCCAGTAACACTCCTTCGCCCACGCAGTTAACTTTCGTATGCCGGCAATCGCGCAAAATGCGCCATGCGAAGACGTGGTAGTGCCGAAATGATGCTGCTCCCATAACGTTGTTTTCTTACCGTCATATGTAGAAAGCACCAGATACCATTCATGTCCGCGCACAACAATACCTGGAATAAATCCAAGTTTCGATAAACAAGCAAGTGTATCCGTCTCGACATCGGTCTCGGTCTCGTCCGCCTCGAGTCTGGCTCGTTCCTTAAGCCTTTGACCGACGGCCCATCGAAGAAAGGACCATTGTGTGGAGTACCAGACACCAATCTGTAGCTGGGCCTTGTTGTTGCCAGTATCGGGCTTCTTAGTCTCGATACTTAACAAGAGAGGCCGTGTGCGTAGAGGGTTATAGTCGGTATGATTAATACTGTTGTTGGTTTGAAAGCTCTCGCGGAACTGATCGATTTTGTCCATTAGACCTTCGTCATGTGCAACGGAGCTATATATACAAATGTCGATCAACTGGCCGGTAGATGCAGCAGGCTTGAAAAACCCGGACGGACGGGCAGTAGTGCTAGAATTAATAAGACAAGTAAGCATCTAAGTATAGTTAGGGTGTTTAGAAGAGAGGGGGCAGGCAGTACGTACCAGAGCATAGCATTTATTTTCTGCTCAGCACCTCCAAAAACTTTTCTAAGCAAGGCTAGATGGACGTCATGGTTCCATGCGGCTTCCTCGCATTCGGCCTCCTGGCACAGCTTTGCCCATTTAATTATACCGTCCACCTCTTCAAAGCTAGGGATGCAACCCGGTAAATTGTCGACTATTTCGGGAGACTGGAACGTGGTTGTCCACAGCATAGCCAGTGCTTCTGAGCCTATAATCTTGTCGATAGTAGACTTCATGTGGTACGGCAGAATGTTCGAACCGCGTCTAATCTGTTCCATAGATGCAAGCAAATCGTCGGACCCCGCCACTTTAGGAAAGCAATAAATATCGAGGGCTTTGATTTCCAGTTCCCGGGCACGCTGCAGTAATGCTAATTTTTTCGTAGGCGAAGAGATTCCTCCTGATCTTCCTGATCTACTTGAGATTACAGAGCTTGCATCGGAAAGGGAGGGAATATCGCCCGCTACGGCACGAGGCGTATCGTCTAGATCTGAGCCGTTGTCGGAACCTTCCAAGCGCCTTCTTTTCGGTGTCGATGCCATGTTATCCTCGTGGCCGGGTTCGAGCGACGCCGGGGGGCTAGCCAGTTGTTGCTCCTCGTGTACGAGCTTGCGTTTTGTTGGCCCCGTTGGACGACAGGATGTCGTAGACTCAGGTAGACCCTGAATCCAGGAGATAATAGACTCTTTGTTATTCATAACTGATGTCAGGGTGCCAGACAACCTAACTGAGCAAACGCGTAGATCGTAGGGCTTGATGAAGCCACGATCTACACGAAAAGACGACGTTTGGTTGATGACCTGGATTGTGACTGAAGAACTAAAAGGCTAAGTGTAGCCAGTGTAGAGGGTCTCTGGGAGGAGCAGTAAATACAACAGTGGGGCTAGGCCCGGTCATGTGACCTAACAACTGAGCACGTTGTAGGTAGCTCTGTCTAGTCTTGTTGACCCAGCAACAGGTCATTAGACCTCTAGAATTCTAAAATTTAGCGCTAGTTTAAGGGCTATAATCTACCCAATTCAGCTTTATGCCCATACCTATAAATAAGCCCTGTCAGGCCTCATTTATGCCCCATAGTACAATTAAATTACAGGTATTCGCACAAAACAGCATTCAGTCTACAGTTCTTGGCATACTCTGAGTTTAGTGTATTTCAATGTGACCGGATTTCACACTCTTTGCAATAGATTGAACAGCAGATTTTAACTGGAACAACAGCATATTCGAATGAATATGGCTCCGGCATCCAATTCTTATGACCGCCAGATTAGTAGTTGGGTCGGTGACGACCAGCGAATCCCTGGTGTTGTATGTTTTTGGCCCTTTTTTTCTCCTGGCCACCGCTACCCCCCTTCTTTTGTGTTTCCCATCTCTCAAGGGCTAATTCCCTGCCGTAGCTTACGCCCAGTGACTATTGATCGATTGTAATATTCATGTCTATGTTATGTATTGGGACTAGGTGTGTGCCGAAGCATTGTTTTCACGCGCCCTCTCGACATATCGATTGTAGACCGTTCAGCTAACCTAAGATATCGCGACGGCTTGTTGGAGGCAAGGGGGACAAATGGGACTTTATATATATATATATATAAGCAGAGCTAAATCTGCAGTCCAACTCACGGTCTATCTGCAGCCTCTAACTGCTCTCAGCTAAAAATTATCTTTTAATTAAGTACGCTACTTTGACCACATGGTGCTCCGCAAGGAACAACGAGTTTGCAGCATCTTAGATGACCCGCGATCATTACCTACAACTAGGTAGCCGTCCAGGAATCAAGAGGTTCCTGTAGCCTAGGGGAGGGAGGTGCAGCAATAGTCTTGCGTAGCAACTACTGTAAGATGCAGAGCGATGTCCGCCGTAGACGTTCAAATAACGAACTAGGTTGGGTACACTTGCAAACCCATGCCTTCCACAGGATCCTCTCCCAGGCCGCAGGAACACCCATCGATATCCATCGTCTGTAAGATCTAGAGCAACCTCCACCTTGCACGTTCTAATAACGAACTGGGTACACTGGGGAACCCACGCCTTAAGGGACCCTTCCCGAGCAATATAGTACCCCCTGATCATAGCATATAAACTGGCAGGAATGTATGCCTCTCTCTGCACGCAACTTCTTCGATCGTGTATTCACGTATGGTGCTGTCCGTATTGAAGCTTGATAGGAAGTAATTGCCATTCCTAGTCGCTAATCGTCGACACCTTCCTGCTCCTCTTATTCCGTATGTTTATTTACCCGTCTCTCTGTAATTCTCCCCAGCGCTTCTCCTACATCAACCATCCATCTTCGCCGAGCTCTTCATCTCTCAACTCTCGTCACACCCTGAGTCCCTTCCCCATCTAAACCTTCAAACAAATCCGGCCATATCATCCCATTAATCCTCAGTTATCAGTTTCCTTCGTAGTGGAGAGCATCTTGGAAACCACCGTGGAATTTCTTTCCTTGCTTCTTCTTTGCGCATCCCTTGGTTGCTTGTAACTCCATCCAAGTTCCGGTGTTCGGAAATCGGGCGGTAACAGGTTCCGTCTACCCTTGCGTAGTCAGTTGGTAAGTATTGAATCCAGGTTGTTTGAGTCTCAGACGCTCCTAGCATAAGTACTAATCTCTTGTTACCAAGCGAACAGGCACTTATTAGTTATCTGGAGGCTCTTCATCATTGACCTTTCTCATTCTCCCTCGGTCTTTTTGCAAGGTGAGTGCATTGTAACATTAGCAGCAATTTCTGACGCGGCAACGAGGGTGATGCTGAGCTGCTGGATGCAGCATGAGACGCTCCAAGGATATCCTTGTGGTAACAATGAATGTAACTCATAAGTCGTTAGCTTTTCTGGAGCTAACGCACACACTTTTTTCTTTCTAGGGCGGCCTTCTGGGAATGCCTCAGGCTAAAGGAATCGGAAATCGATCTGGTCACTAAGATTTCTCGTTGGACGCAGAAAGTTCGAGCCCGACCCTATTCATCACTGGCAGCCACCCTTCGAGCGAGCCCAGGTACCTTGACGTTGACCTCATTGCGAATGCAATCGACGCGTGAACATGATTTGGAGTTGCAATAGAAAGTAAAAGGAGAGAGCTCTCGCTGCATGTCAGAAGACACAGCGGGCCGGGGATTATAGCTTGGGATCAAGGATGCATAAGTAGTGTTATGATACGGAGCCTGAACAAAGAACTGGAAGTTGTATATAACCAAGGGAAGTCCGAATGCCCTCACTTCCTGAGATCTTCTGCTAGTTGCGCAACAATAAAGGGTGTTACCGTACACCCACAAGGCGATCCCTGAGAAGTAGGTAGTGTTTTTGTCGCTGGAGAAATGTCAGCATGAGTTTCAACAGCAGAACTTACTACCTATGTATTTGTACTGATTGATTGATGGTGTTTAGCGTTGTAGGGGTTATTCTGCGTTGCAGTTGGCCCAGGTCTCCGCAAGAGCACTTGTACGTTTGGTTCGTTCTCTTACTGGAACTGCGTTCGGGATAGCCCAGGATATCCGGACCGTTTCTGGCTGGCCAGATAAATGCCGTACCGTAGGTCGGTGTACCGCAAAATGTAATGTTAGGGGCGGGGACGGCTTTGAACAAAAGAAATGTCGCCCTTATTTATGCCTTATGGGGCTGCCGAGTGCTGGGTCATCAAACCTACACATAGGTACTAAATCTTTTTTTCAAAGTTTTACTTTCTTGCACCCCCCAATATTCTGTGTCGCGTTCTCCACCCTGCCTCCCAACAGCGATGCCCATCACGTCAGCACCGGTCGCTCTCGCGGCTATACGGAAGGTAAGGATTCCCAGGATAAGTATAATGAGCCTGCATCCCGCGGGTAGGTTGTCGTTAGTATAGGCCGAGAGTTATAATGCTTAAAGGGTCAGACTCACCAGGTGACCTCGACGGAATACTACCCTCAAGCTTCTCTCACATCAGGGCACTGTTATCACGAGGTACATCCTTTGCTGCCGACGCAACTAGGTTCTCAAAATCCCGAAAGAACAGGATCAGCAGTCCTGCGTGTGAACCACCCCGCTAAAGTGACATGCTAACATGTGTGTAGCTTGGTGGCATACTTAATATATGAGTCAAACAAAAACGTAAAAAGCAGGCCTTAGGCTCCGATTATAGCTGACCTATACTCACGCTTATTCATAAAGCCTACCTTTCCGCATTGGCATCACCTTCTCCTTGACAGCGAGGCCAATATAACCCACATCTGATACGTGATGTATATCCCCCACGCGAACTTCCATGTGACCTAAAATTCTCAGACGGTCTTCTACATCTAACGTACTTCCACCCGGTTCTATGCCAAAAGTGATGTTGTTGCAAGTATGACTGAGTACTGGGTCGAACATTCCAGGTGCCAAGGACCGCGACTCACAGACGATTCCAAAAGTACCAACGCATAATAGTGTTGCTGAGCAGAGTAGCAGTACCACGACCCAGCAGATAATTGGATGGTAAACATCTACACTGTACGTTGTCGTAACGTTTGTCGCGGCATAGGAAAACCCCCAATAATCATCGTTGCTTGTCTCTCGGAGTTGGCTGTGTATTTGTTTCAACTTCGTGGATTGGGAAAGGAGACGTAGTCCTCCAGACGGGGAGTGTTCTGGGCCGAAAATTTTATAAACTGATGTCTTAGGACGAAAGAATTGTTGAGTTAGATAAGATTGGATATAAGTGTTAAGAATAATCCCAATTCTTAAAGAGAACTCTTCGTTGTCCATGTCAGATAACCGAATGTCGTCCCCGCTGTTGACCAAGCTCAGGGTCTTCGTCGAGTTGCTAAGGTACCGCAGAATCTCGACAGGTCGAAAGTGTAAAAGCGATCTGTTTGTCAAGGTATGTGCAGCCCAATAATCAAAGGGAGTAAGATTTATGGACCTCCTATCACTGCGTGAAAGTCGAATGCTAGTTGAATAACAGCTTCGGTTTTCGCACATCAGGCGAACCTCAACACGCTTGTCTGCCACTGCGCACGTTGCTAACCAAAGGTTGCCCTTATTCCTATTCCTATTAATATCTGGACTCGTGGGGCAGGGATTCCAAAGTTGAACGTTAATGCGATTAATCCCGGCGGCCACTTGTTTGTTTCCCTCTTCAAGCCCAAGGAAAGCTTGAAGCCTAGCACAACTAGGTGGCGGCGAAGAGGTATTACATATATCGTACGCCTTTTTGCTGCTCCAGTCGTGGCAATCTGAACAAGTAAAAACAATTGCGGGCGATTGATCGATGAGTGGTTGTGAGACATCTGTTGCGTTTAGATGTGAGAGATCCGCTGCGCTTAGATGCGAGCAATTTGTCGTTAAATAAGACGTTTCTAAAAGTAAAGAACTTGATCCTGAAGCTGGTATATCGTGAAGTGGAATCCCAATAAGAGATGTGAAAGAATCGGGGTTATTGATATGGACTGTATCAATCCATCTGCCCGACTCTTCGGGATCGAGAAGCTCGACTCTGGGTATCTTGGCGTTGCCCCAGACGTCCGTAGGAGTATTGTACACATCTGCTGGCTGGTTTAAGGCCATTAACATAAGAGAATCGCTTAGATGACCCGCTTTCAGTTGAAAATCGATATCATATAAATTATCGGCCAGTCTTCCTTGCCCTAGCGGTCCAGTATCGGCATATCTTGCTGTGGTCTGGGCAGTAGAATATAGTTTCTTTGTCGACAGAATACGCAGAGATGATTGGCCGCCGAGAGGGGATAATACCCAGATTATGATACAAAGAATAATAGATGGTGACATGCTGCGCAAATGCTTCAGCGATGAGATGGCATCGGATGTATTTTGTGTCGTCATGAGAAAATGAAGCTTCTGTTTTGCCCCTGTCAGTTATTGCTGTAGTTCGAAGCTTGCTGGGACATCAGTGAATAAAAGAGACTAACATTAAGCCTAAGCCCTCTCTCCGAGTAATAACGACCTATCGATTTCAAAGCTCGACTCATGAGGGACGTGAATACGACTGGAAAGATCGAGGGCGCCTGAAAAATCGCTTGTTTTAGCGATCTGAAAATATAACGGGTTTCGCAAACGTACTATATGCGAAACTTGTAGGATGATCTCTCCTGATACAGAGGGGACCGGCTGACCATTCAGGCAAGAGGCTGCGATGCCCAACACTGATATGTAAGTACCTAGTTAATGAGACCTGTGGCAATATATACCGTCGGGGTTCGGGCGCGGAGTTGAACATACCAAAGAACAAGAAAGCTACAATAAGATTTAGCACTGGCAGAACATAACTTTGCCGCGGTTTCTGCATGGGCCGAGGTCCCTTTGGCCAGCCTTGCACGGTGAGGAGCTCGGCGGAGCCATCTCCGGCGTCATCAATCGAGATATCCTCAGCAGCCAACCGTGAAGTGCGAAAAAGATTTAAGAGGGGTCTCATTTTTCTTTTACTGCGCTGGGCATTTGTGAGATGCGATTAATGTCGTCAAATTCTACTGGGACTAGAGGTTTACATAAACACGATATATATATTTTTAGTGTAGTACAAGCTGATCATCACAATCAGTTACCTTGCCTAGCTGGAAGGTGGAGGTGTTAGTGTACAGCCTGGAGCTTACTTCGTACCCTCGAGCGAAATGCTTGGCCTTCGCCTCCTAAGTGACGAATAGCAGTCTGTTTCAGCGGTGGTCTTGAGTTCGGCTACTACCTAGGTATATTTTTATAATTTGAATGGAACGGTATGTCGAAGTTTGGGTTTCAGCTAAGGATCCCAGCCTCCAAGTCAAGAACCGGAGAGGTCCGTGAATTCATGCATGAGGCATGTCATAGCGATGGTGGTAAAGTCATAATAAAGTTGTAAGTCCCCCTTTTTCTCTTCGAAAATGATCTCCAACATTATTTCGTAGACCCCGCCCCCTGCCGCTACGGTAGTCGTGTGGCACGTACAGGTTAGAGACCATTTCGTAGCCAATCAAACCTTGCGCTTTTTTAATACACCTGCAGAGTACCTGCGCTACCTGTAACTTACTGTAAGTTGTGACGCTGAAGTCACATGACCGCCGTCGTCCAAGTGCGAGGGAGCGATTTTGTCTGCCTAACAGCAGGCTAGCTTAGCTACTTCATACACTGAAGCTCTACCTCTCAACCTTCAATACCCTCTCCCCCGCCTCGTCGTCGCCCCGAACGCGAACGCCACCCAAAGTCACCCACCATGTCGTACCCGAGTCTCGCCCCCTTCGTCTTGAAGCGCCCGTGGCTGCGCAACCTCCTCAAGCCTCTCGCCGGCTGGTACTCGAATGCTGCCGGCTACCGTCAGCTCGGTCTCCGGTTCGTGCGCTCCGACAATTGCCTCCCCTGTTCACCTACCTGCCTGCCTGCCCATCTCCGGCACCCCGACTCCCAATCCGAACACCAACCCGTCAATGCTCGAGAGGAAGTCCAGTCCTACGACGGGAATTCCAATTGGTGTCGTGCGGGTGCTGGTTTCCAGGCGAGAGAGAGAGAGAGAGAGAGAGAGAGAAGAGCGGGCCCGTGACCGGGGCAGAGTGCTAATCATTTTGATCTCCGCAACAGAGCCGATGACCTGATCTCCGAGGACAACGAGGACGTCCTGAAGGCCCTGAAGCGCCTGCCTCCCCAAGAAGCCTACGACCGCGTCTACCGGCTCCGCCGCGCCATCCAGTGCAGCGTCTCCCACAAGCTCCTGCCCAAGGACCAGTGGACCAAGCCCGAGGAAGTACGTATAGCCAGCCCAACCAGACCCTACCACATCACCCACACCGAACCTAGAATGGGAGAGCCAAAAGAAAACGGAGTAGAGCCTGAGCGGCTGAGAGGGAGTGGACGCGGGTGGAAATTTGGCTTGCTGACCATTGCTCTATTAAAAAAAAACAGGACGTCATGTACCTCACCCCCATCCTCGCGCAGATCCGCGCCGCGGCTGTTGAGAAGAACACCCTGGACACCGTGTCCATTGTCAAGAACCACTAAAAGGGGTTGTCCAAGACTATAACTAAACTAAATAAATTCGCCGGATGCCGATCAATCCCAATTCTCACGGCCTTGTAAAAGAGAAACGCGGCCACGTCAGGAACATGAATGCGCGGAGGGAGGGAGGAAGGACGGCGGGAAAGACGACAGCAAGGAGAGAAAGAAAGAAAGAAAAGAAGTGAGGAGGACGGCCTTGGTCGAACTTGTACAAACAGTCGCAACCCAGCATTAGAACAAGGCAAATAGAACGAGGTTTTCAGGCAATCCCCCCCCCTCCATGCCTTTCTCTGTCTATTCAGACCTTTACAAACCAAAGGCAAAAGGGACGGATCCGGTCGTATACGGAAGCATATCCATGACGATCAGATCGCAAGTCTGATAGTCAGTATAACAGTGGTCGTGAATCTCTTGCTCTCCCTGTCCTATCCCAGAAAGCAAGTCCTCGGCTCCGATTAATTCAGCATTCGAAGTTGTGCCCATACGTACTACATACATACATACATACTCTTATACATACATCGTGTAACCTCACACCAAATCTCTCCCCGCCAAGGAAACCTCATCTCATCTAAGCGTAACAGACGTACAGCATCCATTTGCGTCCCTATACCTACTACTTAATAAGTCAATTGTACGTATGTATGTATTTATGCACGTACGCACATGCATGGTTATTCGCTGGTTATTTCGCTAAAGCGCGCTTCCTGCCCATCACCTGATAAGGCACGGCTAAGTGCGTCAGTAACCCAGGGGAAATAGAGAAATAGAGAAGAGGGGGAAAGGGAAAACAGGTAAAAGTAAATAGGAAACTCGGAAATGAGCACAAGCAGAGATAACAGCCCCCCTCCCCTAGAAATACAAAAACACGCAAAATGATATGTTAAAATGCCTCGCTCGTCCATTTTAAAATAGGAATCAGTACGAATCCCAAGAGGGGGGACTCAGGAAGTCATGTTTCTCAACGTCGTTCACAAGCACAGTGGACTCAGCATCACTATCATCTCCATCGTCTCCATTATCATCCGCGGCGCTGCTACGAGGAGAGCTTATTAGACACAGAGGAAGAAACGGGTTCGTTGTCGTCCTCTCTCGCCACAAGCAATATAGAATACATCAGTATGGGCAATATAAACAAATTCATCATCTCAACTGCTTCTTTATACATGACTGCAACAACCAAGAGAATAGGATGATACATATAAGTCGTTTGTCTCCTACGCGTATGCCCCATCACACACACTTTGTCATGGTCGTGGCCCTCGCTGGTTCTTCCCCGGCCCGGGGAGCCAATTACCCGCCTCTATTACACCCCCCCTCCCCTCCCCATTGCGCCATTCGTATAGCCAGAAGCTGTTGCCGCGACGCTGCCGGCGACCCATATATGCGAGGCTTGGAACACCATGCTCTTTCCGAATGTTACGGACGACAGGGTCATCAGCAACGCAAACCTAGCCGAATAGTTCGAGAACAGCAAACCCTATTCAAGCACTTGACCATGTGGCCTTATCCGCTTGAATGAGAGTGTATGAGGCATGCCGTGGTTGTATCCAGTGACTTGCATGGGAGACTAAGTTGAAGCCGCTCCTCCATACCGATTGTAGCAAACAAAAACGAGAAACCATGAGCCAGCCCTTTCCCCAACTCCTCTTAGTCGGTCATAAAGCCGAGAATTCTAATAGCCAATGCGGTGGAGGCGTGTGCTTTGACGTCTCGTAAAGGACTAGGCATGTATGAAAATCCTGCGAATATGAATGGCTGAAGGCTGTTCAACCTAGTCGATACAACGAAGAGTATATGCCGGCAGGAAGACGCGGAATTTATGCGGAAAATTAGTATCAAAAGGGGAGGATATCCCTCGCATTAGGCATTGCCGGGTTTTTCTTCTGTATCGATATGCCAAACGACGTAGTTGGGGAGACCGACGACTTCGTAGCCCGCTCTTTTGGCCATCTTGGCAAATCCCTCGGTCTCGGCCTGGTTTTCGAAGGCATAACAAGGGAAGTTGATGCCTTTTGGAGCTGGATTAGTCTCAATCCAATTTTAGAGCTAGAATCACAACGAACCTGATCGGTGTACATCAGCCTTCACCAGGATATTGACACCGCCGATTCCATCGAGCTCAATCTCTTCGAACTGGTTGGCATGTCGGTCTCCCATTTTGGCCATGTACGTTCTGCCAGTATCATATTGCTTGTAGCCTGTAAATAGGAGGACGTATGTCAGTAGAGAAGGGCAAACCACGTGGCCTTAACGTCCATACCTTCCGCCAGAACAACATCCTTGTCAAGTTTGCTCGCAAGCTTCAATGCCTTCGGAGATTCGATCCACGAATTGTAATCAACTGTTACGGAGTGCGTTAATGAAAAGAACGGTTTCTTCGTGTCACCCCGAGTACTACTCACATCTACCTTCAATGTCGTGGTTATTCTCGTCATAACGGTGAAACCAGATATCTGTACATGTTAGCGAAGGGATTTGAGATGCCACACATCGGACTGCGCATACTTGGAACAAGAATATCCCGGTCGAGAGAGATGAAATCTTCCAAGATCTTTGCTGGGTTCTCCACAATGTCAACGTCTCGCCAATACACCCATGAGTGATCGGGTTTCAGAGCTGATGCGAGGAGATAATTTCTGGCGCGGCCCATTGCTTTCCGCCTCGGCCCCTGGGCAGCGAAGCCGTGTCGGTCCTCGACATTCTGGCCAGTCACAGCCCCAAAGTCCTTTTCGATAATCGTGGCGCTGTTGAATGGGATGCTTCCTTTTTGTTTCTGAATACGCTCTAGCTCCGTACCTAGCACAGCCAGGGTGTCATCGGTCGAATCACCGACCAAGAAACCAAGATCAATGAGGTTGTGTGGGTATGTCAGCTCGACAAGCAAATCGAAGTATTTCGCGAGATAAGGCGAGGCATCTTTGAGAGGGGTGAGAATCAGGATGCGCTCTTTGTTATCAATCGCCTGACGCGTAGAGCGTATCGTGTTGAGGTCCACATGCTGTATCGTGCTGTCGGTGACTGTGACGGGAGCGTGGTGGTTGAAGATAACGGGTGTCTGGAGATGGGCGCTCCAGGCTTGCTGTTCGTTTAGCGTCATGTCCATAGGTGGTTTCGAAGGACCCCAGCAGTAGAAGCTATACCAGGATTGGGTCAGCCAGGGACACGCTGCGGTTTACGAGGGGATTCAGACGGGCGGAGGGTTAAGAGAGGGTTAAGAGAGGGTCAGAAGAAGGGTGAGGACGGTACCTCTGCATCTCAGTGGCCGAGGAACTGATGCTCCGCCATAGTAGTAAGATTGTGCCGACGAGGGCGAGGGCCAGGAGAACTCGTGTTCTTGTAAGGAAAAGCCATACGGCGCGAGCTGGGAACTGTGACCTGGCAGACTTCCAGGTGACGCCGCCCTTTGGAATAAGCATGGTGGGCTACTCTGGTAGCCCTCGAAGCCACCCCGGTCCTATGCAGAGGCGAGCTACAGTGTCGGCGGCGAGAGGCGAGAGGCGAGGAGAGCAGGCGAGAGAGGGAAGACGCGAGAGGTCGAAGGTCGAGGTTCACCAGCGACTTGTAAGGTGACGACCAGAGTGAATAGGGTGGACGCTGTCGGAGGAAGGCGACCTTGGGTCAATGTCTACAGATGATGGCGATTGCGAGTCTCGAGATGGATGTGACGAAGTTGGAGCCGGGATATCACAGTACAGCAGTAACGTGCAGAGAGAGGTCTGTCTGTGTGGGCGCGAGGCGACAACAAGGTTCAGTTGTCGAGGTTTATAGTCGAGGTTTATGTTGATCAGCCTATTCCGGGGAAAATCTTGTTTGACAGGCTAGCTCGTTGTCAATATCATTAGGTCGGAATGCAATAAATGCGGTAAATGAGCGAGAAGAGGATCAGACAGAAAGAAGCTTCGCACTGAGAATGCTACAACACCACGAGGATAATTGTGCCTGGTTGCTCATCACAGCAGATAGCTAGCGGCCAAGACAAAACCAGTTGGCGGTTCGGTTTGGTTGGAGGAGAGGCAGAGAGGAATAACACATGCGTTGCGAAAAGGTAGCCCCCGATTTAGCGCCTATCTAGTCAGACCGGAGAGCTCCACTTCTCGAGATCTAGAAGCGTTAGGTGAGGTGAGCGCAGCCCAGACCACCCAAGATAAAACTTAGCACCTCCCTATGAGTTCCGCTAGGCCCACTCGGCACAGTGCCTTAAAAAGTGGAATAAGGGGGTTGCAAAGTAGGTACATGACCAGCTAATCGGATTTGGGTAATCCGCTTGGTAACATGAACAGCCACCACAATTTGACTGTTGCTGATTGCCCGTCGTAGACAACTTGACCATCGTAGACTTCCAAGTCTATTTTCTTTGTTCTTTTCTTATAGAATGCCCTGAGATGGTGCTGGCACACTTCCCTAAACGCCATCTAACGTTCAAAAGCTCAAAGTCCGGACTATGTCTGCAGAGCTTAGTTCTTGTCTCTCCCATCGGCCGAGAGAGCTGCTTTACTCAGTGACCACCATTTCTGATCCGCCGAAGCTCATGGACGCAAATTCAAAGACCACCTCTCGTCCATAGGTATTCTCGACAGGCTGCCAATCGAATTGTTATACGAGATCCTCAGCGAGCTCGACTTTCAGTCTCCACTCGATTTAGAAAATATGCTCCTCTTTTTCCCCGCATATCGAGACTTAATGAAGCAAGCACCACACTTAGCAGCCCTTTGTCAACCGAAAATGTCACTCAAGATGGTCCAACAATCACCGTTCATGTTTATAGTATCCCTGGCACTTACGGCATCTCACGCAAGCCCATACAAAGGTCAGTTAAACTATGTAGCATGCCCGCTGCTAAGAAGCTTGCTATGTTAGTCTACGGCTCTGCGGAAAATCTTATACAGGTTGTCATGCGCAAAGACTCCAAGATATCGACAGTTAGACACCTGCAGGCTGTGTTATCGGACTATACAGGTTCAGATCTTTTAATAATACAAGATCAGGGGTGTTAGAGCGGACTGCTCTTTTGGCATGGCATGGCAACCATCTCATTTCCCTCACTTACTGCTGCGGATGTTGTTGAGCACGGTCTTTGGTGTAAAGGTTGCGAATGGACGTATAACCAATATACGAATCACCAGCTGTCGGCTCAGGTCGTTGTGAACATGGTGCCAATAGACTGCCACCCCGATCGTGTACTATCTAGTATGACTAGCCGTGCTTGCTAAAGAATTGGGCCTTTAGAGCACGGTCGACGTTGTTACAGCGCGTAGCAGTTACTTGCCGAGTGTGTAGAATGAGTGATGATAAGATGAAGAAGAAGGACTCGTGGAAGCTATCTGCTAGCACTGGAAATACCCATACTAGGTATTAGGTGCTCCAGGTTCCCAGTCTCCCGGTTTTCGCGACCTTGAGTGACACAAGCTTGAATTATACTGCAAGTTACCAGACCTACAATGTATGACATGGTCAAGCTTGCTTCAAGCTCACTTAATGCCCCACATCCATACTAACCTACATGTATGTAGGTAGTAAAACCTAGAACCTAAGTACTTAGATACAAAGAACCGTCTAGGAAGAGGAATCAGGAATACCGGCATACTAGGCACGCTAGGTACCACTAGCACACTACCTGCATGACCTAGGTAGGCTAAAATACAGTGCGGCACTGTATAGAATACTTGGTAAGGATAGGTAGAGTTATCAGCGCGTGGTTCTGGTACCGTTATTGATGTTATGATGGGTGGGATTTTTGCTTAGGAGATACGTAGCCCTGCACGTATCTAGATAACAGTTATCACTGTCTACCAGGTAGGTAGGTAGGTAGTGCATGTTCATGAGTCTATGGCACCCAAGAATCTTGAACGGGAACCGTTGATTGATACTGTCTCCGATTCTATACATGGTAAAGCACCCCAACTACACAATGTTGAAATACTTGCCGGTAGAGTAAGTACCTACATTACGTAGCAATATGCAGTAACATTGCATGCGCTAGGCAAGACGTAATAGTGTCCAAAATCTCGTGTATGCAGCTCACATTATATATGAAGTAGAAGCAGGCACTTAATACATATGTATGCTCGGGGTTAATGGAAGCAATTAAAAAAATAATGTTTCCTTACTTTATAATATTACAACAAACTAAATAAAAGCTAAAATATATAGTTTTAAAGTTACTACTAATTATTGGGTAAGTATTCCTTTGTGAAGCTATATCCTATTAACCTATGTAGCACTTAGCATGTATGCAGGTATATATCTCTCCTAGATGTACTTATTTTAGAGGTATTACAAGCTTAACAATGATGAGATGGCAAACTACTTAGAATATGTGAAGAAACCAACATGAAAACAAGCAATAGATATTGTGTAAAAGTGGTAAAGTTTATATGCATTCATGTTAGACAGAAGACTGACATTGCTAGATGATGTATAAAGTATAAATGCACGCCTACAATAAGACTAGGCAGACCGGGGAAAAGATCGCTGAGTCGTTATACTGTACGGGGTATATTCAGGTAGCAAATCTCACAACGCAATTTGTAAGCCAGTCTTTCCGTCGAAGCTCCCATCAACCTCAGCCTTTCCTCACAGAAAACAAGAAATACATGCTGTAAAAAGACTCGATTATTATTATTGTTATTCCTTTCTTTATACAAACACTTGTTTACCTGCACAGTTGTTGTACAATCTACTGAATGTCCCTTATCCTTGCAACCGCGTCATCCCACCCCCTGTCACTCTTTAAACCATCACCTGTGAACCGCATTTTTGCTGTGAAAACACCTCTTTCATCCCATATCGGAAGAACGTCATATCGCACAATCCAACCTCTAGACTGGTGTTTCAGCAGGTCATTGAAGACGATTGGCCGAGGATCTCAAAGTCTTCCAGTCGAATTGGATGGTATATCGCATCAACTGAAGCGCTCAATTGTCACCTCTCATTTATCATATATACGGAAATTCACGCCTCATTTTACTGCCAACAAGAACTTAAAATCACAGCCCATAGCAAACATGTCAACGCGTAGATCAGCGAGGCTAATCGCCGCCGCGGAGCTCGAGGCCTCGTCGTCAGCCTCATCAACCACAGCGGCACCGCCACCTCCTGTCCCAGCGCCAAAGGGACGCAAGAGAAAGACTAGAGCAGACGAAGCGCCGGATGGGACAGTCGACGAAGCTCCCACGAAGCCGGCGAAAACAGCAAAGACAGCAAAGACGGCCAAGACAACCAAAACAACCAAAACAACCAAAGCATCTAAAGCATCCGACAAGGGGCCAGAAAAGCGGCCTAGCACGCCGCCGCCAGCAGCGCCAACGCCAACGCCCAGCAGTGCGAAACTGATGGGGGAGCCCGCCGCTCCCGGAGACGCGTTCCCCGTGACTCCGTCGGGCAAGAAGCCGCGTGCCGCAGCCGTGGACCGGCTCGCGGATTCGAACGCGACGCTCGCCACGCTGCTCTCCCCCGAGACGTCGCGGGTCGTGACCAATAAGACGGCCAGGACACGCTCCCCCTCGGCGTCGCCGACGACGAAGAAGTCGGCACAAGACGTCTCCGCGCCCGAGGCGGCCGCGACGGGCGATATCCTCGAGGAAGGGAACCGGTTTCTCATCTCCGTGGACCCGCGGATGCGACCGCTGGTCGAGAAGAACCATTGCCGGATCTTCTCGGCCGAGGGCCTGGCCGAGGAAATCGACCCCTTCGAGGCGCTGTGCAGCGGCATCATCTCGCAGCAGGTCTCGGGCGCCGCGGCCAAGTCGATCAAGAAGCGATTCATCGACCTCTTCCACGAGGGCGAGGAGAACCCGGACGTCGAGGCGGCGGAGGCGAAATCCGACGACGGGGACGAAAGCGAAGGGGGAGACCAGAAACCCGGACCCTCGCACCCGAACAAAGAGGGAACCCAGAAACGTCGATTCCCGCACCCTTCCCAGGTCGTCGAGAAGTCCCTCGAAACCTTGCGCACCGCGGGCCTCTCCCAGCGCAAAGCCGAGTACGTGTCCGGCCTGGCCGAAAAGTTCGTCGGCGGCGAGCTGTCGGCGCAGCTGCTCGCCGACGCTCCCTACGAAGAGGTCATCGAGCGGCTTACGGCCGTCCGCGGCCTCGGCCTCTGGTCCGCCGAGATGTTCGCGTGCTTCGCGCTCAAGCGCATCGACGTCTTTTCGCTCGGCGATCTGGGCGTCCAGCGGGGCATGGCTGCCTTTGTCGGGAAAGACGTCGCGAAGCTCAAGAGCAAGGGCGGCGGCAAGTTCAAGTACATGAGCGAGGCCGACATGCAGGCCCTGTCGGACCAGTTTAAGCCGTACAGGACCTTGTTCATGTGGTACATGTGGCGGGTTGAGGAGACGGACATCAGTACGATGGAGTGAGGTTCTCGGGGCGGATGAGAATAACGCTGCAAGGAATTTGTATAATATCGGGCTTGTTAGATGTAGAGCTACGTACCATGGTTGACAATCCTCTTTTTTTTAAAAATACAAAAGGAAAAAACGATCGGCCCTAGTATTCTATCAAGGCCTAGGCTCATCACTCCCTCGTCATAAGGTACGTTCGTGTGGCCAACAGGTGATAGCTCTAAGAGAAGTGGCGTGTTAGGTGGCATAACCTCTGACTCTCTTACATGAAAACCGCTGATGTGCGAGTACCTGGGTTCAAACAATTCTAACTATATAGGTGACAAGCATTGATCTCATTGCTATGCTAGATAGTGTAAAAATTCCCGCCTCTGATCCTTGATACACTTCGTGGTTTAGACCTCTGCAGGTACACGCAACACGGGTGGGTGTGTCTGACAGAAGGAATCAAAGGCATCGCATACTCTAAGCCACTCAGGCACTTTTTATCTTCGTGTTTTATTATATCCCATTATTGCTTCTTTCACCATCTGCATCTCTAGTTAACTTCTAAAAGAATCAGCAGCGCTACCTCTAATTATGCGCTCATCTCCATTTCATATCTCACATTTCATTTCCGTGCACTCATCCTTGCCGACACGAGGAAGAGTCGCCAGGCGGTACGGTACATCCCGTACACCAGACGAAATCTCGTCACATCCTAGAAATATGTTTGAATGTTTGCTTTGACAATTGAGATGTACTTAATTGTGGTCTGCTTCGCATTCCCTACCAGCGCCGGCACCGGTACTGTTCTTTTGTTGTATGTTGAGACCAAACGAGAGGCGCGGGGGGTTCACTGTAGATGCAGATTGAAACGATCATCGGTCAACACTAAATGAGACCATAACCTAGAAGTCCCTAACTTAGGATACGATTCTCTTTTATTAGGCGGATACCTCCCCACATCCCATCTCCATATCTCCTTGGTAGAATAGAGGAAGCGGGTTAGCAGGGACTTGGCTTAATGTAGCATACCTAGGTCGTCTTGGAGAGTGATAACTTGCAGCTTGCATCTGCATCACACCTGTGTGGATTTTCCACTCTAGGATTCAAAGCCGTCCTGCTCCCTGGTCCAGATCAGCATATGCTCGGCGGTTGTTAGGTCCCTAGAGTCTCAGTTAAGATCACCAATACACGCAACGATCTCAAACATGGTGACCAGCGGCGAACTCGATCGCAAATCAAAATGTAGCATGTGTTTGATTGACCGTGACTGAAAGGAAGTGAGCGAGTGGGTAGGCGACGGGCACTTAGGCACAATGTCACGATCGGTGGGGATCGATCGTCTATAACCTAACTCCAAACGCATTCTCCCAGGCGGTGAGGTTACAGCCGGCCGTTGGATCCAGGAAGCGACCTACCTATTCCAAACCAGATGCAAGCGGACGGACAGCATGAAGCCAATTGATGCAATGGCACTTACCGGCTCGATATATATCCCGGCTACTCGCCTCGACCGGGCACAGCATCGAACCGCAAGCACTCCTCCCATCGCAGGACAGCCTGACTTGGTCACTTGACAATGCGCCCTCAATCCAGCGCGCTGGCCTTGGGCCTAGGCAGCATCTTAGCAAGAGCCAAAGGGGCTTCCCTGTCCGATATCTGCACCGTCGACTACGTGACGGCCGCGCTCCCCGTCGAAGACCTCGGACTAGCCGTGACCATCGACCCGTCCTCCGTCTCCGTCGCGCTGACGACGAACAAGACCGTGGTCTCGGCCTGGTACCCGTCGTCCGTGGTCGACTACTGCACCGTGACCTTCGCGTACTCGCACCACGGCCTCCACAACGACACCGTCCGCGTCTCCTACCTCGTCCCCCCGCCCTCCAAGTTCGCCAACCGCTACCTGTCCACCGGCGGCGGCGGCCTGGCCATCAACTCGGGCACGCAGTACACGTCCGGCGGGATCACCGTGGGCGCGGTGGCGGGGATCACGGACGGCGGGTTCGGGTCGTTCGGCACGCCGTTCGACGCCGCGTTCCTCCTCGCCCCCGGCACCGTGAACTGGCAGGCGACGCACATGTTCGGGTACCAGGCGCACCACGAGCTCGCGACGCTAGGCAGGCAGTTCACGCGCAACCTGTTCCGCGTCCCGGCCGGCGACAGGCTGTACTCGTATTACCAGGGGTGCTCCGAGGGCGGCCGCGAGGGCTGGAGCCAGATCCAGCGGTACGCGGACCAATTCGACGGCCTCGTGACCGGCGCCCCGGCCATCCGCCTGAGCCACCTGCAGACGAACCACCTGTCCGGCGGCGTCCTCGAGGAGATGGCCGGTTACTTCCCGCCGCCGTGCGAGCTCGAGAAGATCAGGAACCTGACCATCGCCGCCTGCGACGGCCTCGACGGCAGGGTCGACGGCGTCGTGGCGCGGTCGGACCTCTGCAAGCTGGACTTCGACTACGAGAAGACGATCGGCGCGCCGTACGCCTGCCCCGCCTCCGCCGGCCCCGGCGGGTCGACGCCCGCGCAGAACGGCACGGTGACGGCCGCGGCCGTGGCTATCGCGAAGGCGTTTACCGAGGGCCTGATCGACTCCAAGGGACGGCGCGTGTACCTGAACCCGCAGCCGGGCTCGAACTTCGCCGACGCGAAGACGAAGTACAACGCCAGGACGGGCTCGTGGGAGCCGGCGCCGCTGTCCCTCGGCGGTGGCTGGATCACGCGCTTCCTGCGGCTGGAGAACAAGGACAACCTCGACAGCCTGTCGGGGCTGACCGTGGATGCGCTGCGAGACTGGATGGCGCTCGGGATGCAGCGGTACTACGACTCGCTGCAGACAACGTCGCCTGTGCTGGACAGCTTTCGGGCGGCGGGGGGCAAGGTCCTCGTTTTGCACGGGGAGGCGGACAGCGCAATCCCCTCGGCGTCGTCGGTGCACTACTACGAGTCCGTGCGGCGCGTCATGTTCGGGGACCGGGGCTACGAGGCCGGCGTCAAGGCCCTCGACGACTTCTACCGCCTGTACATCGTGCCCGGCGCCGAGCACTGCGGCCCCAACCCGGCCCAGCCCGGCGGCGGATGGCCCAGCACCACCCTCCAGACCATCATCGACTGGGTGGAGAAGGGCGTCGCGCCAGGGACTCTGGATACCGCGGGCGGAAGCATCGGGAGCATCTGTCGGTGGCCGTTGCGGCCGTTGTGGTCGCGCAATGGCGCGCGTTTCAGCTGCGTGTTCGATCGGAGATCTGTCGACTCGTGGACGTACACGTTTGACGCGTTCGAGATCCCCGTTTACTGAGTTCTGGAAGCCCGGCGCGATGATACGCATGCTCTTACATCACGTGTATGCATAACATAGTATACTGGCTACATATGTTTCATAGAGAACCCTATTTTTGGCCATTAGTGCCTCTTTTGCCTACCAAACTGACATGCGCTGTGAAACGCGAACAGCCGTAAGCGAAGGTGTTGTGAACTCAGGATGGAACGAACCCAAGTAGTCAAACCCAGCATGGGGAGAGTATTTATGATATCATCATCACGTACATACAAATACAGTAGTAGATACGCATGGAATATCTAGACAATGCGTAATGTCTCAAGTTTGAGGTCGTTACTTAATTAGCTGTTTAATTAGTATGTGACTACGAAACTGCGAACACACTGTGATCTGGCAGTGCGGAGAAGCTTAGTTGTTGACAAAATCTATATACCTCGGCAGCTTTAAGGGAGAATTATTGAGGAAATATACAGTAAGACTATGCCATAAACGTACCATTACGTTTTGGCCTTCTAGAGAGAAAATTACTACCTCTGTGTCGGTGAACAGGGAGATTTCACAAACATGATCGTCATTCCTAGCCAGGAGATCAATTGGATATTTTGTTTCAAGACGGAAATCAAATGACGCGTTGAAGCTTATCTATCAGCAAGGATTCCCGGCAGACGGGAAACCTGTCCTGTCGGGATTGCTCCAAGCGAACGAGTTTCGTTGTTTGTCTGTCTGAAGGGTGCTTTTGTTGCAGATCTCGGATTACGGCATTGCGCGGCATGTTGCAGGACTTTGCCACAGCGGGCATATACTGTGCGGCGTACGAAGTAGACATCTTGTCTTCTCCGCTACGTGCCCTATGTAGGTCTACACTTGACAATGCCTTGATATTCATGATGAGAACGTCTTGAGGCAGGCAGTTGGCCGTGATCCCATCGCTAGCCCGCGTTGATAGGCCGCCACGAGCGAGAAAAGAATACGAGCGGGTGGTTAATTCTCGTGTTAGTGGCGCCGATATTGCCGATTCTTCCTGATAAAGCGGCTGGGAGGGGCGTGCGTATACGTATGCACTGCATGTCAGTAGTACCTTGTAGTACGTGGGGTGCAGGACGGAGTATCTCAGATGGGAGAAGAAGGAAAAGGAATTAATAATTTTAATACTTTGTAAAAAAGAGGAATAAAAAATTCGCATGCTCCTTAGTTGCTCATCGCCTACAGAGTAGGTATCTACGGTATACGCTACTTCTGATAAACATGAAATGAAATGGTATATTCAACCGAGATCGTACTGATTCGACATCGAATTGAGCTGGTTGTTATCCGTATTGGGACAAAATAGCGGCGCAGGAATCATCCCACTGCCAATCGGCAGGTTCCTTGGTATCGTTTCCACGATAGCAATCAAGCGCCAATCAAGGATGGTGCAGAGCTATTATCTCTCGAGAACTCCAGTGGACCAATGAAGACCTCCCGCTAGGTTCTGTAGTTATGGTACGCAATCTCACTTTGGTAGCATTGCATCATGAATTGGATAAATTGGCTTTCAAGGGAGGTGTACAGTAGTATACTCTGATCCTTTTGCCACCAGGGGACTTCGCGTACGAATGCTTCAAAAATATACATGAGTTTTTTTGGGCTTCAGCATACTTACCGACAGAGTATTGGAAGAGAATGACCGTTTGATTAGGAAGCGTGCCTCGTACAGTGGTACAAGGGGTTGGTTAGGTATGGCCGAAACACCAAAGTGGTGAAACAAAAAGTGACGCTCCACGTCGTCGTCACCGTCATGGACTTTGATGATCGGCGGCCACGATGCCAGGTAGCTTGTTTTGACTGCTACCCTCCTCATGAGCAGTTTGTTTTACCTAGCATTGGCTAGATAACGTCCACAAAATAGTTTCGCAATAAAGACAAGATTACTGTCTATCTTGCTCCGATAATACAAACATGTTGTTAGTGTAGGCCCCTGATACCTTGTCAGTTGGTTCCCTGTTGTTATGTTAGCGGATAATGATTGCAGCGGCCTAGCAGGCAACCTGTTTTAGGTCTTGATACGACGGATTCGGAAGAGTCAGAGCCCATAGGAACTATTTTCAGAGATGGCGACGGTCAGCTTGACCGGGAACTTATAGGAGCAAGTTGAGTGTACACATGCCACGGCAATCCCAACAACATCATAAAACCTGCTTCATGCAAAGCTACATGTAGACTGTGTACTTACTTCGTATCGCCAAGCCATGGTGGAGCGCATACGCATAAGTGTACAGCGGATGCACCAAGCAGCCAAGCTCCGGCCAAGCACTGCCCAGAACCTTGTTTTGCAGGGAACCCCTGTCGAAAGGTTTGGAGGAGCACCGAGCAATCTTAAGCCTGTTCGCTGACAACGGAACGAGCGTGTCAATGGGACTGGCACAGCAACCTGGGAATTGCCGAGCACAAAGTCAGTAGCTGATATATCTAAATAGGTAGACAAAGCTCGGCAGTCGGCCACGAAGCTCTGAGGAAACCTATGACGTTGGCAAGCAAGCATTGGTTATCACTTCATTACAATAAGTAGACGAGACAGCAAAGTAGCCAAAAGTAAGGTAGGGTATCCGGGACAAGGAAACACGAGATTATCCTAGAGTTGGGGTGACGTGAGGTCCTGATCCTTTTACGGCTCGTCTAGCGTACAGTACAAGTACCTTAGGTAGTTTGCTAGTGAGATAACAACCTGGGCTTCGCATTTGGTCTTTAATTGATATTTTAGTCTATCGTAGGCAGGGCGTTAGGGGTCAAGCTGCCATTTACAGGACAGCTAGAAGACTAATAGGAGGTAGCATAGGGATAGGTGCTTAGTGTAAGACATGTCCCTGACGGGAGCCAAGTGTGGAAAGATCGATCGAGCGAGCAATTCCATCTCCCAGGCCATGGTGTAGAGTACACTGTGTACACGAGTACATTTTGTACCTACACTGTACCCATACTATGTAAGTGGCAGGTACCAAAGGAAAGTCTTCTGGTGCTTAAGGTCTACTGAGAGGAGATGGAATGGGTACCTGCTGGCCAGTCTGCACTAGTGCAGTTTCATTACAGCTACGTAGTGCACGAAATATAGGGGCGATCAGTACCTAAATGGCTAATCAAGCTCATAAATCATACCTTATTGGATCGGCGGCTCAAGCGGACCCTGGGAGACCCAACGAACAGCGGATACCTGAACAACTGCAAATAACACAGTGCACAGTGTACCTAAGGTAATGAGTGTACTCCGTACTTGTGCTGCTAGTACAGTACAGGTCCCCAACTGCCCCTTTTGCAGGTTTTGCCTTCAAGGAGGCCCAGACTCTCACGCCCCCTTGCCAGGCCAGCCTCCCCCTAAAACCCATAAGTCAGATTCCAAAACGTTTCGGCTTTTCTCGTCCATGTCTTGACCTTCCTCTCCATCCCTCTTCTCCTTCCCACCCAACCATTCTACCCGCATATTCCCCTTCGGATTCATTCGTTTGTCCATAATTCCTTCGTCATAGAGGAAGAGCACTCGCTCCATTACTTCCTCCTCTTTAATACACACCCGTACCTTTCACGCATTACGACCAACTTGATAGTCATTTCAACCCTACATCTACACGACAGCTCCGTCCTTTCTCCATCACGCAGAGCTTCGCAATCATCCATAACCGAGACTATCAGGCCATTCCCCGCAAGCTTAGGAAGGAAATTGGTCGCAGAAAACAACACATTGCGAGCCTATAACTTTTCTGGAAAAGTACCGAAAGCTGTGAAAGAAGGTGAGTTGACACGTTTTGTTTTGAGACGGTCGGGCGTCGTTGCGAGTGTAATGAGACGCGACAACATTGCAATCCCCAGTTTTCCTGGCCCTTTTAGCGACGAATAGAGAAGTGAAAACCGAATTGGACCACCTCGGGAACGCTTAAATATGTTGCATTGTGTGAAATCGAACCATCGGGGTTGGCAGAATCCCGCAAGCTTGGCCACCGCGACGCGAGCGGTTTGGACGGCGGAATCTCTCGTACGGAGTTTCCGTGGTATCAATTGTCGACGTCACCGCCTTGAGATTTGTCTTTTTCTGCGATCAAAATTATGCGGCGCGGGTCGAGTTCCCTACGGCGTATGAATTGGTCTCTACCACAGAAGCTACGACCCCGAAGCTCTCAGGAGGCAATCACGCCTTAGACTAAAGGAGCAGGGAGTCACGTTCGTGTTGGCAACACCGACACAAGGCAAGAAGCGTAATCAACCACAGACCATCCACCTGGCAGCAGTTCGACAATCGTTTCCAACGCGGCTTTTCATTGCCACGCCACAACACAACCGAGTCGCACAGGAGATTCAATGCACCTTCTCGGCCAAGCTTGCTTTTGTTCGACTAAACATGCCGCCTAGCACATCACTTCTACAACAATCCTGGTCACTCTGCGAGCCGAAGTTGGAACAACCAAACAAATTATTTCTCAACTTCATTGCTTTTTGGACCTGTTGAACCCAGTGGCACAGGCGTTCTATTTAGTCTCATAACGCACGCTTGTACACTTGGGTTGTTCTTTTTCACTTTTTGACTCGAGGTGGCCACTCGACCGTCTTTGTCTGCCGTCGTGTTCAAAAGTGTTATTTCCGCCACATCTCAATACTGACGGTTGCCTCAAGTATAGTCAAAATGTACAGCAAAGATTTAGTCTCGGCCGTCGCGGCTCTCGGCCTAGTGTCCGGTAAGTTGCAAACCTGACAGACCAGACTCGGAATTATCGGCTAATTTCCATAGGTGTTGCTGCCCTTGGCTGCAAAGACGATCCCGTCGAGATCAACAATCAAGCCGATGCCACTCAGGCCAGTCAATGCCAGTCGATTAGTCATGATGTTGTCTTCGACGTTCGTGCGGGCAAGGACATCGACCTCAGTGGTCAGTTGACCGAAATCGAAGGCAGTCTGATCGTCAAGAACAACGGCCTCCTTCAGTCACTTCAGAGTAGCTCGTTGAAGACCATTGGTGGCGATTTCCAGCTCAATAATGTCACGTCGCTCTACTCCTTGGTTTTCCCAGCACTAAAAGAAGTCGGCACAATTGATTGGACCACTTTGTCATCGCTTCAAGAGCCAACATTCGGTACCCCAGGTATCACCAAGGCCAAGAGTGTTCTCGTCGCCGACACGGGCGTACTGAATTTGGACGGCATCAATGTTCAGGCGCTGACTGACATGAACATCAACAACAACCGTCGGCTGGCAAAGTTCTCTACTAGCATTAAGACTTTAAGCAACGCGCTGTACGTCAATGCCAACGCACTGAACATGACTATGGAGATGCCCAACCTCGAATGGATCGCCAATATGACTATCGCCAACGTCAGCACTTTCTCGGTACCCTCACTGAAGGCTGTTAATGGCTCCATACGCTTTGACTCGAACTACTTTACCCACTTCCTTGCTCCCAATCTGACAAACATTCAAGACGGAGATCTGTCCTTCGTCAGCAACCCCCAGCTCCAAAACATCTCCATTCCTCTGCTGAAGAGGGTCGGTGGTGGTGTCACCATCGCCAACAACACAGTTCTTACCAAAATCGACGGTCTCGATTCTCTGGAGGATGTTGGTGGCGCCATTAAGATGCGTGGTTCTTTCGATTCGATCGAGCTGCCTAATCTGGACAACGTAGTCGGAACGGCCGAATTTGTCAGCACCGATGACATTCAAAAGTCTTGCGACACGTTGGAGAAGCTGAGTGGAAGCATCATACAGGGCAAAGTCACGACTTGCGAGGGCAACAACGCTTTGGCTAACAACGATACTTCTGATGCCGGTGGTGACGGCAGTGGCAGCGGCACTGGTAATGGTAAAGGCGACGATGGTAACGCTGCCTCTCTCGCAAGCGCTAGCATGTCTACTGTTGTCACTCTTGCAGCTCTGGGCGGTCTTGTCGCTGCCTTCCTGTAAAGTTGTGGATTGTATTGCAACGGGTGGATATGTTTGTCGGATTCCCCTTTTCTCCTGGTCATGGTCAGCTTTTGTCGTTTTAGGGACCACTTTTGCGATCCACGTCAAGCTACGTGCGAGAACCTCATAGATTCAATGCCGATGTACTTGCTTTCTGGAATCGATAAGCCTAGTCGTTCACCGTGGCCCTGCCACAAACGTCGTGCTGCAGCCTACCATTCGGCACCTGTCCATGAGACTTCGCCCCAAGTCTCTGGAATACTGGAGTTTGGGGTTTTGGAGAGTTTGACTCTCAAGAAGATATCTCAAATCAAAATGCTGGGGATGATGATACCATTGAGGGGGGAAATGAACTCTTGAGAGTTCTTGTTATCTGTTCGTGGGTGGTTGAGTATGCGTCGTGGATGGAATAGGTGAGAGAGAGAGCGTGTGTAGAGGCGCGTGGTGGTAGAAAAACGATATACGGTGCGGCAGCCCAAGCCGAGGCTCGCAGTGTAGCTCTGCTTCTAATTAATACATGACTACTTTTTCCTTGAGTACCTCCATATCTGTCCCGACTGACGCCGTCGTGAACTAAATGCGTGATGAGATATTGAGCGTGAGCGTAGAATACTTAGGCTGTCTCGATTACATTGCAGTGCGTTATATGTGCATGTGTGAGGACAGAGTTGTGTGTGCATACGAGGCCGATATTTATCCAAGTGCCTGTCTCTTTCGAACAAAACTGGAGGGGATATCTATCTCGTTTGTTATGTGTTCCTTCACTTTATACCATACATAGGCTCACCATCCAATCACCCTGCTTCTCTACTATCACACGATACTCGATCTAGTCAAACGGTTCTCATCGTCCTCTCTGTTTAGATATCTTACTCGTATATGCGCCGGTCGAATTTGTCGGGGTCGTAGTACTGTGGTACGATGGCGTTCCCGGCAAAGACGCGGCCGTCGAGTGCGTTGACTGCCTGTTTGTCACGATCCGCTGGTTAGCTCCATTTTGCTGCCATGTAGGCCCCCAGGATGAGGGTTACGTATTGTAGATAGACAGATGTATTGGTAGGTGCCTTGCGGTAGCTTGGGATATGGAAGGAGAGTGGGAATGAGGGAGAGAGATGCGCCGCACGTACCCGTAGTGCCGAGACTTGATCCGTGAACTTGATGAATACCCTCCGGCCCTCGATGTCGATGTATAACCTCTCGACGCGACCGTATTTGTCACCGCACTCCTCGCCAATCTCCTGGCCGAGGCCGTTCTCCATCTCGGACTGCACGTCTCCCATGCCGTCGAGCATGTTGCGCAGCACGATGACGTTGCTCATGGCGCCGAACTTGCCCGCGCTCTCGGAGACGGACGAAGACGCGCCCGCCCCCGTCTTGACCCCTATGATCTTGCCCCGGCCGCCCGGCTCGGCCCATCCGCCGCCCTCGGCATCCGACTTCTTCTTGCGCTTCTCGACTTGGACGCGGAGCGGCTGGAGTATGCCGGCGCCCTCAACGCCGAGACCTTGGCCCTTCGACCAGCCGTACTTGGACATGAGGCGGGCTGCGAAGCCCTTCTGTCCCGGCCGGTTGCTGCGGGATGCTGCCTCGTCTTCGTCGTCTTCGGCCGCAGAGGCGGGCGCTGGGGGCGCATAGTCGGCGCCGCCGCCCTCCTCGTCTATGTCCATAGAGTCGGGATCTTTCCGTGCTTGGGTTTGCTGGGGTGGTGCGTAGCGGACAGGCTCACGCGAGATTGTCGATGAGTCGGGTTCCGGAGGTGGAGGCGGCGGAGTAGATTGGGGTGGTAGAGGTGCTTGTCCTTGGGACAAGGCTAGACGGCGTGCGTATGCGTCGTCACCGGTCTTATCGTCCGGTAATGGGGCGTGCGGGGGTGAGGGCGGTGGCGGCGCGAAGGAGTACGAGGCTGGGGGTGCGAACTGGTCTGTGAACAAAGGTCAAGGTTAGTGATCTTGTCTGTCTCTCGTCCGACCGCTGCTGTATGTTTGAGGCGTCCGTCGGCTTACTCTGAACGGGTTGGTGTTCGTCTTCTTCCTCACTGTCCCTGTCCCAGCTGTCTCTCTCGTTGCCACGCCGGCGGTGCTTGTAGAGCAGTGCCTTCCACTCCCGGACTTCGCGTATCTTCTCGTCGCTCCGCAGATACTCGTCGACGTTGGTGGGCCGAGAAGGGTCGTATATCTCGTCCCAGTCCGTCTCCGCGGGCACAGCCTCGAGCTGCTGGTTCTTCTTCTTTTTCCGGCGGCCCCCTCGTGCTCTCTTATCGGCCGTGCCGTACATGTATTCATCTTCCTCGTTCGCGGCCCAGTCGGCCAGTGAACTCTTGACGGGCGCCGCGCTCGCCGCGCCCTGTACTCTCGCCGAGTCGCCGGTGGAATTGCCAGCGGTGGGGAGGACCTTGGGGAAGGCCTTCGGCTTCTGGACTTTCTGCTGCGGACGTCGGATTGGCTGGTGGGGCTGGAAGCGAAAGGCCGAGCCGGCGGGCCTTTTAGATGCCTCGTGCTCTTTGACGGCCTCGATGGCCTCTTGCGACACTACGGGCGCTCGTGATATGGATCCCGGGGCATTGCTTTCGGGTTCTAGCAAGTTGGCGTATAAGGACAGGCCACCACCACCGCTGCGTGGCGGAGGCGGACCGGCCGCCATTTGGATCTATGCGTGGAAAAGGTAGGTTACGTAGTGGTCGAAGATAGGTACCTATTTAGGTAGGTTAAGCAGGTTATAGGTAGTCGGTCTCCGAGGCTGTAATCTGTGATATCACGAGCAGAGCGTCTGGACTGAAATGCGACAAGACAAGATGGGCGGGTGTGATAAAAGGTCAAAGTTACTAAGATTGTCAACAATAGGTACTTCCATGTCTACACCTATTTGGCAGCTACCTACCTAATGTACATAGGTGGGTACCTAAGCTACAAATGTAGCCTAGCTCCTACCTAAATATGCCAGTCGAAGGTTAAATGCTTGGCGGTCGCCGGTCGCGCTTGTTAGCTTCCTCTCTCACGTGTATTCTGCATCTAGGTACGTTAGGTACTCCGTACAGTACCTTTCTACGATATCCTTTCTGTAGCGTAGGTGCCTCTTTCTAGCAATTGGACTAAGTAGAAGTTACAGTAGGTACTTGGATGTTTAAGGGTAGTTGAAGTAATAGTAAATTTGCCACTTGGAAAAAAGAGTAGTATATTGCGACTTAAATAGTAAGCGGCTCCCCCGACAAATCGTTCGACATTGTAAGCCGCTTATTTTTTTTTGACTCCGTAACTTTACGGTACGGCTTCAAGCTTAAATTTAGGAACGTTCTAAAAGTGGAGCCGCCCGCACGTTAGGGAAGATGGAGGTAGGTACCTGGGATGGCTATTCTAATTTAAGGAGCAGCTACAATTTCAGAAACGGTCCAAAAACGGTTGAACCTCTTATGTTAGACGAGAAACCATATCGAGTCACAAAGCTTCGAATCACGTTGTTTCGAGCCAGCCAGTCCGTTCGTTCGTTCGTTCATTTATACAAGACTAAGCCCTTCATTCTCAATCATAGTCTTATCTTTTCATTACACCTCATTTTTCGCTAAGTAACCAAGCACCTACTTACTTATTATCAGACGGTAGTCTTCAACCTATCTAATACATAGATCTTAGCCATATAAAGACTCTTTTCTTCTGACATCCATCAAACACGCCATCGACTCCGGTAATGGCCACCCTGAAGAGCTCGATAGCCGGCGCGGGCTCGTCCGTTGCCGTCATCATCCCCTCGAAGTCGGCGCCCTTGACGGCGACCTACCGAGATCTCCTCGCCGAATGTTCCTCGTTCCAGCGCAAGCTCGCCGCCATCGGCATAACCCGCGCTTCGGCCGTCTCCATCGCTACCGTCAACTCGTACGAGTTCATTGTCTCTTTCCTCGCTACTTCGTGGCAGCGCGCCATCGCGGCACCCTTGAATCCTGCCTATAAGAAAGACGAGTTCGAGTTCTACATTGACGATATCAAGTCGGCGTTGGTTCTGGTGCCACGGGGAGCCTACGAGGCCAATGCGCCCTCGGTTGGGGCGGCCAAGCGATTCAACGCGGCCATTGCCGAATGTTACTGGGACGCTGCTAAGAGGGAGGTCGCGCTGGACGTGAAAGACCTCGGACAGCTCAGGGGGGCAGAGAGGTCGCCTGTGCTGGATCCCCAGCCCGACGATGTCGCCCTTGTCTTGCACACGAGGTAAGAGATGATGCAATCGGCTATTCGACAACCATGGTTTTGGAAGCTAATGACCCTATACAGCGGTACGACGTCGCGGCCCAAAGTTGTACGTTCGTTCGAATCTTGCCACGATGAAGAGCAGCAACTTACCAAGATTCCCAGGTTCCGTTGACGCACCATAATCTGACCCGCACGATGAGTGAGTGAGCTCCGTTCTCGAATATGATCCACGTTCTGCCCAACGCAGGTATGGACAGCGCCCTGACCTGAGCATAGAAAATATACAAAACACGTACCAGCTCACCGCCGAGGACCGAACCATGCTTGTCATGCCACTGTTCCACGTTCACGGCCTGGTCTGTGCCCTTCTAGCACCTTTGCACTGCGGCGGTTCCATGATCGTACCCCCCAAGTTCTCTGCATCCGAGTTTTGGCAAGATTTCATCACGCACGGGGCAAACTGGTATACGGCCGTCCCTACCCTCCACCAGATTCTGCTCAAGAGCCCTGCGCCGAGCCCGGTGCCCAAGATCCGGTTCATCCGCTCTTGCTCCTCCCCACTATCGCCCACGGTCTTTCACCAGCTCGAGGAGAGATTCAAGGCCCCCGTCCTCGAGGCCTACGCAATGACCGAAGCGGCGCACCAAATGACCTCGAACCCGCTACCACCCGCCAAGCGCAAGCCTGGCACCGTAGGGCTGGGTCAAGGCGTCGAGATGAAGATTTTGAACGACGCAGGCGACGAGCTACCGCAGGGCAGCGAAGGAGAGATCTGCATCCGCGGCGAGAATGTCACTAAGGGCTACCTCAACAACGTGGCAGCCAACGCGACCGCATACACAAAGGGTGGCTTCTTCCGCACTGGCGACCAGGGCAAGAAAGACGAGGATGGCTATATCATCATCACGGGTCGCATCAAAGAGCTCATCAACAAGGGTGGTGAGAAGATCAGCCCCATCGAGCTCGATAATGTCTTTACGACTCACCCTGCCATATCGGAGGCGGTGAGCTTCGCCATCCCCGACGAACTCTACGGCCAGGATATTGCCGTCGCCATCGTGCTCAAGCCCGGCGCAAAGCTAACGCAAGATGAGTTGAAGCATTGGGTTAGCGAGAAGCTGGCCAAGTTCAAGACCCCTAAGAAAGTGAGTGGCTGCCCTGAAGATCCGACACGTAATTGCGAGTGTGATGTGATACGGATACGTGAATCAGTGTGCGATTGAGCGAGCGAGCGTGGAACTGACAGTCTCAGGTATACTTCACAGATGTGATGCCCAAGACGGCGACGGGCAAAATACAGCGGCGCATCGTGGCAGAGACGATGCAGAAGCAGGAAGCGCAAAAGGCTAAACTATAGGTGCGGACGGTAGATATGGATTGTATATATCAACGGTTTAGACGGCATATAAAAAAGGGGGTGTGCTGATATAGATAGTAGAAGGTGCATCGCTCACGGAGCACCTCCTGGGTCTCGGCGGTATGGGACATATAGAAAAAGAAATAGACAAGCAGAAGAAAAAGAGTGTATAGACCAAAGACGATGGTTTTGTTTGGGTTGCGTCGGGGCGTCGCCGAACCTGCTCGCCCAGACTATTCGCCAAGGCTACGAAGTCTCATCCAATCTGGGTAATTGGACTGCCATGACCTTGGCGAGTAGACAACTAGGTTGAGTAACTTGATTGTGTAGATAGTACCAGTATAGATCCCTACATAGTGTGGAGTAGATATATTCTTAATTAAGTGCAAGCAGCTTCAAGTTTGAAAAAGTATCGTATTGCAGTATACCTCTAGTTTTCACACTGGCCTGTATACATTTGAACCTCCAGATCACTCGGTCAACAAGTTCGATTCGTTCGCTCTACGGGATAGTAGCAGTTTCGCCCATATATAGAGGAGAATTGAAGCAACGTACAGAAACACTCTCAAAGAAAAAGCAAGTAAATAGGCTAGGCAGGTATGAAAAATCGAAAAGTCATGCTCATCAATACGTAAGGTAGGTAATAGTGCCTACGTGACTAAGTGACAAAAACTGAGAACTGAGGCTTTTTTAATATTTTCTCTCTGTGTTCTGTACTCCGCGATCTGATATTCATTCCCGGTTCCCGATTCCCAATTCCCAATTCCTAATTCTCGACTCCTATTTTTCACACAACCCTCACAATCCTGGAGGGTATTTATTTCCCGCATAGACCATACATTGAATAAATAAAAAGAACAAATAGGTAGATAGTGCCTCCCCGTAAAGGATTTCCAATTACGACATACGGTGAGCATCGTGAGCATGATGTGTGATGGTATGCAATGCAATGTGGTTGAGGTGGCTGGCAGGCAGGCTAATCAATTCTCAATCCAAGCCCGAGCCAAGCCAAGGCCAAAGCCAAGCCGAGCCGAGCCAAAGCCACCGCGCGGCCGCCCGGGGTCCCGTCTTGGTACCTATTTCTTTTTTAAATCGCTCTCGCATAAATCCTCAAATTCCGATCGTCATGATGGTGCGGGTAAGTGGAGAGATTCTGACGCTGCTGCTTATCTGCCTGTTGCCCGGTTTACGTGTGTGTGTGTGTATGTGTGTAGTGTATGTGTAGCGTATCGTGTATTTGGTGCATTTTATCGTAGCATTGGCAAAACTCTCGCGAGCCGTGCTTTAATTGCTCAGGCGGTCTCCCGCGGTTGTGTGTGTGGACGGGGGGGGGGCTGCTGGTTATGAGGGGAACCCTGGTACGCTACTGCAGGTATGCATGCGTACATGCGTGCATGCATAGGTAGATGCAACCCTGGTATACTAGCCATGTGTCCGTCCTGTCTCTCTCTTTTCCGCTATGCTGGTGCTAGGGCGTCATGCACGGATGCATGGGATGGATGCGCGTTTTCACATAGTGCAGTAGGTACTTAGGTAAGTGAGGTCGGTAGTAGTCAGGTAGATGGACGCCCGTGGTTCAGCGCCCGGTGGTGGTGGTGGTGCTTGTGGTGATGGTGATGGTGGCCATGTCGTATATCTCGTCATTCGTAGATAATCTCATCGTCATCTTCCTCGTTCTCGTACAACTTCCCGGGCGTCACGAGGCGTCTTGGCTGCTCACCTCCTCCCACTTCCCCGCCCCCACCATGTCCCTGGTCCTGACCCTGGCCCTGGCCCTGGCCCTGGCTCTCTAATAGCCGCTGTGCCACGGCGGCCTCGAGCGAGGCATACACGGTGATCGGCGCGCCGTTGGAGTCCCGCGGCACGACGAAGGGCTGGTGATGTGCGGGCTCCGGCTCGAACTCGGTGGCGAGGCTCGAGGTCGAGGAGCGCCGGGACAGCCTGTGCGTGTTGTATTTGGAGCGGAGCTGCGAGGAGAAGATGGAGTCGGCCGTGCTGCTGGCGGTCGACGAGGATGCGACTGATTTCTCGTCGTAGGATAATACGTCTCGTCTCAATGCTGCCCAGCGAGCGGATTCGGCCGCCACGTGCTCCTGGAGCGAGAGCATTGTGTCTGGAGAGGCGGTGATGGCGATTATATGACGTAGTTTAGTGCCAATCGCTATTGTAACGAATTGAGTAACCCTGCTGCTTGCTTAAAGGGTTGAGTTGGGTTGAGTTGAGATGACGACTTGGGTTCTACAACTATGCCTTATGCGTCTCGAGTAGTCGAGTAGTTTAGATGGAGGGTTGATGAATGTTGATCTGGCTGGTGGGTATGGTATGAGAGGGAGATATATATATATTAGTCTTCAGGGACTACCTAACTAGTTGCTAGGTGGTCTGGCATCTGGTCCCTTTATCTACTCAAAGAGAAGGAGGCGGAGGAGGGGGTGTGAGTGACGAATTATTGAACAACACCAAAAACAGACAAGCCTTGTCATGCCTCCCCTGCACGCCCTGCATCTCCCCCGGCATGTGCAACACATTTACATGCACTGGCTACTGCGACAAGGATACAAGAAGCGGTAGGTACATGCGCGCCAGTTTCTTTCGAGCCACGAGGATGTCAATGATGTGATGTACGCGGGAAACCGTCGACTCTAAGTATACGCCTAGGCGGGGAAGCTTCAGCATGCCGAGGCTGATCCTAGATTAGTGTCGCGCTCAAATTCGCTGGGCGAGCGAGATGGGGACAAGTAAGGTAGAGTCAGCCAAACCCACAGGCCAGTCCAAACGACGGGAACATCCTCGCCCGTCGTCTGTCGTCTGTCGCCGAGCCGCCCTGCCCTGTTCTGCGTGCGTCACGGGAACCTCGCCCGAGCCGAGGCGGGTACGCGAAAGAGCGAAACAAAGAAAAGAAAAATTTAGAGTTATAGGGACCAAGATGCGCCGCCGAGAATCGGCCAAGAAGCTTGGCTATTCGCGGTATTGATTTTGATGGAATTTGACCCAGGGACGCATCATACGTGTATGGCAACGTCCGAGTTGTGGCCTCAGACAAGAGGAGGGCGTATCCACATTCCACTGATTTGTAGTGTCTCTCTTCTACCTACACTAAGCCCGGGATCATCACGACGATATTGAATATTTCGTCACATTGGAGATTGCCAAGGCTTTCTTCAAGCTCAATCGCTTCGTTACAATTCGGTGGTCCGAAGGAGCGTTCGGAGGCTCCGACGATAGATATCTAGTGTGGGTTGGCGATTTCGGACCAAGAGACAAGTGACGACATCTCTCTCCAGGGTTCAAATTCCCATGGGAGGCTTGTATAAACAATAAGCGCTACAGCCGCACCAGGGGGGGTGAGAGCCGACGATAGCCCTTGCACTGTCTACAAGTAGGTATTTAGCGTGCAGTACAAGTACCTAGCATTATGATGGGATTGGTACATAAGTAAGTATTGTGCGATGTCCTGTCCCGTCTTCAATGTCCTCCTTTACCTTCTATGTCAAGAATTACACCTGATCTCTGCAGCAACTTGAAGCTTTACATGGACATGGTGCTGTTATGGTGCCAAGAGGGCTGAAAGCATAGGTACTTACTCTTAGCTGCGGATCCCACCTACCTAGTGTACACTATGGCCCAAAGACAGATGGTAGGTACCTCCTAAAACTTAGTACTTAGGAGGAGATAGGTAGATGTATTCTGGGGGTAACTACCTAGGTACCACGCTATCGATATCCGGTAGGTCGTGTGACCCAACGATATGGAGGGGCGCTGCTGAAGATTCCGGTCCCTGACTCTCGGGAAAGACACCAGCTCGCCAGTCGCTCGCCTTTTAAGCCGGGAGCTCGTGCCTCGGTAGCGCGGCCGTTCCTGCGCATCGACTATAATAAACCGTCTTCTTCCAATTCGGCCGCGAAAGACGGGATGCACCGACTCTAACACTTCCTCCTCGCATCGTACCCTTATTGGGACAGATGAGTAGAAGACGATTAACCATATATTACTTACGTAGGTACCGAGTATGAGTCAACTTGTCTTGGCTTACCGGAGTCAAGGCTTGGTGGCTCTTGGTCGAGTCGCCATCACTACATGCACTTTGGATTTCCGATGAATGAAGTTGGTAGATACACTACATGAGGGCAGACGAATCCCGCGATGGAACTGCTCATTAGAAGTCTAAGGGAGCTGTGTGTAGCTGCGAATGGGGCATGTTAAACCGTTGACTGTAGCCGGTCAACGCCTCCCCGGTGCTAAATGTTATTTTCAGCATATATACCGCCATCTACCTTCTGGAGTAACAAATTGGCAGTTGTAGTCGAGAACAAACTATCTAACCTATAATAACTCGCGATCAATTCCTCTATTGGGGATACTTCTCCATCTGGATCATAGTGTCGCGGCTTCTTTAGTGTGTAAATCATCACGGCGAGATGAAGAGCTTCTTCGTGGGGGTCAGAAACCTCACTTTCCCGCATTAGCACAGATAGGGCATAGGCACATACACCCTAGGTAGCTTAGGTTAGGTAACGATACTCGGTTCCGCGTTTCCGGCTATTATATAATTAATAATACAGATCAACCCGTACATATATATAAGCAGATCTAATTAGTGAGCTTTCACATGGCGTTCTCTCCCCGGGCCCTGACACACCTCCTCCGCCCGTACCTCCAGCGAGTCTTGTCTGCATCCGCATCTCCATCTCCTCTGACCGCGATAATAAGCAGACCCAGCATCCAGCCGCCGCTGCTACCGAGATCCATCTCCTCCCCCTTCGCATATATCCCGATGGCGTCCGTCTCGACGACCCCCCCGGCGGCCAAGCTCGAGTGGCTCGTGATCGTCCCCGACAAGCCGGGCAAGCAGGCCAAGAGGCTGGAGGTCCGCGCGTGAGTTGTCTTCCCCTGTTACCTACTGCTATCCGCCTACTTCCCCTCATCTCCAACTCCATCCCTCCCATAGTGGGTATTCGTGTCGACAAGCAGAATAAAATAAAAACCCTCCTACCCCGTCCTACGAGATGGTTCAAGTACCGCCGAAGAGAGGAAGAAAAAAAAAGGGGGGGGGGGGGGGGGGGGGGTTGAAAAAAGCGAAAATAAAAAAAAGAGAGCCCAAGTGCACGTTATACTATACAAACCAAAAGACTGGCAACCCATCGACCAACGGGTAACCCTGAAACCTGGCAAAAACCCCCA
>MU396695.1:0-286294 GCA_022578855.1 Nemania serpens
CCCACCCTCCCAACCCCCCCCCCCCCCCCCCCCCACCCACCCCCCCCCCCCCCCCCCCGCCTCCGCCCCCCCCGCCCCCCCCCCCCCCCCCCCCAGTTTTTCTACTCCTATCCACAGAACAAAAATAGACACTGCATGAGGTTATTCCCGAGATAGAATAGGTAGGTGGCTAGCCTTAGCGTCTTGTCACGAGCCAACTGCTTGGGTCCGCCTCGGTCGGACACCCAACACCCAACATCAAGAACTGCACAGCGAACTTACCATGAGGATACAATCATCCAATGTGACAGGATTTCATGAGCGTATAAGCTCCTATATCAGAGATACTGGCTTCCAGAACGTCTATAACATCAACAGGCTTAATTAGGCAGTCATCCTAAGTTGCGCAATTCTACACACCATATTTCTTGCATTCGACCAATCACCTTATGGGGTGCTTGACTATTAGAAGTGGCACTAGATTATTTCATGGCACGACTCTGCTGGCAGACATAGATACTCCGGCCACCCAGACCTATTACGGCGGGCTTCGCCCGGTAACGGAACGTCGGACACGGATCGCGCCGCTCCCTAGAAGACGGCGCCCGTCCCGATGCGAGGACCAATTTGTCGCCTAGATATTCCTGATTGGACGATAGCAGCCAGCAAAAAGCCAGATTCTAGGGCTCGTTTCTACGCATAGCCCCATCACCAGATTCGCAACATGTACAACAGCATGTTTCCGTAGGACATGGCGAAGCTGCTACTTCGTTTCTTCCCGGTGAATCAACCTGACCCTCACGTAATATCGAGATGCTATGGTAACGCTATATAGTCTCCCGTGGCCAGGCGCGGTCTCATGGGACTCTGATCTGTATCCACCAGCGAGGCGTTCGCCCCGTCCCAACAGGCCACACGTTTGGACAGGTTTGGCGGCATTTTCACTTGTTCAATCCGTTGGTCCGCCTTTTGCTCTATGCGTGGGACAGGGATTGCTCTCTGGGGTGGGGGGATTCTTCTGGGGGGATTCTTCTGGGGGCGATGTTTCAGCTTTGTGAACATGCGATCGGGGCACAAGATGAAGCAGTGTCGTCAACGTGGTGCGTTCACTTGAGCAGTATAAATTACAGCATCGCTGCACGCGACCCAATTGTCCTCTGACCGATCGAGAGTCCAAATCATCCCTCGACGCTGGTTTTTCGTCCGATACCATCTCCAAACCTGTATGTCCTTCCTCTTATGCTTTTTTGAAAGTTCTCGCCTACATTTGTAGAAGACTTGACACAGATCACAGCTTTCAGCTACGCCTCAAGTTGAGGCCAACGTGAACAAATGACGGAGCTAAGCCATCAACAACCGACTGCCACAGCCAGCAACATGCGCAGGGACGATTCGGTCTCCATATCCCCTCCTTCATTGTTGCGCTCTCCATCCGTCGATGAGACCAGTTCCAATCTTGAAGATGGACCAGTGCAAAGCTCTACCAGAAGGCGCACATCTGAGGACTCCCCAAGCGAAAATTCCAATTTGATACAGCCGCAGGATGCAATCCCAAGCCTTTGGGATTCAGAGTCACAGATACAGAATCAGCCCGAAAAGCCAATGTCAGCTTCCAAGCTTGGCTCTCAAAACCTTTGGGAGCTAGCATACCTACAAAAGAGAAGACTGGCCGTGTTTCCACTTCTCTTCTTAAGCTCTATTGTAGCAATACAAGTTCTTATACAAGTGTCCCTGGCAAACGACGGCCTGACGACGCCGAGTAGAAACGTGCATTACCTCTGGACCTTTGGTCCAATGGCGGTCCTAACATTAATCGCGGCATTTCGGACCCGTATAGAGTTCCAGATTAAGTCGGTCGCGCCATGAGCTCACATGGTAGATACGCAGAGCTTTACCGAGACGTTGCTCTTAGACTATCTAGCGATGCTTCAGCCTGTTGCGATCGCCAAGGCTTTCCGGTATCGGGACTGGGCCGTCGCATCTGCATCGCTTTGTAGTCTTGTCGTTCGAGCTACGATCATCTTGTCGACTGCACTATTTGTGCTCACGCCAATTGAGATTGATAATACACTCGTTCCTACTACTATTCTCTCCAGATTCGTGGACAATGCGACCGAGATTGATGATTACGCCACGAGACTTGGGTCTTTACCTTATTATACTAGTAAGTAAATTGGTCGTTCACGGAGACACTTATCCTGCACCTCGGTCCTCCATTTTTCATCCTCCAATACATTGATGAGAGTTAAAGTCTCATATTACGTCCCCCTCAACTTTCCCTCCTCGCTCCCAGTCCAATTGAAGACTCATACTGAACCTAATCGCATAGTGCTGGGTTTACTGGAAAGAAACCTGTCGCTCCCAGCTGGTACCTCAAATACTTATGCCTTCCAGCAATTAATCGGAACCGAAGTGCCAGGTGCACAGTTGAAAATCAAGGTCGAAGGTTTTACGTCCACCTTGACTTGTCAATCCGCTCATCTGAACACATCTTACAGCGAGTGTGACCCGCTTGGTACCACGACGTTGTGTTGGTCATTGGACACGGATCAGTGTCAATTTCCAACTCCTCATCTGCGCCCAACGGATCAGGGCAATGGTCTTGTCCCGCAATATTACGGAACGATAGGCTTGTCAGGATGCAACAATTCGACCCAGGTAGACGACCTTGGTCTCTACATCAAGCCAGACTGAAACGAAATTCCACGTTCAAGACGAGAACGGCAAACGAGAGATCGCGCAGCTTAGCCTTCCTTTTGGGCGTGCTTACCTTTGCTATACCTGACGATCCTTCAATATCAAGCCTGTTCAATCATTCTTTTCTAGAAGAGATACTCAGTCGGCATTACCAACAAGACACTATCTTCATTGCAAGGTCTGTGTTTTCGACCCCAATTTCTAGCAGCATTACCGGGGAAGTCGACTTGGGACAGGAAAGACTCGTCGTGAGCCCAGCAGCCGGCCACACCATCACAGCCTTCCTATCCGTCGCCATTGTTCTAAGCAGTTTGGTCATTTTTACAAAGTTGGAGCTGCCACTACTACCGAAGAGCCCGAGTAGCATCATTGGGATAGCTCAGCTATTCGCCGCGAGTAAGGAGGTTCTCAGCCTACTCTCCGGTGCTGGGCCGGCATCCCTCACCACTCTCAAAAATCGACTACGTCATTTTTATTGCCTGTCGACAGCTGAGAAGTTCACCCCTCAGTCGGGTGCCTCCGTTGAGTTCCTTCGGCTCTCTGTAGAGCCAATCGAGTCTATTAATGAGCTACACTACCTCGACACTCCTACAAGCAGCATGAAAGCTCCCTTAGTTCTCCATCCATTCTCTGCGATCAGCGTACAGATCATTATGATTGGGACTATCGTTGCTCTAGAGGTTATTGTTCGGATTTCTGGGTCTAGCCATGACTTTGTTGATGTGTCTGACTATCAATATTTGCACCTATTCTGGACTGTTCTGCCTGCTTTGTTCATGTCATCGATTTCGATGTACTTCGCTGCAGTGGATTCAGAGATTCGGTCTTTAACCCCGTTTTTTTTAAAATTAAGCAGGGGCAGCTATCTGTCTCAAATGCTCAAGCTAGATCTCCTTGACGGCTCGACGCTGCGGTTGCTCTGGTGGGCGTACCGCATAGAATCCTTCGCGGCATTCGCTACGACGTCTTGCCTCCTGGTGTCCTCTTTACTCACAATATTCGTAGGTTCACTCTACGGTGTTGTGGTACTGCCCGTCGATACAGCTATAAAATTGCAGGCAGGCTCATCTTTCAGCCGCCAAGGAGTAGCCAATACAGATCAACTAAGCCTCACCAAAGTAGGTCAATTGTCGGACTTCTCTTCAATCGCCACCCTTATACTTCAGAGTAACCTTTCATATCCTGTTTTCACTTACGAAAGCCTGGCGTTTCCGATATTCTCGGTTGTCGATACACCCGGCGACTTCCGGCGCTCATCCTCTGACGCCGTCAACACAACGATTCTGGCGCTTAGGTCTAAAATGACGTGCACCCGATATAGCGCATCTGAGACTCGTATGGAGACCACATCTGCCTTAGTTCCCGGTGGACCAGGCAGTCACCAATTTAACAGGGATATTTTGGCGATCGATATTACTGGAACCCCGCACCGTTCGATCTCGATACCAAACAGGTTGACACATAATGTCGAGCTCCCGCTAGGCCCGCGTCCCGATGCTAACTTCGCATTTGGTATCGGCGAGAGCTGTCAGGATGAAGGCAGCCTTCTTTGGTGCAATAGCGAGTTTCTATACGTTTGGGGTCACAAGACAGATTCCGCCGACCAGTGCGGGAACCATGTCGCCGCACTAATGTGCAACGAATCTATCGAGGCAGTAGACGCATCCACGATGCTCTTCGGGCCTGACCTGCGCATCGATCCATCCTTTCCTCCACATCCTATCAATGATTCTACACGAGCCTCCACCGTGGACGTGCACGGCGAGAATGCAATCGTAACATAGCATTAGGTGAGTCCATACGGATACCTAAATAATGGCGTGAACGCTCCGGGCTCTTACCTGACGCCCTTTTCAACCTCCCTACCACGTCCCGATACGCGATTCCATTCGCAGACTTAGATAACCCGGAAAAGGATGAAGCCATCGTTCGCGCCATCATATTCCAACACGGTATCATCCGCGCACAGGTCCTGAATGAAGGGTTTCGCGTCACGGTCAACACAAGAAACGCCACGCTCGCAAACCCGTCCGTCGATCTGGCGACGGCCAACGACGCAATGGCATATGACGGCACCGTTAGCAGGTTAGGGGGTCACCGCCGCTTGGCCCAAGACCCAGCAACGACGCGCATCCTAGAAGCCCTGCTCATTGCGGTGATATTACTATCCTCGTCCAGCCGACTGCTCATACCAAACACGAAACTGCTTCCAGGTAATGCGACAAGTATTGCCAACGTGGCTGCACTTGTCGCTGACGGCAATATCCTGACAATTTTCCCAGGCAACCCACAGCTACTATCAGACGAGGAGATTGCAGCCGCTAACAGTAGCAAATATCTTATGCGCCTTGGTTAGTAGACGGGCAGCGATAGGGATAGGTCTCGTAAGCGGTTCGGCATCTTTGCCGTAAAGACGAGCCACGAGTCCGTATCTGATTGAGATCTTGAACCACTTATAGCACTTGTCTTTATTACTATGGTCCATCTTCATACCTACTTCCCCCATATTACACTAGACGAGCCCTGAACTGCATCCTCAAATTCATCACATAAGGCGAATGTTATGATCATTGCCACTCTTTGGACCCTTTACTGTAACAGCTCTGCCAACGGGGTTCGCACTCCAGCTATCAAAACCTTCTATAGCAGTTGTCTCGACGGTGAAACTATAAGATGTACGGCTACGTTGCTTAAAACCGAAGGCACAGACACATTGGAATGTATTATTGGTTAGTTTTCAGGCACACAACGGTAGGCGGAAGTGAATACTTTGTGAGATACCTATGTACTCTGAGGCTGACACTGCCCCTTTCGACTAACGAAAAGGGTGGAAATCATGCAGTGAGACTCATGGGAAAGGTCGACAAAGGCACATCCGGTAAGTCTGCACCGCAAGCACACAGGATCCGCCTGAGGGGTCAACGTGGGCAGAGATGCGCATTTACACCAGTTCATTCCCCTTGATTCAGAAATTCTTCTCCAGGTGGCAAGATCTCTTGCAATCGGTCAAGGCTACCTCCAACCGCTAGTAGTAAAGCCACCACATGGCAGCGGCCGTGACGATAAACGCTACCAACAAGCTATTACCGACTATATTACCGACTTTATCACCGACTTTATCACCGACTTTGCCCGATCTTTGTGAAATTTGATTCTCATTGCCGACGATCCTTGCATGATTCCCGCCCCCAAACTGAGAGACTTTATTGCTGATACCGTCGATGGAACGGCTGTTCCATGACCTTGGGAACGTACCCTGCGGCTCGGATTCCGATCGCATTTGCCCTCGCTCAGTGCTCTCCGGCCAGCCTTGATAAAACTCATGTCCATGGTCGGTGATATATGCACGATTCGGTGGCCCAGCTTGAGAAATTCTGTGGTCCGTTCCAATGATCAAAGCGTCGTTGTAGGGCGATTCGAAATCCTCGCGATCATTCTCCATAGTGATTTATAAAGGAGGATCTTGTACTAAAATACTATGATTAGCATGAATAAAGCCAAAGGTAAGTAGGACTTCAGGAAAAGGTTACGCTATAAGGTATTGTTATAGTTGCATCTAGTTACAGGAGAGGAGGATTACTTACCCAGGTTGTATCACTATGCAGGGACAGTTTCTGTGCGTTCGGGAACGTGTAGCCGATTGAGGTATCATACAAAATGGATGATTAAAGGAGAGCATTCATGGGAACCATCCTCTTTTTAAATATCATGGCGAGTTTACTTCACCTGCCTGAATCCCTTAATTCAGCATAGTAAAGTAGAGCAATCAGTAAGCCACCTTGTAGTTTGCCTAAAGACTAGGACCTAGCTATATTAGCTAGGGGGTACACCTTAAATTTCACGTCATATTTCTGTTTACTTAGCTATTGTTTTGGTTTTCTGTATTCTCAGCCCCTTTTTCAGTTGTAGTAGCTTTTATCTATTTTTAAAAAATATATATATATTGTGTTCTATATAAATACTTTTCGGTAATCTATTAAACTATTTTCTAAAATCTTTGTCAAGCTCTTAAGTATAGGTCTCTAGAATGCGGAAGTGCGTATAGCACGCTCCATTTTAACAGTCATAATATACCTTGATCCCTTACTTCCCTAGATACCTGTATTGTATCGTGAACCAAGCGCCTATGCAACCTATTACCACTAGACCAGCTACTCCTAGTCCCTAGGCTGCCGGCAATCAAGTGGCTTGCAGCCGACAAGTATAGCTACCTCACAGAGTGATAGCAGTAAATACTTACCTAGAAACTTCCTAGATTTTCAAGTAGGTTAGGTAGAATCCAATACAGTGCTTGAAGCTTAACCAAGGTAGTCAACTCGTGTAGATTAGTACTAACTGGACTATAATGATATAAAAACGAAGTCCAAAAAATCAAGAAAAAAAAAAGAGCAACGAGTGAAGCTGTACGTACATAGAAAAAACAGCGAGATATCAACGACTCCCCGTCGCTTAGCTATTCGTATTTGGAGACACTCTACCGCCATGTAGCTTTTGTGAAAGCACCTTAGAGAAATTCGTCATATTTATTTGGCCCCACCTCCCGCACAATTATATTTCTTTGAGGAAGCAATCGACTCCCTTATCAGGTGGTCTAATCCAAGTGATATCAGCTTTTCTGTGTTGAGACCCATGGCGACAGGGACTACCAGGGGACTAATTGCCATCACCCTGCGGGTATTAGCTATTAAACGAAAAAATGCGATATACACTCCTGCACGCTGGACACCTACACCTAGGCACTTCACAAATACTTTTGATAGAATATAGTCAAATAGATTACTTGAAGGTATTCGCAGGGGAAAAATATATTTTCAAGAGGTGGCGGAAACCACCGTGTCTAGAAAGAAGCTAATAATACAGTATATATATATATATACAGAAAATTAACGCGAAAATTAAGGAATACCTCCTGTTTGTGGCTAGTTACTGGTCAGTAGACAAGCCCACAAGTGGCTTGTTCAGCCACTCTACTTCCGTGTAGTAAACATTAAACATCTTCGGCATCTACAGCCGGCCTTGGTTGTTTGGCTGCCCTTTTTCTTACGAGCCCCCCTGCATCTTTTAGGTATCACAGTCGGAACCAGTAGTAACAGAGAATTGGGTATAAGAGCGTAGCATAGGTTTTCATGTGCGTAAGATGTCGGAAGGAAGGCCTTCGGTCGAAGCCTCTCGTGTATGTAGGATACACGATGGAACGTCTGCCATTAGAGCCGCTGCTACACGGCCAAAACCCTCTCGGCCGGAAACGCTATATACGGCCGAAGACCGGAAACTAGGGATACGAAAATCTGCTGGAAAATCTGGAAGTGGTTATCCCTAGACTAATCTGAGACCCTTAGAAAAGGAATAATAAGCCGGATGCAAGGAAGGACTTGTTATTCCGACGGAGCCGACATCATATATTAGCGACTGCGGACGCTGACTTGTGCTCTCAGCAAGTTTTCCGTGGCCGGCCTCACACCCTTAATCAGCTACCGTTATACCATCTATCCCACTCGTACCTCCCATCATCCTATCGAGCTTAGAGATCCGGAAAGCCTGCGATCATGGCCTGGCCACTCAAACAAACAAAATTGTTGACATTTGACGACTACACTGTCGCGTGGATTTGTGCTCTTCCACTTGAAAAGACCGCCGCGAGGAACATGTTAGACGAACTACATGAAGTGCCTGCACAACCGGATTATGATACGAATATTTATACCTTGGGTGCAATTGGGAAGCATAATGTTGTCATTGTCTGCCAGGGAGATACAGGAAAAACAGCAGCAACCATCGCCGCGACTCGAATGAATGGCACTTTCAGACGCCTGCGCTTCGGCCTATTGGTAGGGATTGCAGCAGGCATTCCTGATCAAGAGGACATCCGTCTAGGCGATGTCGTAATCAGCATGACGAGCGGTAAGGCTGCAGCAGTGGTGCCGACCGACGGCGGAGAGCATATTGAGGTAGGAAAAGGGAAAGCGATATTCGAGTCAACACCATTCTTAAATAGCGTACCTGAGTTACTACGGGACACCTTCAACAAGATGAAATATCAGCAGCAAGACGGACTTCAGAAGCTATCAGCCTACATCTCACAAGCGACCGAAAGAAACAGTTTTTTTGCGGCATTTAATAAGCCTGTATTAGAGGACAACCTGTTTGCTGTAGGCAACATCCATATCAACAGAGACGAGAAAAATTGTATCGAGTGTAAGAAGCAGTATGAGGCAGCCCTTATCACGCGACCCCCACGTCCACAACCGGATAATCCAACTGTACACTTCGGTCCGGTGGCCTCGGGAAGCCAGGTTGTCAATGACAGTAACTACAGAGCTCAGTACGCTAAACAAGGCATCCTAGCAATCGAAATGGAAGCTGCCAGCCTGATGGATGTCTTTGGTTGTGCGACGATTCGAGGAATCTGCGATTATGCCGACAGCCACAACAATGATGGTTGGCAAAAGTATGCTGCCGCAACGGCGGCTGCCTGCGCCAAAGACGCTCTTCATATCATAACCTCGGCGGAACTGAAAGACGCTCCGATAGTGCCTATAGAAAGTTAGTGAAGATGATCACTCCGGGTTGAGGCATCAACGGAATGGCTCTTGATATAATTACATTTATGGCATTTATTCTAATCCTCAACAATGTTGATGAAGCCCGAATTGTGTAACGCAAATTTGCTTTCTTACAGCCCGAAGGAGGATTTTGCTCAGCCAGGTACAATGTTTTGTATTCTTATTTGGCACTGCTAGTGATAATAGCTTGTATCTAAGCAACAAAGGGAGGAACTGTATATCACTAGCAGGCAACACTCTTTAGGATATTTCACGATCCCTTATGCTACAACTAAAACTATTGCGTATTTCCATGTTCTTAATAGTCATATTTACCTACTGCCCGTTTCCAGCGTCTCCATCTGATAAGTTCCGCTATAAAGCGTGTAGCGATAGTATCGCTGTTCTAGTTAGGACCCCTCCGCTAGTTAAGGGTGTCCAACGCGTCCTTCTCCAGGGTATGGTCTCGTGGCCTTAGCCAAAAACGCTCGTGGAAGCAAGGCTTCGCTAAGGTATCATTTGGTGAGTGAGCTAGCTCGGCCCCAGAAGATGTCTCGCGCCTACCGGCGCCCCAAACGCCAGAAAGGTGGATTGACGTATCATACGAAAAGGATGACCAGAGAAGGCCATCCTCTGCTTAAGTACAAAAGACCCTCACAAGTTTGCTTCATCTCCCTTGATTGAACTCAACCTCAATACAAGTATATCTTAAGAGCGTTACTAACCGGGCGCCCAATTATCCTATCCGGGCACCTTTCGGCCCGAAACGGCCTGCAAAAGCTGCTCACGGCCCGCGCGTAAAGCAGTTGTTCTATTATTGTTGCAGATTTAAAGGAATTAGGCCTATGTATTACAGCCAATTGGGCTTACATATCCTAGCAGCTAATTTAGCTATAATTTCCTTACCTACCGCCCTAACTATAGCGATTAAGCCCTTGAAGGGCTCGAGAGGTCTGAAACGATGCTTTCGAGTGTATCGCAAGCCGAATTACAAGGTGGCTAATTAGTAGCTGTGCTGCAAAGTAGGTATATGGGTTGCTTTGACTCCTTTTAATCGAGTTTCAGGCCGAAGGGTGCCCGGATAGAACAATTGGGTGCCCAGTTAGTAACGCTCTTTTGATTTTTAAGTATAACTCATAAATATCTTCCAGTTTAGCGCCCGGCTTTACTCATGCAGCAGGCGCAGATGCGGCGCCCGTTACGGTTTCGGCGTGACTCTTTCGCTTCGAACCTTGCGACAGCACCCCTCACAGGCGGCGCCCCGGCTTTGGCCTGCCATTTTCAACATTTTACTTTTTTTGCGAACCGTATCCGAATAAACGTATCAATATTACCGTCTATCTAGTATTATATTCACAGTATGCAGAAAGAGAGTATGAACCTTTTTTTTTTTTGCTTTATAAATTGGATTTAACTTAACATAACTCATACATGTTTATAAAACTTTAATTTTCAATTTCAATTTCTAAAGAAAGTAATTACGCTTTTTTCAGGGGGTTTAATCCAAGGAGTATCAGCCTTCCTATCCTGCAAACTCTACATCAGGGTCTACCAGGGGACTGATTGCTATCACCCTCCGTGGCTGTTATTCAAGTACGGCCGGTGAGCCTGCAAGCCACTTTGTAGCTTGCTAGGTGGCTGCAACCTGGTTGTTTGCTAGAAATCGCGCAAGCACCCTAGAACAACCATCCCGAAAACAACAGTTCCACCTATGATTCTCATTCGTTGTTGCTTCTTCTTTATTCCTTATTATTCCAATAGAGAGATTTCGCCTCCCTATAATTACCCTGGAAGCGTCACTAGACCCTTAGGGCGGGTTATGTAGTGTTCCATGCCCCGTTTCAATGCCATACACAATACGTACCATACTTTCTTAACAAGTTTCCTTCGACGAATGAAACACTTATGGGTATATTATACTCCTTGTCTAGACACTTAGAGCTAGGTCTATAGATTTCTAGGTAGGTAAAGTAGTCTATACAAATGCTATAGCCCTCGTTGGTGAACGTCATGCCCCATTCCCGACACGGAGGAAATGTTGGTTACCGTGGTTGGGTAGCATTGCTTGGGCAGAACAAGGAGCAGCATGACAGCGACCAATACCACTTCCCACCCTATATACGCATTGATGACTTGTAACTGCCAAGGCGGCTCTGCGGAGTCGAGACAACAGGAGACAAGATTTTGAAGCCGCATGGCGCCGAAGCTGAATAGGGCTGTAAAAAGGAGGAAAAGGAGTTTTTTTGATAGATTCGCGGCAAGATACTCCCGAGCGGGTACTACCTCTAAGCTCTCCAGCCTGCATCTAGCTATGAAAGCAGCGGCGATAGAGGTACCTCGAAAGGGCTTGACACTGTTGGACGGAGCCCGCTTAGAGCGGTGTGCGTGAGGTAAGATATTATCTCGGCAAGGGTGACTCCTGACTGGCCAAGTGAACGACCCTCGTAGGATTGGGTGTTGATTTATTTCTCGTTCAGGTAACATGTCGACTTGGTCAAGACTGCGGTCAGTCGTTATAGCTCATTTGATATAACAATTCTGTCTGAAATTTGCTGTTCGGTATACGTGATATAAAAGGAAAGGGTAGGACTCGTTTGTCAAATCATAGATAGTCGACGGTAGTAAAATTTGATTCAGGTCGATATGTTATAATCTGAATAATATCAGTCAAGAGACGAAGAACAGAAGATGGAATAGATGTGTCGACTATCGGAACATTGTAGGGAGACAGTTGCTAGTTAGATGCAATCTCCTCAAGGGGAGGCGTGGTGACTGCATCTGCGGCCTATATGGCTGAGCGGGGATTTAGATTGACGTGGCGTCTCATACTAGTACTAGCTGTCTAATGTCTACCTAAAATGCACATTGGCTTGGAGCCAAACAAACCTCACGAAGCTGTGTGCTGACCTTCAGTAGAATCACCGCCCCAACACGTATATCGTGACCATAAAATTAGGAGAGGGCCCAGCAATATGCTTGAGATAGTATGCTACATACGTACTCCCAGAGCGTAAGGAAAGATGAACGTCGATTAGAAAGAGGGCTTCGTCTTGAACGCGGACTGACCTCTCTATTGAAAAACGACATAAGTCAGCGTCAGAGTAGGAAAGTAATCAGGCTGAGGCCTACAGATTCGAAATAGTTATGCTCCATCCCCCCCCCCCCCCCCAATGGCCAAATCATCATGAGAGCGGCTAGCATATCGTTTGTGCGGTGGCGTCGCATCTGCTGATGTTGGGTATGATTCGTATCGCCCGTGCAGGGATCTCTCCTCACGCGCCGTCTTCTCCTCCTCCGCCACCTCTGTACAGTTCAGTGTTTGCCTGTATAGCCTGCCGATCGCGAAGCTATTGTCTCAGAGTTAAGAAGTCCTACATAGGATACTGTCCGCTTGTGTCGACATGCCCTGCTGCAGAGCCCAGGTATGGGCTGGACAGCCCTTGCCGTCCATTAGCCGTATGCTCGCAGATTAGAAAGGTATTATATCACAATAAATAGATCTTCAGTTCAGGAAAGCATAGCCGTTCTTGAATAAATTGTCATTATTATTCTAGTCATGGTACTATCGACTCTTATATTGTTTGACGACCGCCCCTTTCTCATCATAGCAAACTGTTCCTGCCTCAAGTCTGTTCCAGGTTTTGAACGAGCTACAAGCAAGTGATCGATTCGAAATACATTGAAGATGAATCTCCCGTCTACATATGAAACAGATAATACTGCGAACATCGTCGGACCGCGGAACCGCGTCTCTCAGAATGGATACAGTAACCAGAGCGACGTTGATGGACACACGAACATGACCAGTCAAATTGGGACTTATCACAAAGAGGAGACTAAAGGAGATTCGAATCAAACAATCCAAAGCGGTCACTCCCACTGCAGCAAAACGACTAAACACCAGAATATCACATGGCAGGACGGCGCCAGCAACCAGAGCGTGATCGACGGTAATCGCAACCGCGTTACTCAAACCGGCGAGAGAAACTTGAGTTCGGCCAGAAACGTCAACAATTCGGAAGTAGAGGTTTCCGGTCAGGGTTTAATCACTAAAGTAACTGAATCCGGGCAAAAGATATTCGAATATGTCTCTGATATCTGGCGGGAAAGTCTGAATGAATTTAAACGATGGGCAAATAACAGAAGGGCCAGCAACATACAATAACTGCTCGAGAGGATAATATTGCTGTGCAAATGGGTTCTGAATAGCTCCATGTACTTGCACATCCGTAACGCACCATGAATACCATAATCCCCATAATGATAACGGCCTCATTTTTTCTGTCAAACAATCTTCAGCGTTGACCCTTCTGGGCAGTCGAGATTTTAAGACCACTTAGTCACTAGCGGATGTGCCTCCAAATCACAGCAGCGGCGACGAACGCGACGAACACGCCGATAGCAGCCAGCAAGTAATATGCAGTGCTATTGGATGGGTTCTGCAACGGGTTCAGAGACGAGTCCTGACTAACTTCATTCTCGTCGCCCTGAATATTTCCACGATTCCGTTTCCCATCCTGAGACTTTTGAGAAACTCTATTTTTCATTCCATGAATCGAAGACTCGTTCGAGAACAATTCGACCGCCTCGTGGACCAAGCTTGAGGGTGTAAGACCCGTACTCTGCGGCTTGGTGGTCGAGTATGGTGGTGGCGGTGGTGGTGGAGGCGATTGCTGAGACGACTCTTGCTTATTCGCCATAGTAATTTATGAAGAAAGATCTTTTACCGAAGAAATATGACCTATGTACCAAACACTTAACATTAGCACAAATTAGGCCACAAGTAAGACAAAATTCCGAGGAAAAGGAGCTTCTGAGTTACCGCTGGCTGAGCTATTGAAGAGTAGATAATAGTAATTAGTCTTGAGTTGGGTCGAGTATGGCAATCGATTTCTAGTCGTCAAGAAGCTGCGTCCTGTGACAAGGCTTGGGAAATGCTGCTAGAAGGAGTTGGTGAGGCGATAACTCGAAGTTCTGTCCTGAATGTGCGGAGGCTATAAGTTATAACAGGGAGCCTGAGGATGCGGGTGCTCCAGCTCCGCCTAAAGAAGTACCTGGCAAGGTAAGCATTCGGCTGGCCGACAAGCCCAAGATCCTGCGAAGAAGACACTGCCACGACGCACTGTAACCCTTTTCGTGGCGACATGCAGCTGAAATCCAATCGACAAAACGATTGGCCTGGCCCGGCCCACGATGGCGTATTTCATTCTCACATAAGAAGTTGAACGCCCCTGATACTATCCAAAGACATTGTTGAAATAACTAACGGCAGACACAGCAATTATCTTGGTTTCGATAAAACCCATTTGGAACTCCTGTGGCGTCGGCTGAACTTCTAATCTACCGGATTATAGATTCGCAATGGGTACATCCCGCCTCGCTTCTTCCATCCGCAATTTCGTGGCCCTGAACCCTAAGCACCAGTCGACTGATGCCAACAATGAGTCCTATCCGAGTGGAAGCGGAAAGAACTTCCTCAAAATCCTGGCGGATCCGCTGGACGCCAACATAGAGTGAGCCTTCAAGATACATCAATCCCGTGCTGCTTCGAAGCCGAGTCGCTAACGTTTGATCAAAGCATCATTGCGGTCCACGGCTTGAATCCCCTCAACAAAGAATACCACGCAGAAGCTACATGGACGTCCGAAGGCAAACTTTGGCTTAACGATTTCCTTCCGAAACGAATCCCTCGAGCGAGGATATGCCTCTTCGGATACAACTCCAACGTGGCCTTTGGAACGTCGGCGGCGGGGATTAGGGAACAAGGTGAGAATATATTGAATCATCTGGAACAAATCCGGACAGTATGTTGCCGCCAAAAGCCCTTCATCGTACCCAGATCTGACTGTTTATAGGACGATCCACGTCGCCCTCTGATATTCGTATGCCACAGTCTAGGAGGCTTGGTTGTGAAAAGGGTGAGACAATTTGCAGTTGGCAATACGCTTGGCCTCACAACAAAGATCTCACACTAACTATCGTATAGGCGTTGGTCCATGCTAAGGCCGATGCGACATACAAGCCGATCTGGGAATCGACGTTTGGACTTGTGTTCTTCGCCACCCCCCACCAAGGAGGAAATCACAGCGGTTTCGGAGACGTACTGGCGGGCATTGCCCGCGGCGTATCGAGGAACCTGGACAACACGTTCATGGCCGCCTTGAGCAAAAACTCTACCTTTTTAAGCACAATTACGGATGACTTCCGCCAAATGCTCGAAGACTTCCAAATTATCAGCTTCTACGAGACACGGCGGCTGGCCCCCTTTGGTATTGTTAGTATTGCCCCCTGGTGGATTACGAAGGCAGCGCGTGATCTGATTCTTTCTTCAGGTTGTCGATAGCAAGTCGGCGTTGCTTGGGCTCCCGGGAACGCGCGAGCGCCAAATACCGGTTGATGCTGACCATAGAGGCATCTGTAAGTTTGCGAGCGACGAAGATCCGAGGTATAAGCTAGTGGAGGACAATATAGCGCAGATGGTTACCAATGCCACCTCTGTTGCTCCTTGCCAGCACGAAGGCGAAAAACAAGCACGTTTTGGTACAAGAAATATTGCCTGCATTACCGGTCAAGACAATACAAGCACCCAAGCCGGCCACACGAACCAGAACATAACCAATGGGAATGGGAACAGATCAGATCAGATCGGGCACGGAAACGGATGCGAAATCGAAGGTATCGGAAACACCTCCACGCAAGTCTCGTGGGAAGCCGCTGGAGTTTTGCTCTTGGTGCTAAGATACATACTGGGCAAATAGGCGTTGGGTGGCAACAGCAATCCATAGGCTTGCAAGACCCTCTTGTATGCCTTGGTGACCTTCTCTTCTACGGTACATCATTATTCAAATTAAGCGCCTGAATGTTTATACTGAAGCTTGCGGGGTCATAACAGGGGAAGAGAGAAAAAGAAGCATGGGGACTATGTTAACTTTTTCGCCATTTCTCTCATAGGTATATAGCTTTTTTTCGTTACGTCTAGTATTTTAGGCTTCTTTTGGAGCATGCTAGCTTAGCTTAGTAGTACATAGTTAGATCTCCCAGGTATACTCAGTAGAACTGTATCTACTACCTATCTCGCTACCTCTTACTGTAGGATGAGTCGGGTCTCTGTTGCAAGTTGAAGGCCCTCGTTAAAGCATTTCAGAGGTAACAGGCCCTATAAATTCGGGGAGAAATACACTCCGTAGCCCTTATCAAATGACTCCACTAACATGCTAAGCCGCCTTCCTCTGGAAGAAAGAGACAGGATAACTCCATGTACCTAACTTCAAAGTTCTTATAGTCGAAACATCTACATACTCAGAGATTTAACTCTTCCTTCTGGCCGTAGTAGGGGAGCAGTTCGCGAAATATTTCAAAGCTGGGAGTATGGGCATATCGAGGGGGAGAAGTGAGTTGGGTACTCTGCTTTGCACCTGATCCAGGAATTCAACAGCTACCTAGTGCTATACACGCACTATAGTTATTGAACCAGGGCTTCAACCAGGGCTTCAACCAGGGCTTGAACTATACCGATCCAGCAGATGCACTGCGGTCAATACCACCTGGTAATATTAATGCTAGGTAGTACAAAGTACTTGCACACTTACTTCGTACTTACGTACCTTATTCTACCTAAGTAACTAGCTCCATTTATCTCCTGCAGTTCTGACCGGGGCTTCGCCAGAGGTTTTTTATGAGGCGTAAGCTCGATCTAGTAGAATGTTACTCTGCAGGTAGACGAATTCTGAGTTATGGATATTGACTGCCTACGTTATAATTAAGCCTAATTGGGCACCATTTGTCTCTGAGGGTGTAGTAAGAATTGTTAAATGCTAAGTCGATACAAAGTATTATGGCTAAGATATCGAGCGTAAACAGCAGGGCCGCTATAATCCAATAGATCGAGAAGGAGCCTTGTCCTGGGAAATATAAGGGGGCATTGGGAAGATATGAGGAGTAATATGGACAAATCGAAATACTGGCAGATTGACATCGACGGCGATCAACTTAAACCATATGGGTGGGTCGCGGTTCCCATATCGGGGGTACCTAATCGGCGGGTCTGAGATGGGTCTTCGCGGACCGATATTGAGCCGAAGGGACCCATAGGCCCTTAAATAACCTACCTACCCGGTCCTTCGCCCAAGTAAAATTTCTAGAGCTTTCGGCGGCATCGCCGTTTCAAACCTCAAAAAGGGTCAGCCGGCTGGTGAGCCCCCATGCCGACAATTCTCCCACCACCATCACCATTTGCCTACCGCGCTCACCGGATGATAAGCGAGTAGCTGTCTCGTGTCACCTCGTCCCGTCCATCTGTCATTGATTGCATTGGTACGTTGGTCTTTCTTGTTTTTTATTTCTTGTTTTCTGGTTTTCGTTCTCTTGTGCCTCTTCTCGACTCTTTATGTGCGGGTAGTCTTCTCGACTCGGGAACATGAGCCAGCCTTCGCAGCTCGGCTCATATGACAGCTCATAATGCACCTCACATAGCAGTACACGATAGGCGGCGTTTCTCCTGATGATCACACCAGCTGGCACCAGTCATAGAGCGACTTGTACTCCCTTTCTTTGATGACCAATATGCTGAAGGTCCTCTGCGACCATTATCTGATACCAAACGCCTGCCCTGCTCCTGTCAATGTCAATGTCACTGTCGATGTCTTTCTTGCCCAACGTGTACAGCTTCGCGTGTATAGTGTGGTTTGCTGACGTCGACGCTTGCTTTGCAGCATCTTCTCCAAAGCTTTCTTGCCGAATACCGCTACTGTCGCCGGCGTCGCAATGGCCCTCCACAATCCCAACAACTGGCATTGGGTCAGCAAGAATACCTCCCAGTGGGCGCAGGACTGGTTGCGGGAGAACCTGACCCAGCTCTCCGCCCAGGATGGCGAGGTCACGGCCAAGATCAGCAAGGTGCTCAGCATGGACGGTGACGTGGATGTTAGTCAACGAAAGGGAAAGGTCATCACCATCTTCGATGTCAAGCTTGTGCTCGAGTACTCGGGTATGTTCCGAGCCGCTTCTCCGTCTATACTGGCCAAATTCCCGCATCTGACCACGGCGCAGGCTCCGCACCCGAGGCCGACAATGTGTCGGGAACCATCACCGTGCCGGAAGTAGCCCACGATACCGAGGAAGACGAATTTGTCGTACGCATTTCCTCCCCCCCGCTTTACGCCCTGATATGCTGTGTACTTACTCATACAACGCAGTTTGATATTGACATCCATTCCGAATCGAAGGAGAAGCAGCCTGTCAAAGACCTAATTCGCTCTCATCTCGCGCCACAACTACGGAAGGAGTTTTTGAAGCTCGCACCTGCCTTGATCGCCGAGCATGGAAAAGATATCCAGCATACTGCCGATTCCAACCCAGCAAGCGGGTTTTCTACGCCCAAACTCCATGCTCCCACTGGCGCCGCAGCAAAAAACGAAACTGCGTCGAGTACCCAGAAGAATGCTGGCAGCGTTGTGAACACCACCACTCTGTCAGAGCAGGAGGAATTCAGAACTACTGCCGATGAATTGTATCGGACCTTCACCGACCCGCAAAGACTCGCTGCCTTCACTCGCGCGCCCCCAAAGAGATTTGATGGAGCCAAAGTAGGCGGTTCATGGGAGTTGTTTGACGGGAACGTTGCTGGTGAATACAAGGACCTAAAGGAACCAACCAAGATCGTCCAAACCTGGCGTCTGAAGCAGTGGCCAGCCGGCCACTTCTCGCAGCAGACTATCAATTTCGACCAGAACGACGTCGACGGCGTAACAGTCATGCGCGTCGAATGGAGCGGTGTTCCTGTCGGACAAGAAGAGGTGACCAAGCGGAACTGGGATGAATATTACGTTAGGTCGATCAAGAAGACCTTTGGGTAAGACTCGTCACTATCTCCTCTGCGTACTTGTTTGACATGACATGCTAACATGGGTTCAGATTCGGAACTATCCTATAGGCAGAATCTTGGTCCAGGGCACTTTGGCGTTCTCGGGTTTATCGGTGCATTGGACAAGGCCACTTCAAGGTGGACTCTCGGGCGTTTTATCTCCAGTCAAATACTGGAGCCCAGCTCAAACAAAATCTCAGCTTGGGCCAGTGTTCCTATTATAGAGGGCTATAGTGACAAGTGCGAACTTGGTGAGATGACGATGTCACACGATTAATACGAAGAGATGCCATTGTAACAATGTTTTGATGCACATGACAATCGTGTTCAGTGACTGATCATGATAAGATATTCCGCCTAAATATTGATAGATCTATCCTCACCGCCATGTGTGGACGACGGATATGTATCGAAAGTGTAGTACTTAATAGAGAGTTGTAAGCCCTATATCTACACCGAATAGGTATACTACACTACGAGAGGTTTGAGACTGATAACTGAGTGCACGGGCAACGCACATGACTCTTGCTCCTATTTCACTCTCTCCGCACGTTCCTCGGCTCGGAAAAAAGGATGGCTCGCCGAATCTCATGCCTGGTGCACGTCGCTAATGCCAATGACCTCTCCGGTGCTGGTGACCTCGAGCTTGACCTTGCGGGTGCTGTACTTGCGCGGGTTCGGGGCCTCGAAGATATCGGCGAGCTCCTCTAGCGTCTTGCCAGCCGTCTCGACGAAGAAGAAGTAGATCAGGACCATCTCGATTACGATCCAACCGATGTATACGATCTGAGAAGGGATTAGCAGGTGGTCGCCTGAGTTTCCTACGCTGTGCGGGGTGATGGGGTTGGGATGATGGGGAGGAGGAAGTATAAAGACCCGAGGAGTCTGATAAGGGGTACCACGGTTCGAGGTAGGACGTACTATAGAGATATTAGCTGACGATCTTTAAACATTGAAAAGTGGAATGCGAATGCGCGATAGCGGGAGGGTGGTAACGAACCGTATAATCGCCAGCCGATCACCTGGATGCCGACGCTGATGCCAAAGGTGTTAACGATGATGGCGATGTTGAGGAACAGGTAGTTGAGCCCGGAACCCTTGGCCCGCGTCCTGTTGCCGAGACACTCGACGGCGTAGAGCGTCTGCAGCGGCGTGAAGCCCCATGCGAAGCAGATCCCGAACAGGTAGATGGAGACGATGGTCCCGTAGGAGAGACTCGGGTGGTGCGCCGTCTCGGCGGTGAAAGCTGTCAGGAGGACGTAGAATATGCAGGACCCGGCTAGGCCCCAGAGCATCATTGGGCGACGGCCGAGCCTGTCGAGACAGGTGGCTCCGTACACGGCTGCGAGGAGGGAGAATATGGGGTTGACTGCGACGATTGGGGTTAGTTGTCGCTACTTTTGGCCGGGTCTCGCGCGTTCGCTGGTGTGGGAGGAGATGGTTTGAGAAGGGCTTACTGGCGTTGATGAGGAGTTGCGTGTTGACGTTGGTGATGCCGGCGGCTGCGATCATCTCGGGCTGTGACGTGTTAGGTCTATTCAATGTATGTTTAGGTTCGGATCATGCTTACCAGGAAATACGACACCACGTTATTACCGCCTTTTCAATAGCGTTAGTCCGAGATGATGACCATATGGTCAAAGGTGGTTTGGAAAACTCACTCCATTGCCCACTGAGATATCGATCGTTAGCAAAGGATCTTACGAGATGATATCGGCGGGGGAGAAGTGCGGGAGTTTCGGATTGGCTCACAAGAAGGCCATGCCAATAACCATGGCCAGGCGATAGCGGGCAGCCCTGGTGTTGACCAGTTCACGGAAGTCCCACCAGGGATTGTCGTCCCTGCACGCCTGGTATTCCTCGACGATCTCGTGATACTGGAGCTTGACCACTGGAGAGTCCAAATCGCCGTCACCATGATACTTGGCGAAGATCGCGAGCGCTTCTTCTGCTCTGCTTCTTCGTCAGTCCCGTCATTCGCCCCTATCCGGGCCTTGGACTATGTTGAGCTAGCCTACCGATCGTGGTGGATCAGCCACCTTGGGCTCTCAGGCATGAACAAGATGCAAACAAGAACAACGGTAGGAATCCCGGCCTGGACGACGGTAGGGGTCCTCCACGCCCAAGAATCGTGGATGTGCCTGTGTCCCGTTAGCTAGGGTTGCGTATTCAGTACTCGGCGTAATTAGGGGCTGGTTTACATGTTCGTTCCGTACGTTGTCCAGCCCGCGAGGATATTTCCAACCCACCAGAAATTGTTATACCTGCCGATGATGGAGTTAGTATTCGTAAAGGCCATCTGCCTGCTTTCGAGAGCGGTTGTCCCCTACATTCCGGCCATAGTGCCTCGATACGCTGGGTGCGCCAGTTCCACGGTATACGCGGGTCCCACCGCCGAGGCGATGGAAGCTCCGAATCCGAGTATGAATCGTCCGGCGATGAATTGCCCCAGCTGGTTTGCCGAACCTTGCACGGCGGTTCCGACTAACACGATCAAGCAGCCGATGAAGATGCACCATCGACGGCCCCAGCCGTCGGCGATTAGACCGCAGACTGTACGAGTTAATTAGAGCCGTGTGACAACGTCGCGGATGTGCCGCGCTTATCACTAACATGGAAAGCTCACGATTTGGCCAATCTGATATATGACAAAGATGATGCCAGTCGTTGAACCGGCTCCATCCAGTCCGAAAGTCTCTTGGTAGGGCTTCATGGCATTGATGGCGCCCATCAGGGAACTGTCGAATCCATTCATCGTGGAGACGAGATAGCCAATTCCCATGATTACGTATAGCCGGAGCATGTTCGGTGAGAGAAGCTTTGGTTTTTGCTGGGCTACGGCGGCCTCGAGTGCTGCCGAGGCGGCGTTGATCTGACGGGTGTCGACATGTTTCTCATCGGTGATTGATGAGTCCATCTGCCTCAGGTCGTCCCCTATAGTAGGCGCCATAGTCTACGACGGCTCTTTGGCGATGAGCTTGTGGAATCGGCCAGATAGCTCGGTTAGAAAGCTACAAACGCTCCCAAACCTGACAAGATAAAAGACATGACAGGGTGAAAGGCCACAAGAGGGGGGGGGACGCTTCTGTCTATGACTTGTTCGGCCAGCATCGTTCCGATTGTATCTCTTTGACCCCATTGGATGGTATGAACAAAACAGGCGATGACACCCAGATAGTTGGGAAGGGCCCAGTTCGAAGATGCCATTGGCGCTTCCCGGTAAATACTGTAGGTCACCGATCTGGGATAGAGATCTAGAAGTGCGGGGATGTAAGATGGGGGAACGTTGGGGAAATCTGGGTAAGCACACATAGGTCCTAGCAACTGAAAGCAAGCCCTATTCAATCTCGAGATCCGGAAAGCGACTGCGCTGTAACCCCTTTAGATCCGAGCTTCCATCTCCCCCCTATACTCCTTTTCAGTGAAATAACCCCACATCCTCAGCGTTCACCTTACACGAACACAGAGGAAACATGTATATCCAGTTCATGAACCCGAGTAAGGTGATACATATTATGCGGACGAAGCGCAAGTACGTATGTGGCGGGGTGGAGGTTCACACCATGTCAAAATGGCCAAGCCCGAATAAGAGGTCATCTTGCGTTCTTGGCTTCCGAGACAATATTACCTACCTACACTGGATGTCGTAATTGGACTACACAAACAACAGGCCACATTGGTACGATCTCATGTCTTGGACTGGAGCTACACGGACGGGAACTGTTGAATATATCGATGGCAGCGTCAGGGGATTCCATATTCGAAAGGCGGATATTGAGTACGCGAAGGGAAAGGGAGTGGAGAGAACATCAACTTGCGAACTTATCGTTCTGCCGGCATTAGTTTACCACAGCTAAGCATGCGCAAGCGGACCAGTTAGGAGTCAGTATCCCAACCCCAGGTTTACCCATTCCAAATGGTCGCCGCGATTGACACCAAGTAGGTAGACTAGAAAAAGAACCCGACCGCACCCCCAATCGGAGTGAAATTGATTCTAAAAATGAGCAAGGAGAAATTGTAAGTAGAAATATGAGAACTCCTTGTAACGAGAATAGCTTGTACAATTGCACAAAAAGCACAAAAGATACATGCATGGACTAGAGGACTCTCACACGTTTGGATAGCTCTCGCAATATTCGGCGGAAAAGGGGGAGGATTGCAGCAAATTGATAGCTCAGCCTGCTGACCTAGGAAGTAGGCAAGAAAATAGGTGCCCCCAAGTTCCAGCGTTCGGGCGCTACACGTGCTACCACTCGCGCTAAATCGTGTAGTGACGCATCCCGTGTTAGGTACTTAGCGGACACTGTGTACTACATTGAACGCCAACCAACCTCCGCATTTTAACCACCGACTACCTACACAGCTCTGCCTCGTCTTCTAGCAGGATATTAAAACTATATTTGACACTGGATTAACTCACTCATTTACGCATGTAAACACCATCTCGACTACTCGTTTAAAGCTCTTTGCTGCTCAAGCAATCCTAAGATCCCCAATAATTGTATATCGATCACAATCCCAGGCAATCTTAGCATATACGGTATCTAAGCTGCTATTACGGATTGACGCCTGCTCTCTTCGTCTCAGATATTCATTCCTAGTAATCCAACATGTCCTCAGCGCCCGCGTCGCGTAGCCCGCAAACGGGAAGTAGGAGGGCTATTCGCGAGCGCGATAGTCTTCACGTAGACTTGCAGCTAACCAGCTCGGATCTGAAGACCGAAGCATCGGGCCATCTCGAACAAGCCATATCAGAAGTCGAGCCTGAAAGTCTCCCCGATTGGAGTAATTTGAAGGTCATCCACCGGAACACATTGCCACCTCGAAGTCACTTCCATCTCTATGATAGCGAGGAGGATGCCATATCAGGCGATGTCAAGAACAAGTCTCGCGCAGTCCTGCTTTCTGGAACATGGGGCTTTCATCTCTCAACGAGCCCTTTCAATGGGCCTCGTGATTTCTATGAGCCGGATTTCGAACACGGCGACTGGAAACTCATTCAGGTTCCGGGAATGTGGCAATGCCAGGGCTTTGGGAAAGGTCCCCAGTATACCAACGTGAACTACCCCTTTCCTGTGAATCCCCCACACGTACCGTACGATGACAATGAGTGCGGTCGATACGTTTTGCGTTTTCAAGTCCCCGACCGCCTGAAAGGTGGCAGCCAGTGGAGGCTTCGATTCGAAGGCGTCGACTCTGCGTTCAAAGTCTGGGTAAATAGTCGAGAAGTTGGCTATTCACAAGGCTCGCGAAACCCCAGCGAGTTTGACGTATCTGACTTCCTTGAGCTAAACGACGAGAACGTACTGTGCGTGGAGGTATACCAGCGATGTGACGGGAGCTATATTGAGGATCAAGTCAGTATCGAATGGTCAACCTCAACCTTGACACTACTAACAAGTCTGATTTAGGACCAGTGGTGGCTGAGCGGAATATTTAGAGATGTCTGGCTTCATTCGTTCCCATCGTCTTATATCGAAGATTTTTACGTTCAGACCCTTCTCGATGATGATTATCTGGATGCAAATCTAGTCGTGGATGTGAAGGTCAACAAGCTGGTCGACACAGTGTCAATGAAGCTTCTTGACCATGAGGGGAAGACTATCACTCATCAAGAACACTCTCTAAGCACAGACACTAGAAGGTTGAAACATCGCATGATCAACCCGGAAAAATGGACAGCAGAAACACCGTACCTGTATACACTTATCCTTCGCCGGGGAGGTGTTTACATTGCCCAAAAAATTGGGTTCCGCCGGACAGACTTGATCAATGGCGTATTCTGCGTCAATGGAAGCCCCATAAAGATACGCGGCGTTAACCGACACGAGCATAACGCAGAATCCGGAAGGACAGTTCCCTACGGATCACTCCTGCAAGATTTCGCGACGATGAAGAGTTTTGGCATTAACGCGATTCGTACATGCCATTATATTAACGATCCTAGATTCTATGATCTGGCAGATACGCTAGGGTTTTGGGTCGTCGATGAAGCTGACTTAGAATGTCATGGATTTGAGATGGTGGGTGGTAATCCTGCAAGCTATCTTTCTGACAACCCTGATTGGAAAGAAGCCTATGTGGATCGCGCACTCCAAATGGTTATCCGGGACAAGAACCATCCCTCTATCATTATGTGGTCTCTTGGAAATGAGGCCTTCTATGGAAGAAATCACCAGGCCATGTATGATGAAATCAAGAAGATCGATACAACGCGGTTGATTCACTACGAGGGCGACCAGCATGCTCAGACGGCCGATGTTTTCAGTCGTATGTATACCCCGGTGGACGAAATGGTTAAATATGCAGAAGAGAAGGAGTGGGAAAAGCCTTTTGTCATGTGCGAGTTTGCTCATGCCATGGGTAATGGACCTGGTGCAGTCAAGGAGTACGTCGAAGCATTCTACAAGTACCCGAGACTAATGGGCGGGTTCGTATGGGAATGGGCAAACCACGGCCTGCTCACGGAGACGGAGAATGGAGAGAAGTTTTACGGATACGGTGGCGATTTTGGCGACGACCCTAATGATTATAACTTTGTCATGGATGGCTTGTGTGACTCTCGACATTTCCCTGGTCCGGGATTGTCGGAGTACAGCAAAGTTATTGAGCCCGTCCAAGTCCTTGGTATAGATGGCAACCAAGTTAAGATCATCAATCGTTACGACTTCCTCACTCTAGACCATCTCGAATGTTATTGGGAGATCATCTCAGATCGTGCTCAATACGTTGGACGCAACATTGCTATCCCACAGGGCGTCAAGCCACATACCGTGGCCACCTTGACCATTGGTGGGGGCATAACGATACTCACTTCAGAGGTTTGGTTGCAGTTGAATTTCACTGTGCGGTCTGACTCGAAATGGGCACCACCTAATCGCGTTGTGGCTCGTGGACAGGTGCAGCTCAGTCCACCGAAGTCATTACTCCAAATCAAAACGCTTACACCACCACCACCAACGAATCGCCCAATCATCCAACGAAAGAACGGGTTCACCTATGCTACTATTGCAAGCGGCACAACATTCGGGTTTGACATGAGCACTGGCGCATTAGCCTCCCTAAGTCAAGTCTCAAACCCTCAACTTAACCTACTCACCGTTCCATTCACACTGGACTTCTACCGCGCGCTGACAGACAACGATCGTGGGGGACCCTTCGGAAAGCAGTGGCTTGACGGCCGCCTGCACCAAACCAAGAATCACTTCACGCAGATCCGTATCAACGAGACGGACGTAGCCTGCGTAGTCGAAGTGAGGAGCCGCGTAGCACCACCGGTGCTCGCCTGGTCAGTCGATACAACAACAACATATACCATAACCTCAGCACACTGCAGCGTGCGAATTCAAGCCCGTCCCCGTGGTTATCAGCTGCCGGAGACCTTCGCGCGCTTCGGCTTGACTTTTGGGTTACGCAATATCCGCATTGTAGAGTGGTTCGGACGTGGCCCGCAAGAGTCGTACTCAGACAAGAAGCAATCGCAATTCGTCAATACGTGGGGATGGCCATCGAACTCTATGTTTCACGAGTACGAGTTCCCGCAAGAGGCAGGGAACCGGACAGACATACGCTGGGTCGAGCTCCGCGACGAGTGGGGTGGCGAAGAAGAGGGCCGCCGTGAGTAATCTCCGAAATACTTTCTTCGTTGTGTGTTTTTTTAAAAGTCTAGAGACTGCTTCTCGCGGCAGAACCATGTACTAGAAGGCTCTAAACCACGCACAAAGCAGCAATAGCTAACTCCCTGTTGTAGTGCTGCGCGCACGCTTCGGGGATCACGAAGGCGCCAGTTTCACCGTCATGCCGTACACCACGAAGGATATAGACGAGTGTACACATCCCTATGAATTACGCAAGCGGAAGCGTGATGATCATATCGTGCGTTTGGACTGGTTCCATCATGGCTTGGGGACAGGGAGCTGTGGGCCTGCGACCTTGCCAAAGTACCAGCTCAGAACTGATCGCGTGTTCGACGTTGAGTTGTTGCTTGACTAACCAGCTTCAATTGAGTGGCTATCTGAAAGAAATACGCGGCAGTGAATATGGGATACGCAACATAACATACAGTTCAGCAAGCTATAGCCTGCTCCTCATGCTCCTGACCTTGAATAGTGCGGGCTACCACGTCAGATATACTGCTCATATCTGCGTTGGCGAATGTTGGTCGCTGAAAACCAATACTAATGACGTCGATTCCTATTGACGAACACATGTGAATTCGATTGAAAAGGGCTACAAGAGAGGATGAAGCTCCCCTCTCATGTTTTTATTGCGTGTATTACTAGCATCCAACCTTGAGCTCTGACGGTGTCAAGGCCAGTCTCGCAACGCCACTACAAGATTTCCTGCTGAAACCTTCGGTATCAGTGTTAAACACGTAGGTCCCCTACATGTGAGTAGAGTTGGAAACAGAAAGCCAAATCGCCGGGGCCCTGCTGTCATCAGAATCGACCAAGTTATGTCACTTTCGCCCGGGCTTCAGAGGCGAGAGCCACTGTCGTGAGACACGACCCGAGCTACATCTGAAAGCGCTTCTTGAGACTTGATTGGATCAAGAGAAATGCATGATCTCTAAGCTGCCCGAGAACTCGGTGTATAGAGTGTATGCCTCGGAGCAAGCCTGCTTTTGAGTAGATGAAGGAAGTTATCAGTCTAAACAATAGCTGGGAATATCTCTTACTATGGCGGAATATTGGGTCTAAGGATGGTGGTCCGAAGGATGAAGAGAGATGAGTAAGAAAACGGGGATGCCGCTTGATGAGAAGTGTAGCCCTTCGCTTACTAAAAAAGTGTTTCTCTTTGCTGTTTCGAGTGGGTATTTCATTAACCTCTTATTCTTCCTGGGTGTTCCCTTAGGTATGTGTGAACGGAATCTGCCAGACGGACACAGGGCATTTGCAGTTGCCGAGTAAGTAGATGTCAGAATATCGCTCTCTGACTGATACATGTCGGATTGAAGGTCGCATTACTTGCGTGAAGATTTTCAGACAGGTAGCACATGGCGATCCTTTTATATATCTTGCTCATCAGACATTGCGCGGTAGAGCTCGTTAAGAGCCAGCATTTCACACTCAAACAGAACCCAGAAGTAGGCTCACTGATGGTCTGTCGCCCATATCTGTTCATAGATGACCATCTTGTCTCCTTCTTGCCTGCCGTCCGTTAGTAGGGCCATTCCAACGTATATCATCGGCCTCATATGACGGGCATCGAGTTGGTTAAAGTCTCTCCGGTCAGTTTCTATAGCCGAATGCCCAGATTTTTCCATTCCAGATTACTGGAACCTTTCATGACACTCTTCCCGCGCAGGCATACTGGACCTTGCCAAGAATTATGTCATTTATGTGATACCTTGAGCCATCATGGTACCTAGATTAATGTACCCTTACAACCTCCGGTCGATTTGTTTTTCCTCCAATGGCCAAATCTAAATCGCCAGGAGCTGTCAATCAGAATTTTGCGCCAATACCGTGCCGAGCTTCTTGGCAGGATTTGTTACATTGCATGCATACCCCAGGTATTGGCGTATATTGGCGGAACCCAGATACAGTAGCAGTGCCGGCGCGCTGATCGGACTGCGAATATTGAATATGGCTTTGCGAGAATAGTAGTAGCAGTATTGTTGCTAGTTCTTTGAAATAAGCAATTCAATGGCAGGGGAATTCTTAGACGCTCTGTAGGCTTTTCCGAGGAACCTCACGATTCAATAACTGTGCAAGAGGAATGATCAAGCTGCCTCGAAACCGAAATAATTACAGAACAGGAACTTAGGATAAGTGTATGCTACCGAATTGGGTAATATTCAACAGGGGAAGAAAACCGAAAGGGGCGGGAACTAGCCTAATCTAAATTCAGGAGCGGGTTGATCACTGATGCATGCATGCAGATTAGTGCTGGCTGTCATTAATACTCCATCTTGAAACCGCAACGATCACTTACACGCTTCCCTAAAGCTCACATACCCACAATTTCAAGAGCGAGTTTTCGAAAGCAGCCCCTCGAGCAGATGTCGCAAGCGAATGGAGAAATACGCATGAGGAATATCTCTTAGGTAATTCCAGGAGCCGATGATGTCGTATACGCTTCGAGACTGCTCTGAAGCTCCAAGGCCGCCGCCGCTGATTCGAGGATAATTGTTTATTTCTTTACCTCTTTTCGTATCCTACGTGATTATTGAGTGCTATAGAGTCATTCTGAGTGATACGATGATCTCAAAACATCACAGCCTAAAGGCCTCGGTCGCCATGTATATAAGGAAACATCAACAGCATCCAGAGCAGAGATGAAGAGCAGCTCGACAGACCAGCCAGCACCAGACTTTAGAAGCATCTTACTCATCAACCCATATCGAAACATCATTTTCTTCACCTGCCCATCATGAAGTTCACCTCCGCCGCCGCCGCCGCCATTCTGGCAGCCTGCGTAACCGCCTCTCCCACCCCTACCGTGGACGGCGTTCTTGACGCTCGCGTTATCGAGAAGAGAGCCACCATCACCGACGCCGCCAACATTGGCTATGCTCAGCAGAATGGAGGGTACGAGACTACTCAAAACGCAAGTAAATAACTCGTTACTAATCCTTGAGTAGTACCAAGGGTGGCGCGGGTGGCACTACCACGACCGTCTCAAGCCTCGCTGCCTTCTCTGCGGCCGCTAAAGCTGACGGCGCCGCTGTCATCGTCGTGAAAGGCGCCATCTCTGGGGCTGCCAAGGTGTCTGTGACTTCCAACAAGTCCATCATCGGCGCGTCCGGCTCGAGTAGGTTTACATCTCCTAAAGATTATGAGTTTCCGAATACCAAGACTGATTTCGACTAGGCCTTACTGGTATCGGCCTGACCATCAACAAGCAGTCCAACGTCATTGTTCGGAACATCAAGATTTCCAAGGTTCTCGCCGACAATGGTGATGCCATCACCATTCAGGCTTCCAAGAACGTATGGGTCGACCACGTCGATGTTTCCAGCGACTTGAGCGTAAGTAGATCTCAGTTTCATTTTCTACGCTGTAGAATATCAGACCTTCCTTGGAGGGGAAGAATGGGTATCATGTCTTACGCTCATAAATGGCAACGACTAACTCCGAAGGTCACAGCACGACAAGGACTACTATGATGGTCTCATCGACGTGACTCACGGGTCCGACTGGGTTACCATCTCCAACACCTACTTCCACGACCACTGGAAGGGCTCCCTCGTAGGCCACAGCGACTCCAACGCCGCCGAGGATACCGGCCATCTTACCGTCACCTATGCCAACAACTGTAGGTGACTCTTGTCCACTTGATGTTCATTTCGGGAATGTTCTGGTGCCAGCGACGCGCTTCCGAGTACAGTAGCTGACTCCCTGTTCATCTAATTAGACTTCCAGAACCTCAACAGCCGCGGGCCCTCGTTCCGCTTCGGCACCGGCCACATCTTCAACACGTACTACAACAACGTGAGCACGGCGATCAACACGCGCCAGGGAGCCCAGCTCCTCGTGGAGAGCAGCGTCTTCGAGGCGAGCGGCGCCAAGGCCATCTACTACGCCGACAGCGACACCACCGGGTACGCCGTCGTGCGAGACGTCAGCCTCGGCGGCAGCACCAACTCTGCCCCGGCCGGATCCCTCACCAAGGTCCCGTACAGCTACTCGCTTCTCGGATCCGCCAACGTCAAGAGCTCCGTCACGGCCAACGCCGGCCAGAAGCTTGCTTTCTAAGCGACGAGATAGAGGGGGAAAAGCGTCATCTGGGGGTGGAGGTGGTGCGCGCACGTGAGGACGAGGGTGGGAAGGGATGGAGCCTGCTGCATCTCTTTCGGGTCGTGGGTGAGACAATAGGGGCTCCCCTCCTGTAATTGGATGATCGGGGTCATCAAGTTTCGTTCGGATACAGTCTAAGTTTCCGGAACTATTTCAAATTAGATTGAATAGAGGTTGAATATGCTTACACATGCCTGAGAGTAATCACTAAAAATAAAAACTGGTAGTGAAATGTTCTTCTCTTGGAGGGAGCCAGCTGTGTGGTCGACGCGTAGTGGCGGGCTGAGCCGCCGCTGATATACTCGCAGGACCAGACTCGGCAATAAATAAGCTTTGCATGGTACTAGCACGCATTTGACAAGTGCCGGCGGCTCGTGATCATGAATACCGAGCTGATATTGGGGGCTGTGGAGAGGGCAGAGATAGGAGATAACCCCAGCTGACCAGAACCGTGGGTTGAAGCACTGGGAGGTTGTAATACGCAGCTGTGACGGATCACATGAGTACCGGGTAGGTTAGACGGTTTATAGACATCCGTTGACATGATACGCGTCATTTGAACGCGATAATGCCTCTTCGCTTTTTTTACTGCCAACTATTAGATTTTCCTCTTTCTCTCTGATCTTATTTACTAAGCGCGATTATAAGTACTGCATTGGGGTCGTCAGAACTGTCAGAGCACTGCACCTGAGAGAGGGGAGTCCCACAATCAATCTGGCGTCGCTCATTTGCTCAGGAATCGATTCGCTTTGAATTCTTAAAAGGACAGAAATCACTAGTATTTCTCGTCTTCACCGTCAACTCAATATCAATATGTTATTCTATGACAGCACCAGTCACCAACTTGACCTCGCTTGAGAAGCTGTCACGTCATAGCCCATACTCATAATCGCTTGGTATGTCTTCAGCAGTGGCCGGCTGAGCTACGGAACCTGTTTTTTTTCTTTCCAACATGCGCGCTACCACACCATCAGAGAAATGGGAGTGGCAGGCTGCGGTAGGCCACCACTCACGATGGTATAATCAAAATCCGATAAGTCAGCCACAAAATCCGACATATAGCCAGTCACATGCGAGGACACGATGAATAGATCAAGCGACTAAACATGAACGATGCTCTCCTACTAGTGTGGGCTAGACGGTATTCGTCATGGGGGGGAACGACAGCGAACGCTCCGGAAATTAGCCTACAGATGGACTATCTACTTGGTGACTCGAAAAGGATGCCATGATCATAGCGTCTCAGTGAGTATGTTGTTAGTCACTTTCTCCTGAAGAACATGGTAAGATGACATAATGCCGGCACTCCGCGATCATGCAGCCTATCAGCTTTAACCAATAGCTTCTTGTTCCGATATCACAGAGGCTTGCTCGTGTGTGTGCGGGAAGCTAATCAAGACCTATTCATTTTCTAAAAAGCCCAACACCCACGCTATTTCCATATAGCATGTCCCCATCCGTCATGAGCCTATTGATATGAAAGGTAAGGCTGTGCTGTAGCCCGTTTCCAAGCTTCCCAGCTATGAATCGGGTTCGTCACATGTTGGTACCAATGTGCAAATGTGGTGGTGTGTCTATTCGGCGGGTGCCTGAGATGCGTGACGGAACACCCGTCTACCTATGCTATTACGCACACCCATTATCTAGATACCTCATGAATCACGGCCAAGCCGGGACGACGGGAGGCCACGAAGTGTGGGTGGCGATGTCTCCCTTTGGGACAGCTGCACCTTGCGCTATCTTATGGCTTCGTGATATTGAGGACCACCGCATATATAAGCACGAGTCTTTCCTGTTATACAAGAGGCTATCAGAGACCTGGATCGTGCATCGACTCTTATATAGCTTTCACCTTTCATGCGTACGCGCGCCCTATCAAATATACAAGACACACTTGTCTACCCACGAGGAATCTTATTCAGAATGGCGCCTCGTAGAAATTATGTTTGCTCCGTCGTCCCTCCATATCTCCTCCAAGCTCTCGCCGAGAGCGGCCATAACAGCGATGAAATCCGCCAATCAGCTCGTCACTGTCTAGACTCTAACAGAAACTACATCACCAAGCGGCAGCGTGTATTTGCCCAACTCTCAACGCCCCGGGGGACCCGCGGTGCTGCGGCATCCCGCCAAAACAAAGGCATCGTCTCCGACGCCCTGCTGAAGCATATCGCCGAGTGCGGGGATGTCGACGAGGACACCCGGGCCTGCGCCAAGCGCGATCTCGAGCACGTGGGCAACATCCAGGCCAAGTACCAACGTTCCCAAGGCCTCAGGGCAGAGCAGAAGACTCTCGCGACCTCATCGGCACCAGCCAAGTCCGAGACGACGTACCGGGCCGTGTACAACGCCAACAACGACCAGGACGAGGAACACCTCCCCGGGACCGTGGTACGCGTCGAGGGCCAGAAAGCAGTTGGCGACGCGGCCGCGAACCAAGCCTTCGACAACGCCGGCAACGTGCTGAGCTTCTACTTTGACATCTTCAACTGGAAGTCCATCGACAACGAGAACCAGAACGTCATTAGCTCGGTGCACTTCGGGCAGAAGTACGAGAACGCCTTCTGGGACCCCGAGATCGAGCAGATGGTGTACGGGGACGGCCACGATTTCCTCGGCAACTTCACCAACGCCGTCGACGTCATCGGACACGAGCTCACGCACGCCGTGACGGAGCACACGTCCCCGCTCGACTACGCCGGGCAGAGCGGCGCCCTCAACGAGCACGTCTCGGACGTCTTCGGCATCATGGTGAAGCAGCGCGTGCAGGACGAGAAGGCCGCCGACGCCGACTGGCTCATCGGCGAAGAGTGTCTCATGCCCGGCGTTAAGGGCGTCGCCCTGCGCAACATGAAGGCCCCCGGGACCGCGTACAACGACCCGCGCTTCGGCAAGGACCCCCAGCCTGACAACTTCAAGAACTACAAGGCCACCTCGGACGACAATGGCGGCGTGCACCTGTATTCGGGCATCCCTAACAAGGCCTTCTATCTTACCGCGGTCGCCTTTGGAGGTTATTCGTAGGTCTCTCCCTATTCAGAAAGTTATCTTTTTGTCAGCTTTCTTTCTTCCCCTTCCTACTAGCTATTCACGCCCTCTCGCCCCTTGTAATGGCATAATAAGTCGTGGACGTTAAGCCCAGGGAAGTATTTCAGACAAGGGCGACATAAGCACAACCCCGAGTCCCAGAGCATTAAGATTTCCCGTGTGAGAACGCCCTCTCAGATTACCAGCTCGCTAATCTCCGCGACTACGACAGGTGGGAGAAGGCCGGCAAGATATGGTGGGAGACGATGCAGAGCGGGCAGATACCGCCCAAATGCACCTTCGTCCAGTTCGCCGACGTGACGGTTGATAAGGCGGAGGAGCTGTTCGGCGACGACGCCGCCGCTGTCGTGCGCAAGTCCTGGACCCAGGTGGGCGTTGTGCGCAAGACCCATGCCTGGACTAAACGCTTTGGCCTGCCTTCCTGGTTCCTATGATTGCCGTGAAGGCCTGAGTAGTAAACTGAGTACGTATGATGAAAGCGAAGTGGGAAGTCTGAGGTATATATAATGGCAGAAAGTCGGTTTTTAACAAGCTAGAATGCGGAAGTACATACAGGCAAGAAATAAACGTTGGAGGTATTGATACCAAATCTTTACCCCTTGTATTAAATAGCTAGAATAGGTTTATAATTATCTGTTAGCTTCATGGGCGACCATGCCCTATTGTCGCCCGTAGATGACCGAGTCTAATCAAATTAGTTAGTTAGCCACCAATGCAGCTGCTAGTCACAATTCTCGCCTCGATTGAAAACGGAGGGCTAAAAAGCGTTAAGTGCAGCTCGAGGTGCCATATAGTGAGTTTGCTGTTCCAATTCGTTCGCATTGCATTGGTCCGGCATAAGTTTATGAGTATGCCCGCAAGCCAGGTCATTGCTCGGCGCTATATTAGGCCTGTTGATATCGCATGGCTATACTGGTAAGTCCCCTATAAGCTTTAAGCAGAATTGGATGAGCCCGCACGTCACTGTGCTGAGAATTTAGCAGCCATATATCTTTAATCTAGTTACATTGGTCTTTGCGTAAGAAGCATATGTGTAGCAACATCATGTGATAGTATAGGCCATGTTGAATGTCGATAATATAAGATGTAGGTGATAAAGGCAAGTGCACAGTTTCAAAGCCGTTCTGAATCCATTAGTCAACGAAGTTGACTACGCCCCGTAGGCTGTCAATTAGATCGCGATCAAATTCAACTAGCCAAGCCGGCTCGCCAGTTTCAGGGTGTTCATTCAGTGGAAAATATTCGCTATCACCTTGTGGTTGCCCCACCGGAGTTGGGGAACTGGCAATAGCAGAGTGTCTGTCGCCTGTAGGGAATCGGGGGATAGGCAACACCTCTGCTGAGTGAGGGGAAGCCGGAGCGGTCACTTCGAACCCAGGTAGAGGAGGGCTCGATGCGATGAAAGTAAGCTCCTCGGGAAGTCGTCCAAAGGGAGTATGCTGTGATGGTTTGACTTCGTCATCAGTTGATGGTAGATCAAATCGATCCGACGCCTTTTGAAGCTCGTCCACTGTTGTGAAGCTGAGATTCGGTTCCTAACCATAATCTATGCTTTCTTTCAGTGTGTGCACTACACCAGGGTACAGAGTCTCATCGACTGCCACAGTCATTGGAGGTGAGGCAATCTCTCTTGAGTTTGGTTGTTCAAGATCTTCCTTGGAGCCAAAAAACTCGTTCAGATCAGGCAGGTCGGACATCTCATCATATTTATCACTAAACGGATCGTCTGTAGCAAGTGTATAAATGTCATTAGTATTGATGGCAGCCATGATATCAGTGTTGTCATTCGTGACACCGCTTCTCTGCTTGCCATCAAGTGGAATAGACTTTGATTTGTAACTTTTGGTCAGACGTGGTGAGATGATTCCATGACTATTCACTTCCTCATGAAGAAGTAGCAATTTTTTCCGGTGATTTTGAGTTGAGGTTCGTAGCTGTGTCTGTTTCACTGGCGATATCGCGCTGTTATCGCTAACGTTGCACAGATCTACATATTCGATGCCTGAGAGGAAACCAGATGGCGAGCGAAGGCGTGCCAGCTTAGCTCGCTTGGGTGTGTGGACACGCTCCGAGGAGTATGTCCTCTTTGCCTTGACGATCCCGTGTGGTGGTGAGCGATCTCTGCCTTTCCGGCCAGTACGAACATTGTCTCTCGAATTCATGCTTAAAGTTGCACCAGTCGAGTTTCCGTTCTTTATGCTCTGTCTATTGGCATTCCTAGGAGGTTGCGAGAGCTTAGGATGTGGTTCGGATGAATTTTCCTTCTCGGATGTACTGCCTAAGATACTTGGTTTGGGTGGCCTATACTTTTCGACGCCGTCTCGACAACATTTATGATTGCAGGGCCTGCCGAGTCTGGTAAGGCCACCATTACGGCAGTGATGTTTGCAAACGTATCTGCCGTTGATCATTTTGTGTGGATCGGCTTCAGATGAGGCATCTCCTTGTGACAATAGCTCATCAATGAGCGGAAAGTCTTCCTCATCAGTGCCCAAGGGTACTGGAGATTGGGGGTAAGGCTCGAGGTCTGAATTTCTCGGCGTTACCAGCACTTCAAGCATAGCTTCGTCAGAGATCCCCTCATAATCCCCTTCAGGAGGAACTAGATCAGGTTTGGATACGGTGGGTTGAGTCGCTTGACGCCTGATGCTTCTAAATACTGACGCCGGGATGTTCGGCTCCAATGTCGTAATAACCTGCGTCCCTACAATTTCCTCGCAACTAAAATGGCAGAGTATAATTTGATTTGGTGCCGTGAGAGCGACCGGGAATTTAACGTCGAGCCCATTTGGCTTGTCAAGCTTTTTCATATTCCCACGCCAGAAGTATGCAAGGTTCCCATCTGAGGTCAGTGCGATGAAGGTCAACGCGGGAATTCTATCCTTCCAGCACGGCACCGTCTTGGTATTGCGATGTCCCAAGCGTACTTTGATTGTCACCGAAACTGGGTCATGCGACTCCAAATCAAGTGCTCTAGACTCAATGAGATCCGCTTTCAAGGTAAGCCGTGGGAAGTTTTCCAGTACTTTCTGGATGTCGCGACCGTATGGAGGATTTCTGCTAGCGATTCGCTCAATATCAAGGAAACTCTTCTCTGCTACACCCAAAACTGTGCAAACACCATGACTTATCCACTTTCGTACAGCAACCGGTCCAAAGCCTGGAATCTGAGACAGTTGCGCCGGTTTATTTTCCCAGGCCTGGGCAGCTATGGAGCGACTTAGCTCGAGCGCGGCCTTGGTGCCTGATCCGTCACTTTCAAATGCCTTGCAGTCGATCACGCAACGGATAAGACGCTTTAAACGATCAAATACCATTCGCTTCTCTCTCATTAAGTCGTGGCGAATAAGGTTCGTATCCTTGTCTGCTGGCAGATCAACGCCTCCAAGATATATTTGCACTATCATGAAAACTTTGTGCCATGTAAGTGTCAGCGTTTCTCGGATCGGATGGAGAATAAGAGGTGATTTGTTTAGTTCCCGGAAGACCGCTCGTTCGGTTGGCTTAAACCTGAAGTCTTTGAATTCTGCAGCCTGGCAGATGATAGTGAGCTATAAGGATGTTAGCACCTGATGATGCAAGAAGTTTACCATTTCTACACACCATTTCTTCAATGCTGGCGGCTCGGGGAATGGAAAGGAGTAGGATCATAGTTTCAAACTGTATCATGTATCGGGACATAGCCTGACCATATTCAGTGCACATGAGCGGTGTATGCTTAGTGACTAGCCCATTGTCTTGTAGGAGCTTGACATCACGCTCGCACCACTCCTCCATTTGCTCCTCCGCGCCAGTGGCACTTTTCACGTTGTCAATATTGTATAGGGATGGTGACTGCCGTACTCGGACGCTCAGGAATGTGCCGTTAATCCACTTTTTTGCTGTTTGGATATCTTGGATCGTTCCAAGTCCAATTTCAGAATTCAGGTGCTCCAGCAAATTCCGATGTAACGTGCTCTCGAGCCGCTCTTCGCCCGAGACGAGTTTCTTATATCGCTGGGTGTTTGCTAGCCTCGTCATGATAATCGCAGTGGCACTCTTGTCGAATTGTGGACGACCAGCACGTCCTAACATTTGCATAACCTCTAAGTCCGAGTATTCTTGAGGTCCATCATCCGTGTAATGGCTGGTTCCTTTGAGCACAACAGTGTGACAAGGCAAGTTTACCCCAACAGCCAGAGTCGATGTACAGCAGATAACATGAAGCTGCCCGCTAAGGAAGCTCGTCTGGATTTCAGTTCTATCTCGAGCGTCGAGGCCTGCATGATGAAAAGAAATACCATAACGAACGAGCTCCTGCAGGTCCCGAGACAACACCGGAATGCGATTCTGTGGTGGTGGCCACGGGCGGTCGTTAGCGCTACAGGTCGACCACCACTCTGCCAGAGAACGAGCTGTACGTTCGCATGATCTGCGCGTGAAACAGAAAACCATAATCGGCCTCCTCTCGGAATGTTTTCCAAGTAGAAGATTCAGTTTCCCATCAAGCGATTGCTCAAAGATGAAGTCGTTGAGTGAGCCCTCGTAACCGTATACGTATCGCTGCAATTTCACTGGCCGAAGCTCTTCTCCAAAAACTTCAAACTTTGCTGGCTCAAGTTGATTCTGGTGGTCGCGGCCGAGCCATTTAGCGACATCGTCAATGTTGGGGACCGTGGCACTGATAGCAACAAAGCGAATATTAGCGCCAATTGTTTTCATGCGAGACACAACAGCTTCGAGGGTTGCACCTCGCGTGTCCTTCAGAATGTGAACTTCGTCGATAAGCACAAGGCGAACCAATTCTAACAATCTCCGATGATCCTTCCATTTCCTCGTAACCGAATCCCACTTTTCGGGGGTAGTGACAATGATGGATGCATTCCCAACACGGCGGGCCTCGGCTTGAGAAGTGTCTCCAGTGAGTTCAACACATTGTAAATTCATATGGCTGAACTTTGTCTGCCACTCCCTCGCCTTCTCGGAGCATAGAGACTTTGTTGGGGCCTGATAGACTATTTTGAAGTTGCGTTCTCCCTGGCTTGATACGAGCTTGCAGATGGCCATTTCTAGGATGGCAGTTTTTCCAGAGCCGGTGGGCGCAGAAACAACGACGTTGTCATCCGTGCCATACACCAGAGGGAAACACTTTGATTGCACAGCATTGAACAGCTGAAACGGGAAGATGGGATGGAATGTATTGGGCAGCAACTGGCGTGGGTCAACAAGGCGTGTATTATTCACGATGGGCGGCAGATCGGACGTATGACCGACGTCCAACTGGGGTTGCTGGTTCCATTTGGGGACCAATTGACTACGCTTGACGGCTTGCCTTTGTCTCTCTACGCTGATGCGATTTGAAGGACTGGAATGTCCAGCATTGGAGGGCGAGCTACCTGCCAGAGAGGAGTTGACCGGTGGCGTTGTCTTTGCTAGGGGGTATATCAGCTTCCTATTGAGGGGCGAGGTGTAGTTATAGGCCTTACCGTTCTGAAAAGGAGGCGTAAAGAGCTGAGTTCTGAGCTGGAGCTGCCCGACTCTCTGTGCACTATTGCGGTTGAAAATGGACTGGGCAGACGGAGGCGGTTGAGATGGTTCGAATCTAGCTAGGTTGGTCTGTGCTGAAGACTGAGGGGGAAATGTTCGAGGAGAAGAATCTACACGAAGGCGAGCCCTCTGGATAGCCGATGTGCAATCCATCCCTAGAGATTCATCGTCGTGGTGATACGGGACGCTTTGGAATGGTGATCTGTAACCGGGGTCTCTTGAGACGAATGGCCTAAAGTGATGGCTTGCATCCCCTAGTACACGGCCGGGCCTATTGGCGCTGGCATTGAGGGGCAACGAGAGACGATGAGCAGTATTGCCGCTGCTGCCATTGGAAAAGCCTTGGATGCTCGAGGGATGATATGCAGGCTGTGGTTGACCGAGTACGGTTCGATCTACGAGGTGAAGGGAGCCAGACAATCAGTCGGCGGCTCCAACGAGGCCGGCAAACAGCATGGAGAAATCAAGAAGAGGCTTACCGAAGTCATCAAGACCTCCATATAGGCATAGGTCATCTGTGCTCCGACCCGACTCGCCGGGTATGCCATCTTGGTTCCAATCGATAGACGAGGGTGTATATATTTGCGGTAGGCGATATTGGGGTTCGGGAAAGAGGCTATTCGTATACTCAGTGATCCGCTCAATGTGTCGGTCATGGCCGTCGCCGCTGACATGACCGTAGAAGTGACCACGGCCGCTAGGCTGGGAATCTCGAGACATGACTCTACATGGGTGTACATGTAGTTACATATACATAAACACACATATATAAGAGATAATCATGAAGAGATCGTGTATATAGCCTGGTTCAGCACCGCCATGCTGTGATACGCATTCCGGGACGATGGCCGTAATCAGGCGTAGATGAGACGGAATTGCGAGAGAATTTCTAAGACAGTGGAGAGGGTGAAGAATGGCGACTGCCCATGACCCACGTTTTGACGCCGCTCTTGCCTCCGATTTCACTCCTTCTATCCTTCTAGGCATGTAGTCATGAGGCAACAGATGCCCCTTCCTTCAATCACTCGAGTCGACAGTCACGTGATAGCTCAGGGGCAGTCCTGCCACAAGTTGAAGATCTGGTACAACAGTATCGACGGTATCGTCGCCCATCTTTTGTATTTGCCAATCATTCTCTGCCAGCACTTTTTACAGTCTGTTCCAGGAAAGCCCTAAGCTACCACAGCAAGACCAAGTCCGCCCACGAGAAGCGAGGAGTCACCACAGCTACTAGATAATATGTGAGTAGCGTAGCGGGATGAGAGTAAACTGTCGAGAAGAAACGGCTTCTACATGCTGGAGTAGAATCTACTTCATCTTGTCCCTCTGATCTATTGCTCTGATGCTCGAAATCGAAAGTCGTTAGCCCGGTTTAGTTACGAATATGAGCCGTACACCTGGCATATTGAGACCTGTGACATCTCCATCGCCGTGGTCGCATTCAGCTTCGCGGTGTCTAAATAGTCTGCTCGGAAATGGTTTCCGATACTGCGCCGTTTCCATAGTCGGCAATAACAGGCACATGAACAATTGGGTACAATGCGTCCCCTGCGAGGTCCTGACCGAATACGCGGTACGGCGCGGCGCGGCGCTTACATAGTATCTGGACGTTGCATTGCCGTATCGCTACTCACTTTGCGTCCCTTTACAATCCACACAATCATTTGTCGAGTCCCTCCAGAACACTGCATCATTCGTCGCGTGCCTTGTCTCTAGCCGAAGGCACGCGGATATGATGAAGAAGCGGCGAAGCGGGCCGCGACGTTGTGAGGCCCAGGCTTTTGATACCATCAACCTGTTTCGGCACCTCGAGCCGAGCGCTTGAGCGAGGTGTGTTGGCACGATCAACGGTGGTCTTTTCAAGGCTGACAATGCTGATTGGTGGTGGTCGACCTCGCTTGCGATCCGGACTTGTGTAAAGATATGTCGCGAAGAGGACCAAAGCTGTTCCTAATATGGACTTGGATGAATAGGTCAGCATGTTCGGTTGTATTTCGGAATACACGTGGGCCATTACCGTTATCGTAACCTCGCACGTAAAGAACCAAACAGTAAACAGAAAGCTGATGATAATACTGATGCTTGTGGCAAAGTTCTTAGCGATATTGTCGGCGTAGTGGATACACAGCGAAGCCAAGACGCCCCCAAAAGCTTGGAGAATGATCAAAGTCCAGACAACCCAGCTGTAGCCGTCAAAGAAGCCGTGCTCGGCGATCTCTCCGCCGTCCTTGAATACCACTCCGACAAAGAAGGCAGGAATGAGGGAGTAGAAGGAGAGTTGGATGTTACGGATCCAAACGGATGCAGAGGTATGAGGATCCTTCAGCACCTTTTCGAAGAAGACCCCTGTTAAACCAGACAACGCGGCAACGGCCACAGCGGCGGCGATGCCGATCGAATAATTCATGATCGGCATACTGTTCTGATCTTCCTCGATTCCCTCGTACGTGGCAGATCGTTTGATTGGAAAGTGGCTGGTATTGACGAAGGAACGCCTTGTTAGCTCCCTCGCTACTTGGCCGATGTCGTTCACAGCTTGGCCCAGTTCGTGGACTGATCTAGGGAAAAAGTGGTCTGTCATGTCATGAATGATAAAAGAGCTGTCGTTCGAGCCTGACGAAGGGATCGAGACAACCGAGACTCCAGCCGTCAATATAACTAGTGAAATCCATTTCTTGTATGATAGGGACCTGCCCAATATTGTCACGGTGAAAATGGCCGTCGTGAGTATCTGTCCAATACAAATTAGACACCAGAGACGGGATTGGGGCGACGACCGAGATGTCATACCTTGAGCTGCAATATAACCTGGTAGTGAACGGGGTCCAGATTCTCTACAGCGACGTACTGCAAAGTGTTCTGCAGAGTATAGAGGGTTGCTGGGATGGCCAGTTTCCAACCGTCGCCCTTGAAAACGGAATTGTAGATCTGCTGGAACAAAACAGTTGCCGGGGTAGAAGGAGCAAGGGTCCTCGAAACCTCGTATATGGCAAAGGTCATGGAAATGGCGAGCTTGACGAGTTCGGTGAGGAATACAGCAGTGGATGTGAAATACCGGTGGTCGCCGCTCGGAGGCATCATTCGCGAATAGTGCGCAATGAGGGTCACGGCCGAATTTTGGAACGTCAACTAGCCAGCCATGAGTGTTAGAATCGTTACGTAAGTTGGTCATTCAATCAGTATGGCAACTAGGTCTATGCTTTCATAACCCTCTCCGCTAAGCTCTCCAGCAACCTCGCCAACGACCTCACGGAGACATCAGGGCTTACGTACGGTGATTAGAGAAACCTGCTTCAGAGGCATGCCCATGAGTGTCGGGCCACGCGCCATCTGCGGCAAGCCAGGCACCGCATCGAGAAGAGCCATGGTGACGAGAGTCTGCCGAGCAAGGGAAGCGCGCCCAAGACGTCTTCGATGTTCGGTACTACCACCCCCGACTATCTCGCCCCAGCTCGGGCCAGGCTAACAGAATATGACTGTGCTGCCGCGAGTCGATATTCGTGGTCGGTTAAGATAGCGCAACTGCAACGATTTTTGGGTAGTGAGGTGGAGGATCCAGCAATCCCTATACGGCGTGGAGGGATCGCGAGAAAGTGCCCATGAGCTGCGCGCCGACAGTGACGTAGGGAGAGGTAGTGTAGAAGGTAGATGAGCTGCAGGTATCTGCGCGTGCCCCAGACTCCCTACCTTAGGTAGGTACACAGTACCTCCCAATTTACATGTAAACCAGTGAAGTACCTAAAATATTAACAGGTGGGTCGAGTACAGTGTACTTTTCAGGGCTCTCTTATATTTCACATCGGGTACAATGTGACTGCAGTATGCTTCGCCGTAAGTCGGTATCCGAAGGAACTTTCGCTTCAATATGCTGGCTGGTACAAAGTAATAAAAGGAAAGACAGAACGAGCGAGACAGCGTGAGCTACATCAGGATGGCATGCCATGATATCAATGGCGCTTTTCGGCTTGGGTTATTGGCCCCCTGTTTGAGCCCCTGTCAGTCTAGCTCCTAAGCTTCTTCGTCCCCATGTCGTGAATTTTTCTATCTACCATGAATCATAGTTGCACACGCTGCTTCTAGTGTGGACAGCAACATGTACAATAGATAGTAGGTTACATGTAGGCATATACATACATCATGTCCTGCACTGCAGAAATATCTGTAGATACTAGGTAGGTAGCGTACAAACTTTCGGGCTCGTTAGCGTCGATCTTCACGCCCGAGGATCGATCGATCTCCCCGCCCTCATGAATCAATAAGTTAATACCTGCTTACCTACTTACTTACTTACTTACTTACACATTACGCCCGAGCACACCCTATTTATATTCGCCGCTGTAGATGTAGCTGTCACAAGAATTATCAATGCTGTCAGATCCCTATGTCAAAAAGATGCTTTGTCAATAGTCCAGATGATAATTTTCCCGCATCGTCATTCTTGATAAATATTGGTCGACAGACATGCTACGATCTCGACCGACGACGGCTTTGCGATCGACCGATCAACGGGGTTTACGATGGAAAGTTCCACCCCCCGCTTCTTGAGTCTAAGTGTATGTGAGCCCACCGTCGCCTTCTTAGCCCCGCCGGCAGTCATTCAGGAGATAGGTGGGTGAGTAGAGATGATGCGTAGACTAATGTAGGTCTATAAAGTAGGTATGCATGCATGAAGGTGGAGGAGAGACTCACTTTTCCACTCGCCCAATCAGCAGCGAGAACGTATAGAAGAGCTCGCCGAGCCGGGTTCAGTTAGGGAATTTCATTTTCGACTTCCATCCATCAAGCTGCATAATCTACTCGGTCATTGAGCTTGAGCCAATCTACCAAGTAGTCACTCACTCAAGGTCTGACGCATACATGACAGTTGGAGGGGAAAACCACCGAGTCAAAATTACAATTATGTCTTCTATTGCCCGAAATTTCCATGGTAAGCCACCCCCGAGTGTTGGCCCAAACGGCCGTACGAAGTACTACTTGTGTTCATATTTAATTAGGGTCCAAAGCCAGAGGCTTACCTATCTCATCTAATACATCATCCATTAAGTTGTCGTTCCATCCGTCAAAATGCCCTTCAAGACCCTGCTTTTTCGCTCATTCCCGTCCAGTATTACACTAGTATGATATCTTGGCCCGCTATCCAGCATTTTTCGATGCAATGCGTCTATTGGTACAATGGTATAAAACTGACCATGTTCTTCGGGGTATTGTGCCCAGCATAGGTATGTGAAGAAAGAGAGAGGGAGAAAAAAAACACATGATAAATAAACAGCCGGCAGGTAGAACGTCGTGGAAATAAGGAAATCAGTGCGTAACTCGCAGATAAGTGATGGCAGTAGTCGTTAGTACATAGTAAAAATGAGACAGCCAGTTTGCCTATTCGGGTTCTCGTGATATTGTGTCTCAATTATACATATCCGGTATTGCTCCTACCCACAAAAAGCGGGAGGAATCCGGGATCCGGAGCTGGAGGCCCGTTCTCTCAGTCATCATCACCCCAATAAGGCACGGGATTGCCCCCGTGCCCGACGGCACTCAATCGAACTATGCTCCGCTTGCTCTTCAAGTCGCGGGCTTTGCTCTCGGGCGATTGGCTCTGTTGCATAGCACTGGCCGGATGGAGAAAATTCGCAGAGGCGGGGGAACGATTCGGGGTTGCTGGGAGCTTCGCTGGGAGCTTCTCTGGCCGAGGGGGTAGTGGCCACGATGGTGGTGGCATTGGGGGCTGTGGAAAGTCATCAATGGTGTCCTCCTCCAGATCATCCTCGTCTAAATCGTCCGCATCGACATCCTCGTTGCAATCAAGTTGAATTTCGACTTCGGGTACATCTTGTAAGCGATCTCCATTGGCGGGAGCGTGATGGAAATTGCTCGAATTCAACTCCGTTCGATACCGGCTGCCACTGTGGCTTCTGCTCTCCCGTTGGCTGCTGGTGCTGCTGGTTCTATACTCCTGCGCTGCACCAGCTGGGCTGTGACGCCGAGATTCCCTGCGGCTAGTGCGTCGCTCGTTCGCTATCAGATCTTCCCCATCGCTATCATCCATATAGTCGTCGCTGAAGTCTACGCCCGAGTCGGCCGTCCTAATGTTGTGGGCGGGCTGATCAAGATATAGAGGAATCCGGTCGTCTCGTGAATCGAACGTCAAGGAGGTCGTAGATCCAGTGGCCGACGTCGAAGTTCTGTCTGTTCTATCACTACGGCTCGTTGCCGAAGGTACGTCGACGTCATGGGGCCCTTTGCGATAACTATTCTTTGGCTCAGCTCCACGAAGGTTCTCGCGAGAGAATGCCATGAAGAGCGAAGAAGCCCTCTTCGGCCAACCAGTGGATGTAGACTCGACCCGACGTTTAGGCATTGCCGACTGTTGCATGCTTCCGGAGCTACTCCGGCCTGAGCGGCCTATTCGGCTTCTTCCTTCCTCCTCACTTTCGGAGATAACTGTTTCACGCATCTTGGCCCTCTTCTGCCGCAGCGCCGCTAACAACATCTCTTCTTGTCTTGTAACCGCCATTAAGCGAGCATTGTGAGCTTCGCTAGAGCCGCTTGTCATGGCGTCTCTTTGGAGTGATTCGCGAGACTTAATATAAAACTCAACGCTATTGGGTGATAGCGGAGGGGTGGGCTGATCCGTGGAATGAGAAAAGTGTGACGTGGCACTGCTATTCTGCCGTAGGAGGGCCGTATCTTGGGGATGAACACCTTCAGACATAGAAGTCTGAGAAGCAGCTTTAGCTGTAGAAACCAATGGTACCATTGAAACAGCCCTTGCCTGTTGAACCTCGTAGCCAGATTGTTGCGAGGAACGTGAGGCATCTACGGTCTTAGTAGACTTCAAGGAAAGCCGTGAGTCGGGGGCCGAGGACAATTGATGTTCTGCAGTCTGGGAAGTCACCGAAGAGTGGCTAAAGTGCGAGGTGTTGTTTGATTGCCAGCGTCCATTCTGACTCCTTGTCGTAGACTTGATAGTAAGATATTCGTCCACTTGGTTAAGCGAAGGCTTGAATTTCCTTGGGCTTATAGTTCCATGCAAATATGTTGGACCCTGCTGGCTTTTATTAATATTTGAGTTTTCCGAGACTGCATCACGCGTCACACTTTCGCGACGCGAAACAGGTGCCACCGGGGCAGGGCCGATAGCCTCGTCATCCGACGAGTCTGATAGAGACAGGATACTACTTTGGAGCCGATCTGACTCTACTATGCTCCTATTTGACGGTGACGCTTTAGATGTTCGGGTATGGCGACTTGAAACACTGCCTGCATAGTCTTTTGTTGAGATTGAATGAGCATGAAGACCGCCCGACGAGTCAGCTACCGAGACAGTTACCCTGCTATCATGAGAGTTGCTGCGTGAATGGCTCCGAGTTTCCTCTTGCCCTTGGGGCGATGCTAAGGGCAGCGGCGCAATAAGGCTATGTGTAAACGCGCTAGCTGGTCGTAGTTTGTTTGGATTACGTCCGGAATGGGCTGATGTACGCTCTTCGTCGATGTCTTCCGACGCTTCGTCATCTTGAAACGACATCTGTTCGTAATGATGGTAAAGCTGGTGCAGTCCAGTGGTGTCAGTGATACCCTTAGACCGAGGAGAATGCCGTGTAGCAAGTTGATGCTTGATGAGTTTTCGTGGGGTTTTCAGTTGGCCTTCAGACGCAGGACTCGATAGTACACGAGACTCTGTCCTTTGCGACATAACGGATGGTGAGCGCATAGCATTAATGCCAACAGGTTCGATTTGGGAAGCATGCCTATTCCGGTCTCTGTATGCCTTAGGACGTAAGCGTGAAAGATCGAGCTTAGCAGGCTTCTTTTTCGCAGTCTGTGTGCCGGCTAAAGTCCCATCCATGTCGAGAAGCTCGTTTACCTTCGTCGGGAGACCTTTCGCCATGGCCGAATTCGATGTTTGCTGCGAAATCGCAAGAGGCATATTCGCCGAGTCGTAGTGGGTATCAATCGTCGATGAGGAGAGTCGTCTGCCTCGAGGGGCCACGTTTGTTATATTATCGCGCGACTCGTTCCTAATACTGAAGGTAGATCGTTTTTTTGCGAGGCTTCTTGGACCAGTACCATGTGCGCTTCGAATCTGTCGTGGAATTGTCGTAGACTCCTGTTCCCAGAGAGCTTTCCTGCCATCATCTCGGTCGAGGCCCGTATCGTGCGTAGCTTGACTTGCGCTGCTCTCGGATATCGATGCGCTAACGCCGCCGGTAGAAGCTGCTTCCCAAGACCGGCCTATATCAACCGCGAGTCTGGAAGAGCCAGTATTAATCCCATCTGCACCTAGTATCCTCTGTGCTTTCGAGAGAGGACCTGAAACAGAAACAACCGGCACTTGTTGTTTTGTACCAGACCGACCCGGCATTTGGAGCTTAAACTTTGACTTTATCCCACCGCCCATCTTGACTTAAAGCAGATTCGGCAGCATGCGTTGCTTTATTCTCAGGGAGTGACCTCTTCACCGCGATCTCCTATCCTACTCTATCAGTGGCTACAGCTCGAATCACTGAGCATCGGCCAAGGGGTGTCAAAATTTGGCTATTCAGGTGCTTATCAAGAATTCGAGTATTGGTATAATGCACCTTGGATCCCGGACCGTTGACGGTAGGACAGATTTCGGCTGCCGAGGGTACTGATAGTACTTGTTGGATGAGACGTTGAATTATGATCGATCTTCTAGAGGGCTGCTCAGTTCAAGGCCAGTGAATCTCCAGTCGAGCATTATAAGCGCGGCAGTGGTTTTCGATTCGGGGATTTTGTAGTCCTTGTCCTCGTCCTATTATTCGTATTCAAGCGCGTCCTATCACAGCGACCAACAAGCCCAGTGCCTCTCTAAACCGACGGAATGATGTGCTCAGATGCTTCCCAGATATGAGGCCAAGAGGTATCGTCCGTATTTTCCTTAGGAGTTCGCACCCTAGGCTTCAGGGGTGGCCAGAAGTTGACCTGGTTTTGACTCGATAGCGCCGCTTCACACAAACCCGGCCAGAGCTGAACAACTCTCGAACGTCGTGGTATTATCGTTTTATCGAATCGAAGGGGAAGTACAAAGTAATGAAGAAAGATCAGATAGAAAATTGCCTTTTGCAGGATTGCCAAAGGGATGCGAAAAGCCCAGGATTCTTCCGATATATGAAAACTGGGGATCCAATCCGCACCATCGATCACCATCCATGCAAAGAAGAAGGGGTTACCAGGGTAGCAGCTGTACGGTCTAATCCAAGAAGGTCGCGGGCATACCTATAGGCTATGAGTAGTTCTATTTTTCATTTCGATATGGCAGCACTGAACCCACTCTCGTACATCATGGATAACCCTGCCATCATTAGACGAAACTACTAAGTAACCGTCGCATCTTGGTATTAAGGAACCATCTCCGAGCTATAGCCACTAACAATCCGTAGCACAGTATACTATAAGGCAGTCCCTGATGGAAACCTTGCTTGGATACACTACTGTTGTCCCGCCACCCGGGAACCAGTAGAGAGGGTTACTGATCCACCTCTCCGTGAAGTTGGAGCCCAAGGGTCTCTAGTCAGGGGAACGAAGTCATGAAATATTGTAAAGCCCCTGAGGCGCGAGTACGTTATCCCTTGTTACAAAATCGCCTACCCTAGTACACACTAGCTACACTACACTATGCTACACTAGTGTAGATCAAAACGGACTCATATACTAGGTCCGACTAGGTACTACCATGTAAGCGTCCACTGCTAGCCCGGGAATTAAAATTAATCCCCCCATATCTTGCGATATCTAAGTGCGATAAGTGAGTATTAAGTATGCACTTGTTACGCTACACGTACACATCATGGATGACGCGCTTGGTAATACCTACTTACCGCTCAAAAATCTCCCTGGGTAGGTAGATTTCATACAGGCTCGGCTCTCACAAACCTATCATCAGGTTCATCCTATTATATATAGAAAGCTATGTTCCACGTGTTTTGATGTCATGCATGGTTGGTGCGCACGCGGGAACATGCATACCTACATGTTATCTACCTACCTATTATGCGTGCCCCCGTAGTGACATTCTCAACTCAATGTCATCCGCAGGTACCTACCTGGGTACATACTTTCTCGCCTCTCTATCACGGGGACGTAGGGGAGTACCTACAACACGGTTGCAAACAGTCATGAGACAATACTACCAGGCTCTACCCTCAATATCATTTAAGTGGCTTGAAATCGTTGATGGCTTATTATCAAATCCATATGCAGTTCCAAATTATTTCCTTCGTTGGTACCTACTTCCAATAGTTGTGGACCGAGCTGTCTTATCCGGAAGTAGGGTAGGTATGCTAGGGAGGTACTGTAATAGGAACTAGCGCTAAATTACATACACTACATGTACAGTTTGCGCGGTCGGCTTCTCAAGAGATCCGCGACGAGATGAGATGACGGGAGGTATAAGCATAGTTGCTGCCTCAGAGACAACAACGATGAAGAAGTGACACTCCTGCCTCTATCGTGGATATCTATCGCAAATTTTCTCTATTAAGTTATTGAGCTAAAATATCCTTCCCGAGATCCCCAGACGCCAAGTCCAGAGAGATCTGCTACAGTGAAGCGGAATGAGGGCGACCTATAAATAAATCTTGGAACAACCCATGGCGTTATACGAAGTAGCGTGGTGTAGTTTTGGTTGCGAATGTAATTGGCTGTTCTATTTTTATTGCAACAAGTTACCCATTAAAACATCCTATGTAGCGTCCAAATCTATCATCAAGATCTTTCTTGGGATTCCAAAATCTGACCGCCATTATATATTCGATGTTCCGGAAAGCTGGGTAGAACACGTGTCGTTGTACGATTTACACAGTACATAGAATATTTACTCCTTATACAGTACTATAGTCCCAGCTGTATTAACTGGTTGAATAGTATACTCATAAAGCAGGGATGAAAAGAGAAGGGCGTGGATATAGCATTGGGGTTCTAAGATGTAGTCCAGCTCCTATGTTTACAGCCTCACGTTTCGCTGAGAACTCGACTTAGTGAATGTCGAGTCTGGACAAGCTATCTGCACTCTGTAGGTATCTTGCCTACTAAGTTGTCGATAGCAATCCACCCTCGTTATCATCGTACCTACTCAGTTTAGATACTGACGACACCAAGCGACCAGCACAATCATTGTCATGTAAAATAGGTATCTATTTCTGGTATTGAAACCGTACGCTAGGGTGATTTGTGTGGTGATTGCGACACCAGTCTCTGACCGTTGATGCATTGAGACACGATTATCATTCTCATACAACCCCATCCAAGCAGAATAACGGTTGTTCCAGGATACCAAGTAGTAGCAAACCAACAAGACGCTATGCCGATGTCTTTAGGTAGCATCAACCTGTATTAATTACCGTTGAGGATAGGTAGCTGGAACGGCACGCGACACTCGCTTAAGCATGTATCCATGCTCCATGTCATCCTATTTGGTGCGCCTCTGGCTTTTTACACACTCTTCAAACCCAAACGCAGTGTAACCCATCATCAGTTGAAGGCATGCCAGTGGCGCTGAAGCTGTTCATGTGATATAATGTAAATCCTTCGATGCACTTACCCGACAGCAAACAAAACAGCACTAACAAAGACTTGTTTTCCATAAAGGACACCACGCTAGAGAACATCTTCCAATATGGCGAGCCCGCGAGATCAAAGGCAATAATTTAGCCCAGGTTGATGGAATAGCCTCGTTGGTTCATTTATAGTTAAGTTTACATAAATGTCTGGGCAACTTGTGCGACATGCATCTGAGTTAATGACGTATCCCTAAGTTATCCCTTGTCAGAATCTCCCTCGCGGCGAAGCTGGCAAGACAACCGCTGGTTCATAAAACGGGCATCCAAACTCGATCAAATCGAGGCATAAGCCATAGCTACCAAGCTATCTCAAGTAGTGCAGGGATGATTTTCGCAAATCTTTCCACGCTAAGGAGATCGGATCGCCCCTACATATGTTCGCCATCTCTAGTATCCATGCATCCGAGACAATCATAACTACTTACTGCGTGGCTCAGATAAGGCTTACTATACCCCAGGTTGTCCTAGCTCTATAGTTCCTAGGCACACTTTTTTGACGTCGCGATGATGTCTGACACATTGACAGCCTACGTAGAAGAGGAATAGGAACCCAAAGCGGAATCTCAAGCGACCGCAATTGCCACTTGATTATAGGCTTCTAGGTTCTCATCATACATGAAATTTTCTTGTATCCAAGCCTTCCAAGTACCTCCTAACACCATGCTATATGTTGATCGGCATGATCTACATCTTGCCGTACCGTGTTAGATCTACACTACTTATTTCATGCATGGTTTGTGGTATTGTTCTTGGTCTACTTTGTCTAAGTCCCAATGCTTTAAATAGCCCAGGTCAGGGCCTGCAGGGCCAGTGGTTTTGTTGTTGTCTTCCGCCAGGTGATACGTTGTTTTGACTACCTACCCTCTGAAAGTCGCCGCACTTTACTCGGAATCGCTGTACTATGAAAATGCCAGGAATAGATGCAGCCACTACACTATTGAAATTGATAGGAAAATGTCGGCAGATCAAATAGTACTTATTAGAGCTTCATCGGAAAGAGCACGAAAAAGGTGTAGGTAACCACTTCAATTGATTTCGCATGACACTCATCCGGTGAGTCTTACATCACGAGCCACCCTGTGCTATGAGGGAAAGGGAAGCCGTAGTGCTTCAATCAATGGAAATATTCATTTGGATAGCCTGAACTATCATGGATTTTATTCCCGAGTATACGTAACTTATGCCGTCTTAGTCTAACAGCTAAAATATTGCATTCGAGCTTATTAGAACGATGCTGATAAAAAGCCAATGAGTCGAGCACTTTACTAGTAAGGCACTTTTCGGCATAACATAGTTATCGCCCGATGAAGGGCAACACGGTTTGTCTCGATGTGTCCGGTAGCACATTTGACGCTGCCTCCCGAGTACGAACAATGTAAGGCTATATAAATGCGATGGCGGCGCAAGAATCATTAAGCGTGCTGAAGCAAATCTCAGACTCCAGACACGTCGATTGCATTCATCTTTATCGAGCTAAAAGCGTTGTCTTCATAATAAATTCTTGTCGGCATCTTTTTCAAAAGTGCCATCAACGCCGCAATAGTCCAGAACAACAGTAACAATAAGATAAGCACATATAACTCTATCACAACTATAGCAACGCCGTTTTGTCGATGGCAACCATGAGGTGTGTTGGCTGTCGCGTTTTGTTATGTATCCAGTTTCAAGCGGGAGGGAGAAAGGATGCGAAAAGGGCGCCCTGGATACTTGCGTACATGATCATAAAAATTACAATATTCTTGCCGGTTCCTGCCGTCCTGCGGTCGGAAAGTAAGTTTGCTAACCACCAATACCAGAGCGGATACCCAGATGATACTCTCGTGATAATCTGAACGTGGTAGTTTGTGACAGCCAGAGCTGTAAGGACTAGCTGAATCGATGCCATAGAACTGATCAACGCTGCTAGATCCATCGATACTGCGGCATTTTTGACTTTGTCGCTCAAAAGATAGGGATTTGAGAGGAAGCAAATAGCTGACTTGGTCAGGAAATATAACATAGGGCCGGCAAGGAGGAAGAGGGGTATGTTGGGCGGCGTCCAATAGCGTAGAAAGCCAACGTTCCTACCAGGGTTAGCATCGCCAGAGAATTAGTTTGGTATTACCTACCAATGATGCTCTTGAACAAAAGCGTAGATGCTAGGGAGTCGCCTAGTACACCATGGCCGGAGCTCAGAGTCGACCACGCCGTAACAGTAGGTCTTATATGCAATAATTTGAGGGGCCAGAAACCCTACCGCAATGGCCGAACCTCCAGCAATCAGGGACAACCTCCGCCTAATGCTACGAGCGGTAGGAGGGAGCGACGATTCACGCAAAAGTTCCCAGGCAAAGAGGATGCCGTTGAGTGTTCCATTGCTCCGAAAATTGACGGCAAAGCCGAACCACAAGCCCGATGCCACCAAGCTCACATCATGGGCCAAAGTACGCCTCTCGCCAAGAACTCCTTTGGCAAAGAAGAGGTAGCCTACGAAAGAGAGGAGAGAGTAGGAAGATTCAGAATAAGGCGCTGAGAGGAACAGGCCCGCGGGCGACAATATGTGAAGCACGGCTGCGACCAAGGACAACTGCGAATTCTTCGAGATAGTTGAACTGAGCTTGTACAGCACTAGCGCAGACAGCAGATGTGATACGTTGGCCACGAAGATGCCTAGCAGAGGCTCAAGTGCGTCATGTCGTTGGACGCCGAAACTTACGAGAACTAGTGCAGGCATAATAGTCAGTCAGTGAATCCTTCTCTCTAGAGGGGTAACATGCCCTTTGCCAAGAAAGATATGACAGTCGGCAGCCCGCTCGCGAAGGCCCATTCCTGCTCAAACAAGTATCCGCGCTGGGACGCTCGGATGAAGTAGATGGCGTCCCATCTCGTCAGCCTTGTGGCGAGATCAAACGCCGATTCGTGAAAGGTAGCTTGATGGGTCGAGAGCAGAGTACTAGACGTATCGTACGCCGGGCTCAAACCGCTACCGACTGCGATACTCAAAAGAAATGCTTTCCAGGCGAGAAATATGCAAGTCAATGATTCAAGAGGACGGTCGTAATTGACAAGAAAAGGCATTATGGAATACCTAGCGGATGTAGGATTTGGTGATGTAAATACATAGATCCTACAAGTACTAATAATATACATGGACGCAGCGTCTGGGAGCAAACCCTCCTAAAGCTGGAGCTGGGGTAGGTTTGTGGCTGGTAGACATGTGGCTGAGAGCTTAGCCTCCCTCAGCTACCTAGATACGTTGGGCTAAAAAGGGGCAACGACTAAGGTAGACGTGTCGACCTAAACCCTTTTTTACCTTTTGGTTGATGAGACACTGAACAACCCCAAGAAAATTTCTGATTTTTGCGATTGCTATCCAGTCTGCGGATGGCAGAACTTGAATAAGTACTAGTTGGCAGGTGATACCGACAGTGAAAATCATGACCATTTGGTGAGCTCGCCTGAATATATGCAGACAGTCAATAGTGACAATAAAGAACCTTCATGCTTAAGCGGAAGACCGAGCGACATGACCGGCGTTGTTACGACTTGAGGTTGACCATACCTAGCAAAGCCGACAACCGCTTATTTGGATGCCAATCTGGTCAGTTCTGAACTTTATACTAGTGGCTCCAGGATAAATCATGTGCCTTGGGATGCAAAAACGCAAGCCTAAGTCCACGTCAGACCTGAATTAGGAGGAAGATCTGGCCGTCGGCACCTTCAGTTGCGCCTTGATGTGGGCTACTGTCATGGATCTGCCTTGTTTCTTATTGCCTTACAAAGTAAGTAGTTACACTATGTCTTAGGTCTACAAGTAAGTGCTGATTAGATGCTACCTGCGGCCGGTGAATCGCGTCGTACAAACCCGGGTTCGAAAATGACAGAGTGACCTCACAGTGCGCTGCTGACTTAGGGTTATCCTCGGTGAGCCGACGCATTCTCCGTAGGTTTGGCATATGCATCACTTACAATGCCAAACTTTCAGTTGAATATGCGGGGGCGTTGAAAAGCCATCGGTAAGATAGCCTCGGTTCGGCTGTCATTCTGTGCATTTCGGCGGCTGAAGACTTTTCTCGTTCCCGGGTGGAGGGTTCTCTTTTCAAAGATCGACGCTACTTATTTCTTACATCGCACTATGTAGAGAACTAGGCAGTGCTATGAGGTATCACGTTTTTCGCCGATCCGATGCTTCCGATTGTCAGTCTGGTCAGATGGTTAGTTATAGTGGCAATCCGCCATGAGAACAAATACTGTCAGTTGGAACTCTGAAGATATATGTACTCCGTACAGATAGGCATTATCTTGCTATCATGTAGTACACATGATTGATATTATATATGTAAGTAGGCAAGGCATACACGTCAGCGAAGAGCGCATGCGTAGTATGTGCATAGTCCTTCCATCATCTCACATTTGGGTTGTCATACGATGGATCAATGTCGTTGAATGTTTTAGGTACATACTTATATGCGATACCCGGCGAATGGCGTGGAAAACGCCGGTCAATTACGGAGCTACACTTCCTACATCTCAACTTCTGTACATGCATGTATGTATAGGTCCACACCACCTATGTATATTGGACCTTTACAAGTGCCGTAATGTAGTGGGGCCAACAGTATCCGGCACGATCAGGAACACATCCATGTACCTACCTCTAAGTAGTACGTAAGTACATACACAGTTGCTAGCTGCCCGTTAGGTACGTGTAGGTACATGCAGGTGGTAGACTAAATTTTATCTTATTTTGGGACAAGCCATTGCACCCCCAGTCGCTAGGTTCTTCATTGATGCCTAAGAAAGTCCTACCATTCGGCACATAATGTCTTAGTTACTGTTATAATTGTAAACTCTGGTGGTAGAAAATAGGAGCGTACACTCAAGTCTGGACGTACCCTATATGTGTACCTAAGTTCAAATGTTGTATATTGAGCCTCTTCAGCCAATGTAGTACTTTAGTAAGGGTGGATCTGCGGAAGATGCCGCGCTACTGCTTTGCAGTACTAGGTACTTCGTACCTACCTATATTCGGGAGATCATCATGAATACGGATACGCGGACCCACCGCTTTTACAAGTCCTGGATCTCGCAAACCTCCTATCTCTACCGTCAGGATACGAAATACCAAGCACGGTGCCATAATCCATGTTCGTTTCAACATGACCCAGCCTCACGTTTTCCTTCAATCAACTTTTCCTTTCGTTAACATTGCCTTGCATCTCCTTAAGCACCGTTAAATTCTATCAACCTAGGCTTGCCGAACCCGCTCTTTATTTGCTTTTCTCTGTCGACAGAGCTGGTGCTATTATTCTTGGTCTGCAGCACCTAATTTTGACAATTTGCTTGCGAGCGGCGCAATTGGTCTCTGATTACGCCTCCCGCTGACCGCTGTCTTACGTGTTTGTTGAGCGAATCTCCGGAAAGCCTGTTCTCAGTCGGAAACACTTGGCCGACTCGTCTGGAGTTGAAAACCCATTGCCTCCCCTTCGCCGGCTTCCTATCTACTCACTCCTCGAAGCCTCTCGGCCTTGCGCTGACAGCGACTTGAAACCTCTTCGATCTTGGGGAACTCAAAAGCGATCCACGCGGACGTCAAATCCGGCAATACTGCGACAGCAACCACTGGGACTGGGTCTTCGGTCGCGGTTATCCAAATACCCTTACACCAGATATTCGGCAGCTAGCGCTGCACTGACGATCTGGGGTCTAGCCTAGCCGTTGGCTTTGGCTTTGGCATTCGTTCGTGTTCGCCTTAGTCCTATTTTTACACCTCCGACATATCTACAAAGTTGTTATCTGCTTGGCGCTCTACACCGCGACCCTCGCCGAGCAATAAACCGGCCAGGTCTTGTTGTTCACTTGTCCTTACCAAAATATTAACTTGTTATTTTATATACCAACTGCAACCTTCCTTTTTTTTCCCCCCTATTTTGGCTGTGGTCCACTGGTCTGGAGACACGTCCTTCGCTTAGCCGAGTCGAGTTTGTAACTGTTCCTCGATGGGGCCTGCACTCACCGCTTGGTGAAGCCATCCACATTCGCCGTTTTCCTCAAATCTACATTCTGCCAATAGCTACGTAACGGTCTCAAGGAAGCTTTATCGGCATGTTCCTTCATTCTGGGGCCAGCTTACACGGTCACGAATTCTCAAAACGAACGACAAAGGCTGTGGCAAATCCCAGCAACCTGCGCAGTCCTCTCTTGCGTTCTGCCTTATCACCACCTGCATACAGGGCCTCGAACCTTCCTCCAGAGCCGCTACTGTCTCGTGACAATGACGTAGCATCCAGCCTAGAGAATACGAGTACCTGCCCGGAGCTTGTGGTTCAACCATTGGATAATAGCCTGAGAAATTCTGAGGAGCCCAGAAACGATTCGCTTTCCCCGCAGTTAGAAGCTATGAGTGAAGATGAGGCGTCTATCATCTCTGATACTGATGCCAGCAGGGTGTCGTCCTCACTCCGTAGAAAGCGTCGATCCGGCCCCCAGCGAGGCACTACGTATGTGCTTGCTCACCCACCCCCAAAGTTACGTGCGAAGCAAAGAATCATTCACATGCGGCCAAACCTAGTGCTTCAGGTCCAGAAAGTCACAGTCGGGTTGCGCCCTGTGCCTACTATTGACGTATATCCGTCATTTGCGGGCGCCAGGGCGATAATGGCGCCGCTGCTCAAGCGCGTTCCTCGAATTGCCGGTATCAAAAGAGAATTAAGTGGTCAAGATATCTTGCTAGTTAAAAGCGAGAATTATGCATCACATGCTTCGGAACCTGGTAGTGAAGATGACGATGGCGGTATAATGGCACGTGATTTGCTTGCTGTCATAAGTCCATCGAAGACGGAGGATAAGGCGGAAATTGTTCTGGCTGAAGGAGCAGCTTGGGTAGCCACAACTCGATCTAGCGGGAATTCCTATTACTATGAATTTACTTCGGTTGATCCTACGGGCACGACTACTACTGTTCGATGGGTTCGCAAGCAGACTATATTCAGTTCACTACCAGGCACACCAACCTCACCTAATCAGAACGCCGCAAAGCCCCAGTTGTCTGATACAAAGTTCACTTTTAGCATCATCGATCCCAACTGCCGGCGGCATCCCATTCTTGCGACACTCACCAGCACTTCCCTCACAATACCTGAAACCTATACAGTTGTTCCTCAGTCGACGAACCGACTATCTTCGAACTCCCAGAGTTCGTCCTTAAATTCTCCGCCTCGCAGCGACCAGAACCAAACGGTAAGGCGCACCCAACCAGTCAAGGAGTGGCAGAAATCTTTTATCTCAATTTCAGCAATCTGGGTTGCTCTTCGATATGGCTGGGCACCCGAATTTCGACCCGAGGATTTCATACCGTTCCGTGCCTTGCCAAGTTTGCAAATGGAGGCATGTTTACCTGGTCGACGACGATCCCTGAGCGCTAGCGCTGACTTGACGACACCACCGCATTCGGAAGTCACGACACGGCGGAAACATTCAATCGGGATGCGGCAGCCGGCGTTGCGGTCTACGAACGACTTCCCTAGACGGGCGATGTCCACGGGGACCACCTTCGTCCAAAAACGAAGAGCGGCGCTACAAGAAGACGATGATCATCCTTCTGACGGCGACCGTGACAGATTAACTAAGCTCAGAAGGCGGGCCCTGAGTGGTGATTGGAATACTGGATTCTCCAAACGCGATCGTGAAAACTCGATGGCTGAATTGGTAATGAACGATGCTTGTGTTTCTCCAAGCAATGACAAGGCAACCCACCGGGTCCCAGCATTAGCGCCACCTCCGATACCCGCGGGCCGTCGTGTTGTTTCCCTCCATTCGCCTCTTGGTCCTCCGTCGCCTGATCTCGTCGAATGCGATATCTTGGGGTCAAACGAAGCAGTTGCAGAAGCGGCACGGAAACAACCAGAACGGGGCGGTGCCAGCGAAACCCATTCTAAATCTAGACACCACAAGTGGAAGAGCATGGCAAACTGGTTTCGCAAGTTGTCGGGGCGATAGGATTGCTTCCATACTGACACACCGCCCAAAAGAGCCAATACCGGCAAAAGGCACTTGAGATGGCCAGGTGTATCCATTCTGTTTTGCAACTTATCATGGCGATAGGAGCGCCGCCACGGTTCTGGTAGGTATCAATGCTTGTACACACAAATGTAACAACGGTATCGACACGGACTGGAATCCTCTGATTATTGCGTAAGGAGTCATATCGGGTAATTCAATTGGGTCAAAAGGCGTCGGGAATATTGACACGGAATTGTTTTGGCGTGAGCCCTATATTATTGGACCTTTGCCCGGCGTTTTAATCAATGGAGGGGATAGCTACCATCGCTCCCCTAGATTCTCGGAGCCTCTCTGGCCCGAGAAGAATACAGGCGTGTGTCCCAAGGCATTACAGCACAATTGAAGAAACTTGCAAACTCTCTTGTCCCGTGCTTTTCACATTCCTTTCAAGCTGAGGGCGTGACTCGATATACATAAAAAGTTGAACAACACGTGTTAGTGATACGTAATACTTCTCTACTTGAAGCGATTACGCGGACTGGTTCATCGCGCATGGGACACGCCTCAGATGATCTTCGACCGGAAAGCTCACGACACAATACCAAAGGGCCTCCGTTGAAGGATATCGAGACATAATCATTGGCGCTTTCCATGTGATGATGGTCAGTCGATTTCCGAAGTTTCTAGGCACTTCTGAATAGGTAGTGTTCGTACTCAAATAGAATAAAGTAATTATATCTGTAGCTTTTGACTTTGGGAGTCTGCTGAGTTAGGAAACTCCTTACGTTTGTACTAAAGCTTTCCTGCTATGAAGATCGTAAAAGCAGAGATGGTCGAATTCACATTACTAAGAACATGTGTAGTCATTGGCTTCTTAGCTACCTGAATAAGCAGCGAGCTCGATGAAATACATATAGGTATGGAGGTACAAGGGTATCGGCGTATGTTCCATGATAATTCAAGTACCTATCTACCGGTCTGAAATCTTCGCATATCCACGAAATTTACCTAGTGGTCATTCATCTCTGCACTAGACGCTACGCCGCTAGTCTGAGCGGGAGCTGCTGCTCCGCACGCTGCCTACCGCTCTGGCGGAGCTTCCGAATACGGGGTACGGGTGCGGGGTGTGTTCGAAAGAAGGATGGAGATGGATAGCTGGCATCCCCCGATATTCTGCCGGTCCCCCTTCCTCCTGTCTGCGGGAAGAGATTCTGATTCGACTGCTCTCTGTAAAAGGCACGAGGAGATGATGCAGGCTAAGAGATGAGGTTGATTTGATTGCGTTAGGTAGACTTTGTGAGATTTAATCTGTTCATTCATTGATTTATTCACTCGCTGACTCATCTCTTTGCCCGCTTGCTCTTCGTCTCGTATGATCTTGTCTTGTCTCTGTCGGAGCGGGTATGATTGAATCTGGCTTCTCCGTCTTCTCATCCTCATATTAAAGCTTGCATATTATATACATACGTGTATATATGTGTATATATAAAGAGACACTTACTGCTCTTTGCCTATTATCGAGACTAATACATGGATCAATCCGCCGAACTGCCCACTTACCTGTCTACCTATCTAGGTTACCTGTCGCCAGATCGTCAACATTGCCAAGAAAACTAACCTGGCTTAGAGGGGTCCCCGTTTTCATCCTTTCTTCGGCGCAATAGCATTATCAGTGACATACATACCTATATATTCTCTTCCATTCCCAGCTATCGAGAGCAATATCAATTACACCGCCCTCACACCAGGAGCAGGAACCGAAAAAGAAAACAGAAGGGAAAGGTGAAAGGGGGAGAAATAAATAGAAGAGAGAGATATGACCTCGCAGTCCCAGCCGAACGGCGGCACCGGCACCGGCACCATCTTGAATGAGAAGCAGCCGCCGTACCTCTCGTCGTCGCCGTCTACATCAACGTCAACGACGACGCGACGGGCAAGTTCCGACGAGGAAAAGCAGGATGCCGGCCTCCAGGTCGATAGCGCCGGCGCCGGCGACGGCTCCCCGGCGGGCGAGACAGACAAGGAACGGTGGAACTTCCCCCGCACCAACATGCGGCGCGTTGGGGCGTGCTTCTACTCGTTCATAATCATGGGGGCTAACGATGCGGCTTACGGCGTGAGTTTACCTCGTTGTTTTATTTCACTTTTCCTATTAATAGATAGGAGGACCGTCTTTTATATATTCTCCGAGAATAAAAAGGGGAATTCGTTTGCTGACCAGAATATTGAACTACAGCCTCTAATTCCATCTGTAAGTGATAACCCGTAACCCACTCCCTCCCTGACTAGACGCTTTCGGGATTGTATTGTATTAGCCTACCGTCATGCCGTCTAGCAACCGGGCCGAGACTCTCTCGACGAAAAGGCAAGCAATTAGAGAGACTGACTGATTCCGCCTCTCCTAGCTCCAAGAATATTACCACCTGTCGTACATCATCATCTCGCTGGCCTTCCTCTCGCCGTTCATCGGCTACACGGCGGCCGCGTTCCTGAACAACACGGTCCACAAGCGCCTCGGGCGGCGGGGCGTCGCCGCCCTGGCGTCGTCCAGCCACCTGGTCGCGTACGTCGTCATCGCCGTGCACCCGCCGTACCCGGTCCTCGTCATCGCGTTCGCGCTCGCCGGCTTCGGCAACGGCATCGCCGACGCGGCGTGGAACGCGTTCATCGGGAACCTGGACCGCGCCAACGAGCTCCTCGGCCTGCTCCACGGCCTGTACGGCGTCGGCGCCGTCATCAGCCCTCTTATTGCCTCTGCTCTCGTCGAGAAGGCTGGTCTGCCTTGGTATACGTTTTATTACGTCATGGTGAGTGCCTTTCTTGCCCCTTCCCAATTCTTTATGAGTGGCCACTCGACATGGTTCTTGCGTACTCGCTCTATCTGTGGGCAAATCGGTTGAGGCTGACCATATTGACTTGTAGATTGGCCTTGCGGGTCTTGAACTCGGAATTACGGCCGCTGGCTTCTGGGGGGCGACGGCAAAGGAGTACCGCGACTCGGTGGCTGCCAGCTCGAGCGCCTCCTCTGGAGGTCTCAAGGAGGTGCTGCTCCAGATGCCCGCGGCCCGCGTTGCCTGGCTATGTGCTGGTTTCCTCCTAGGCTACGTCGGTGCCGAGGTGGCCCTCGGAGGCTGGATCGTCGAGTTCATGATCAAGGTCCGTCACGGACCGGCCTTTGAGAGCGGCATTACGGCCACCGGATTCTGGCTCGGGTTAACTGTTGGACGATTCGTTTTGGGGTTCATCACGCCGAAGATCGGCGAGAAGCTTGCTATCATCGTGCGTCTGCCTGTCTTCTGCCTTGATTCCCGTCCTGTCCCGTCCCTCAACTCCTTCATTTTTTCTTTTGGCGATTCGACTACTAACAGTAATTAGATTTATCTTGTTCTGTCAATGGCTTTTGAGCTTGTATTCTGGCTTGTCCCGCAATTCATCGCCTCGGCAGTCGCCGTAGCATTTGTAGGCTTCTTCATGGGGCCCCTATTCCCGTCCGTCATCATAGTCATGTCGAAGCTTCTCCCGGTACACCTCCACGTCAGCGCCATAGGGTTCGCGGCGGCGTTTGGAGGCAGCGGCGCGGCGATCCTGCCGTTCGGCGTGGGCGCCATCGCGCAGGCTAAAGGCGTTCAGGTCTTGCAGCCTATCATTCTCGCACTGCTCGCCGCCATCTTGCTGGTGTGGTGTGGATTACCAAGGATAGGGAGGAAGAAGGACTAATGTTCGGCATGACCCAAGAAGGAAGAGAGAGCGAGAGCGAGGGGAGTGTTGTATATAGGAGTGAGAAAGGCTCTACTGGAGGGAGTAATAAAACCGTATATAGACGAGCGATGACTACGAAATAGAGCGTTCACCTTTTGCTCGAGAACGTACCGAGCTGAACTGAAACACTAATCCCACTATAGGTAGTCTCTTTGCCATGTTCCTTTTTTATTATTTTTATTATTATTATCATCTTGATCAATGGTGGAACAACGAGACGTGGCAGTCCTCACTTGTGCGGTATCTAAGTACATAATGTAAGTATGTAAGTATCCAGCTCAGCCCGGCATCACGGCTGCATGATGATCGGCTCACAGGGCAGTTTCACTTCTCCAACTCCCGTGCGACCATGCAACGGTGCGACCGTGTAACGCGACGGAGCAAGCGATCTATACCTATGATTTCTTTTTTTCTTCCGCGCTGGAGCCGGCCGCTGGGTGGTCGGCAGGGAATCGTGCAGGAGCCAACCTGGAAGGTCCCCGATCAGCCCTGATTAGCGGGGGCGGTGGCGGCATCGAGCTGGACACGCTGGAAGGCGCTGGATGCGCTGAAGGTGCGACATGCAACAGCCATGCATATATGCCTAACCCGGCAGTTCTTGTACACTGCCTCCTACAGTAAAGTCCCTATCTATTACATCTTGACGTAATCGTCATCGAGATTCCATTAAAAAGTCTCCTGATGATAGACGGAAAGCGACGTTTGTTCGGTACGTCTATGATAAGGGGAGGGCATGGGCATGGGCATGGGAATGTCTGATGACCAGCTTAATTTTTCTTTTCTTTTTTTCTTTTTCTTTCCTCTGGGGTTCTCAGTTCGCAGTTGATAACTGTCTACACAAGGTACCAGTTTTTATATGATAGAGCGTATCATCTAGGTGTCTAACATATGGCCTCGTAAATGGTAGGTATTAAGTGTACGGTCCTGGATGGAGCCGTACTTGGTGTAGTGCTCTTATCCGACATGAAGCCGGCAAGGGTCTTCCGGTGATCCGTCATCGGATGCGCGGGGTAACGCCGTCCGGCAGGCAGGGCTGGCTTGAAGTATGCGGGCGATTATATTTCTCTGGTTTATTTTTGCGGGTTTCTAGAGAGGAGACTGGACGGGCAGCAGGTGTAGTGTAGTGGTGGTACTCAATAAGTGGCAGCACCTCTACATGTATACTTTGCACGTGAGAGATGTCGTTCGTCCATCTTAACGCTTTGCAGCAGCCCCCAAAAACGAAGAATAAATAAAAGAATAAAAAACTTGCGTGGCCCGCTGCGGCCTACAAACCGGACCCGTAGCCTAACCGAGACTAGAGCCCGAAGACTCGGGAACCGGGGTAGGCGGGTAGATTATCTAATCTTGTCATACTTTGTACTTGTTCTGGTATGCATTCCTACGAGACCCAAGATCGAGATAGAGTGCATGCAATGCGGATAGCCGCCTCTTCATGACAAAATGGATCGATGTAGATATTTCGCCCGTTCGGTAGCTGCCAGAATCTATTCTACCGTGTCTTTGCAGTAAGATACCTACCAACGTTCATTATCTACAGTTATGTAACCGTGATGATCTCCTGAAGGGTCGGCCGATCAGGTGGCCGATCTGGTTGTATTACATGTGCTATACAGTCAATCTAGCACTTACTACCTATGTACGGTACTGTGTGATAGGTCGGGATCGCGGTTAGTGATGCTAAATCCGAGCCGAACCAGCCGTTTCAACCATCACGCAACGAGGCTGTGGATATTAGAAACCGACGTGCATGCATGGCACATGTAGAAGGCTGCCGTCTAAATGGCGTAAGCATGAGCAAGCACAGGTGCCCTATCCTTCGTCTACCTGGTAATTCTAGAACAGTTTTCCGCAGCCGAAGACCGCATGCTCGAAACTTGTAGGTAGTATTTTATATACCACCAGGTCGAATCTCCCTTATACCCTCGGTGATACTTTAGAGTCCGATTTCACGGCCGATATCTAGACACATGCCTACACTACTTAGTTATATAGCTATGAAGGTAGTCAACGTCTAGATAGCTGGGTCTCAAGTATCTAATTAGTACGAAAATGATATATCGCTTTTATGTTGCTACGACGATGTATCTACGATCTCCGGGTGTGGAGTTTAATCACGCGCCTCAACATTGAGGGAGGCACATGTACACTAGGTCCAGGGCACTACACGTGTACTGTACACTGTATTAAGGTAGTGTAGGGTACTTTGTAGCTGTATGGCACCTTACCTACATTTTATAGGTACCTACATGTAGGAGGTAGGCACCTGCAGCGTGACGAACGATTATCTCTACCTAACTTAGTGGTACCTACCTAAGAAGTACTTAGCTGCAGACTGCGGTAGGGTAGGTACAACTGGCAAAGCTCTCCCTATCCCGCTACCTTAGGTACCCTCCTAACCATTTGATGATAAAACACCCAACCTACCTCCTTCAAGTTCTTGTCCTTGTTGAATACAACAACTCGAGCACTGGGAAAAGGAAGACTTTGGAAAGGACCGACCTGGAACTCTGGATTCACCCGCTCTCCCAGTCACAGCTGCATAGTACTATCGCCATCTACTCGCTTAGGTGCTGCTGTCCTTTCAGCGAACCGACGAGGCGCCGTCGAGTCTCGAGCCTTGAGCCTTGACCTTGAGCCTCGAGCCGCTCTAAGGTACGTAATGTGATCCGTTACGGTGTACTCGCTGCTATTCGCCTTGCGGGCCGATTGCCGCACGCCATCAGTTCATTTAATGCTTAATTAATGCCTGTGCCATCGGCTGCTAACCAAGGCTAGCCAAGTCATTACTCGAGTGCCTCTCTGCACTGCAATCCATTCCGTACTGCGCGGCGGACGAGGAGGCAACGCCGTCCTGGACCTGCAAAGCATAGCATACCGATATTTCCCCATCTACTACCCATATACCGACTCCCCGAACTCCTTGCAGAGTCTGTAGAGCCCCCAGAAACGACGGCAGTCTGTTCTTCGCATCCATCGTCACACCAGCAGTGCCTTAGCCCCACCGACGACGACTTCGGGGTGCGACGTTACGGACCGCACTCGTGGGTTGCCAGGCCATCCCGCATCGCCATCTGATCCATACCTTCACCGAACCGCGGACTCGAGACGAGCCAAGAGGAGACAAACCAAGAGCAGACGAAAGGGGAAGCTGAATATACGTCTGCCGCTAGATAGGGAGTTGCACTGTTGCGTCCGGATTTTGCGCCCTTGCATGACCATCTGGCCACGAGACCCCTCAATCATAGCTATAGGTAGCTCAGCTCACGCATGCGGCTTTCGACCCAGTATACGCCATACTATTGCTCTTTCATAGGTTCATGCCACCCCTCCGTGTTCCTATATCTCTCCCTTCCACTCGCTCACTCGAGTCGAGACTGCCTGCAGCGCTGCACTTGATCGCTTTCGCCATAGTCTTCCCATAGTCATCGCTATTGGAATACGCTTGCTTGCCATGGATGAGAGCTTTGATCCATCTTCGGCGCCGGCCTTTAATCTCGCCTCCCATGTCCTACAGCAGTCCATTGCTGATACTATATCTCGAGCGACTTCGCCGGGCCTACCTTCGGACACCACCCTAAGCGATAATAAACGATATAGGCCACGAACCTTCGCCTACTTCCGGCTTTTACCATACCCCGTCGAAGAAGAGGCTCGCCGTGATGCCGCTTTGCAAGGTATCCTGAAGCAGCTCTACATAGCCGTCAAGGCCGAGGACTTCTCCCCGGGTGCCCTGCACTGGACGCGCCAATTGCAAGCATGGCTTTCCCTGAAGTTTGATATGCCACATGAGCTGCGGGCCAGGCTCGCCAAGTTCTATTTTTATCTCGCGTTGGCTCCGGGCTTGGATAGCAACACAGCTGACAGGTTCTCGAGAATGGTTGTTACGCTGACGAGGTTGGTCTTGCATCTCTCTCTCTCTCTCTCTCTCTATACCTGCTCAGTTTTCGAAAGGGATTGCAATGCTGATCATGTGTGCCATCATAGAAAGAAACACTTCCTCAAGCCACGAGACGACTTGATACTAGACTGGCGCCCACTCTGGAAGGAGATTAAAACTATAGTCTTGCCTGGTGAAGCACCCTCACATCACTCCTCGTTGAGGAGAGGGCTTAAGCATCTCTGGAAACTATGCCTCCATTCGCAGTCTTATTTTGATCCAAAGGAGCGGTATGCCATGCTGGAGGAGGTTCTCCCGTACTTCAGCACTTCAGATCTTTCCGATGCTTTCATAGTACTTGGTATTCTGAATGTCCTCATGCCTACGGCTCCCGCCCCACCCACCGAAACGCTCTCCCAACCGTCCGACTTCTTACCTACCTTCTTCCACCTATGGTCATTGATATCACGGTCCAAGGTCGTCGATAGTACCCTTCTCGACATATTTTCGAGGCTGGCTCGAGATTATCTATCCTGCCTGCATGTGCCCTTTGGCGAGCATGGCATATTTACACGCGACCAGTCCGACCTCATCTTCACTGCCATCCTCCGCTTAACCGATATTCCTGTTGGTCAGGCGAACTCTCCCTATAGCAACGTCGACTACTCAGCGGGTATGGCTATGTTTTTAGAGAAGGATAAGAAGAAACACCCAGTGACGTATATCATAAGCCGATGGATAGTCTCGTCACTGTCCCCCCATTGTCTTGACAAGGATAGCTCTATCCTGAATAGCCTCGAGGGTCTCATGGAGTCTGTTGATACCTTCTTCCACCCCTCTAATCACGGCTCATGGACTAGAATGCTCTCTCAATTGACATATTACTTGTCGGAGTTATTCGTATCTCGTTGGAGTAAGGAACAGAACGGAGAGATGGACACGCCGGCCGACAGGCGGATCAACGCGGATTTAAAACGGCGGTTTGTGTTGTGTCTGCGAGAAGTCACTTTTATAGGGCTCTATGGCAAAGGCAGCTCCGTCACCAGCATGTACTTCGGTGCTCTTCAAAATTTGACTTTTCTGGAACCTGATTTGATGCTTCCAGGTGCTCTTCAGCGTTTCTATCCTAGTTTACAGGGTCTTGTCGAAGTGCACCGAACCACGTCCAGTCTTATTGGCTTGCAGATGATCGCGAATGTGATGGCGAGACAGAAGGGCTTTAGGTGCCACATCACTGCCCTGCTGGCTCTAGCCCTGCCGGGCATCGATGCCAACGACCTCAACAAGACCCAGTATACCCTCAATTTTATCCAGACTGTGGCATACAGCATACCCTTCGTGAATTTGGCGAACGAGAATAGTAAAATACACGATACCAGCCTGGCCATGCAGTGGGTACAGGGGGAGATGGACCGAATGGAAACCGAGGGCCAAGATGTCAAGATCGACTACAAGGATGAGCTGAGCGACGAAGTGGAAGCTGACATAGCTCGATCATCGACGGCCGGCTTTGGCGAATTTGTTCTAACGCTCCTAGGAAAAGTCTTCACCTTACTAGAGAACCTCCCAGATTCCTCACACCTGAGGTCCGGGTTACCAGAAGACAACATCATCAACACATTACCCGCAGCTCTGACGCCCATGTTTGCATCCCTAGCACCCGACCTTTTCGACATGACTCTTGAGAAACTAGCTACTTTTGTATCGTCACATGTCGTACACCAGGCACGTGATGCCATGGCTTGGATCTGCAACGCGCTCTGCAAGGTGAATCCCGAGAAGACACTCAAGGTCTTCATCCCAATGCTTATCGTCAATATACGCCACGAGATCGACTCAAACGGTGCTGCCTCCGACCGTAGTAGCGGCACGGAAATACTTCCCCGTGACAGAGCGCTGGTGTGGCACATAAGTATTTTAAGCATGTGCGTAGTCCATGTGGGGAGCGAAGTGCTCAATTACAAGAAAGATCTCTTCGACATCGCGGAGTATATGCAAGAAAAGTGTAGGGGTCTTCCTACCATTCATATCAGCAACTTCATCCATCATTTGCTGCTCAACCTCACACATACTTACCCCATTGATACCGCCCTGTATGAACCCAAAGTCATTGAGCGTGGCTTGGACATCGATGACTGGGGAAAGACGACAAAACCCGCAGATCTCACCATTCGATGGCACCGGCCTACGCTCGAAGAAATTCAATTTGCAGTTGAACTCTTCGAATCTCAGACGAACGCAGCTATGCGCCGTTTGGAAGCGCTGATGAGCGATGAGCCTCCCGTAACTAGAGGAGGCAAGAATAAGGTATGGTCCGATGAGACATCTCGTCAGCTCAATCAAATACGGCTGGTGATCTCGGGAGTTGCGACTCTATTCGACCCGAAGAGAGCGTCAGGTGAAGCCAATAGTCACAAGGAGCACGTTGACGTCGTGAATGGAGATATCGACGATCTCATCATGCAAGATGATGACGAAGATGATGAGGTAGAAGCTGACGACCCACTAGCAGAGGCCAGTGAAGACGACGAGACAAAGCCTCAGTTTAAGTACCAAGCAGGCTACTTGTTGACTCAAGGCACTGATATATACAACCACATACACGACCTTCGGGATAACATCGGAAAGTTGTTGTCAAGAACACACTCCTTCCTCAATGCTCATCAGGAAGACGATGTTGCGTGTTTCACTGCGCTCTACTCTGCCTATCGTACTTGGATTACCGACGTCGGCTTTGAGCGGTCCGCGCACCCGTTAGATCGTCTTCTCCGACTTTACAAAGCAGATATAGCCCCGTTCAAAATCAGTGGCCTACGGAAGCACTACCCGCGCCCTTTACTTGTGAAGCGAGCAGATGGATACCAGCAGCAACGCGTCAAACATAACTCGACGATTCGACGCAAGAGCGAACTTGACCAACAACTACTCCTTGATCTTGCCGAATCGTCTGTTTCCTCATATGCTGATGTGCGAAGGATAGCACAAGGGGCACAGGATGCTTCCGTCAAGGCATTAATCGGTGGGAGACCCCTCGTGATTCCCGTCATATTAGAGAGGTTCCGCAAAGCTCTTGATGAGATGGATCACGACCGAATTAAAGGTGCCATGTATACCTTATTATTTACCAGTCTTTTGAAGACTTTGATGAAAGACTGGCGCTTCGCCCCCGAGTTGATGCGACTCTATATCAGGACCGCCGGAGTGGACAAGACATCCATTCAGAGCCTCGGATCAACAGCTGTGTATCCCCTTATCGAATTCGGCAAGCGTTTCGAACTGATGGTCATAACGGATGACGATATCATAGACTTGATCAAACCCGAGGAGGATTGTTCGCAGGCCATTGAAACAAGACATGCATTCATTGTTGAGCGGAGAACGAAAGTAGAAAACAAAAAGGCAAGCCTTGGGTTGGAATTGATAGAATTGGCAAGAGAGTCGCACTGGAAGACGGCCAGTCGTTGTGCCATATTCGCCACCAATCTTTCCATCCGCTTTAACACCATCGCACCGTCCCAATTCATTGAGCTTGTCGCCAATGGCACCAACGACCCTCATCCCGGCTTGAGGGCAAACTACCTGTCGGCGTTTTCGCTGGTGTTTTCCGCTGTCGATCAGCGAGCCGTCTATAAACATAGCTACCGTAACTACCTTCTGGAGAAGGAGTACGAGACGAACAAGGTCGTTATCCCTGTTCCCAAAGGCGATGCTGAGTTTACCGCAAAACACCTGGATGGATTTAATCACGCGGGAGATACGGAGTATCTAATCGACGCGGATTATCCAGGCTGGCTGGTATGGGGGAAGAGCTTCCACGCTTTCAAAGCAAGGTCTCAGAAATTCGATGGTTACGACGACTTGGAGAGAGCCACCAGGAAACAAATCGGCGGTTTGCTCACTAAGCAGTGGCTCGCTAAATTCTTCGATCATCTCAAGCAAGAGCCGCGAGACACATCAGCAGACCGTTTCAGAACCTCGAATGTCGTTCTTCTCATGCACGTCTTCGATCTTATGCATTATGGAGAGACCGAAGTCAAGTTCGAAGACGTGAAAGAGTTGACGGCCGAAGTCTATGGCGATGGTAGCGACAAGCATCAGCACCGCGCAACTGCAGAGATAGTGGGAGCCATGCTCGCCGGCTTAACCGATTCTTCGGCTGAAGTCAAAGAGGTCGTTTGGGAATTCGCGCTGCCGCTGATCGTAGGCATCTTTGCGGATAGCTTAACGCCCGAAAACCAAGCTTACTGGGTTACTTTCCTCCATTTCCTCATGGACAGCAAAGATCCCCGGCGAGCGCATGATCTTGTGACGAAGCTGAGCTCGTTCCGACTCGATATGAACTCGAATGCGGCCTTTAAAGAGGCTTCCAAGGTGCAGCTTCTAGAATTCTTGATTAATGATAGTGGCTGGCATTTTCGACATGAGAAACCGATCCTTGATGATTTCCTCTCACACATCGACCATCCGTACAAATCGGTCCGCGAGGCCATGGGACGCGTCATTGCTACAATATACCGCACTCGGTATCATGAATCATTTGAGAATGTGAATGATCTGCTTGAGCAGAACAAGGCAGAGTCCAGCATTGGTATCCGACCTTATAAAGCCACCCAAGAGTTCTCGGCGACTATAAAGGACATATTTGATCACCTCGAGACGTGGCGGCAGGAGCGTACACCCGGCCAACAAACGCCATCATCATACACGTCAGGATCCAAAACAGTACTAACATGGCTAGACAACACCTTATCGTCCCAAGAATGCACACAGTTGATCCCTTTCTTTCCAGATCCATTTGTTGACCAACTATTGCATATGATGGATGTAAAGGAAGACCCAGAATTAATGCGTTTGGCCTACCATGTGTATCGTCATCTGCCAAACATCCCTTTCCGCACCGGAGAGGATGGGCCATTCATTGCAGCGTTGATCCGTCTTGGCACAACATCTACAAGCTGGCATCAACGACTTCGTTCTCTCGTCAACATGCAAGTTATATACTTCAGGCGCTTGTTCCTCTTGGATGCCTCACATAGACAGATGCTATTTGATGCGGTTGGTGATATGCTGGGAGACGCTCAGCTGGAGGTGCGAACTGTGGCTGGTGCGACCCTCGCGGGTATGATTCGGTGTTCTCCTGCGGCTATTCGCAACCCCATTATTGCTACTTTAAAGTCACGTTTCGAGACCCAGCTAGCGCGTAACCCGATGCCAAAGAAGAGGACCCCTGGCACCGAAACACCCTCGGGCGACACGCAAAAGGTCATCAAGAGACATGCTGCTGTTTTAGGTCTTGGTGCATTGATTGAAGCATTCCCCTATGCGACTCCGCCGCCAAGTTGGATGCCTGAGGTGCTGGCTCTCTTAGCAAGACGCGCTGCGAGTGATCCTGGTGTCGTAGGGAAAGCTACAAAAGGCATTTTGTCCGAGTTTAAAAAGACAAGGCAGGATAGCTGGGCAGTTGATCAGAAGGTTAGTGCTTCGTAGCCCCGGCCCTATTGCCTAACGACTAACATCCTCTTAGTATTTTACCCCTGAGCAGCTTGAGGACCTTGAAGGTGTCCTTTGGAAGAGCTATTTCGCGTAGTGCAGTTGATCAAAGAGACGACCAACTAGTGATGTTCCGTTTCAATTGCGAATGAGTAAACGTAACTCCATACGCGATAGCTGCAGGCGACTTAGCCCAAGGCTTTCAGTGAGGGACCGAGTTAAAAGTTGTCTAGAACCGGATAGCTTCATGGCAACATCTTATAAGGGGCTCCTAGGATCCTAGAACGGGATTTCGGATATGCGAGTAGAAATGCTCCTTTCAAAGAGCGCTTATTCTTCAGGAACACGAATGAATTAAGAATACTTTGAGCATTACATGTAGTCAGTCAGTGTTGTATGACGGCCAGACATGTTTGAGTAGAAGAATAAAGTCTTGTTAGATTGAGCTATTCTCGGGGTAATTTTTTCCCCCTTCGCTTGGCCCGACCGACCCTGTTTCCAACATGGTTGTCTATCCTGGAAAAGCCACTTTTACCCCCTTTTCCCCCTCGATGGTTTCCGATTTACCGTTACACCATTTATCTAGACGTACAGATAAAGTAACGAGGGCAGTCCTTTAGACTATATAGTTAGATCGAATACAAATTCTCCTATCCATCCATTCATTATGCCCAATCACGCGTTGAGCTGGAAGAAGCTGTATTGAACGTGATTGATTAATAACCAAGATGCCTATGCCTGCTCGCTGCTTTCTCATGCCGGCAACGCCTCGTACTCGGGAAAGTATCGCTCTTTGATCCGACGCGCATATTCCAGCAGCACCGGGAAGCTCTTGACATCGGCTTGTGAGCCAGGGCCACTTGCAAGGTGTCAGTTATCATTTCTCTTTAGGGCTGCGCCGCAGAGAAAAAGAGTTGATTTGCGTCGAGTCGGGGATAAGATGGATGGATGGAATGTATGGAGGAGCAGCGAGGAAGGAAAGGAAAGGGGAGAGAATGAAACGTACGCGGTAGCCAGCAGGGTAGAGACGACGAACCCGAAGAGCGAGGCGTCGGCGTCGGTCGGCTCGGGGCCGGCGAGGACCCAGAACGGCTCCGCGGAATCAGCCGGGCGGGCCTGCCTGACCCGCGACTCGAGGAGCAGGTCCGCGAAGCTCGCCCAGATCTCGCGCCGGAACGCGGCGATCTCGTCGGCGCCGAGACGCCCCGTGCCCTGCCCGTGGAGGGCCGCCACGACGTTGCGGTGGACGAGGGAGCCGACGACGACGCGGAGGGGCCAGGGGATCGGCCAGAGGACGTGGTCGCGCATCGTGTAGTAGTTCTGCGTCCAGCGCTCCCAGGCCTGCGGGTGGGAAGGAACGGGGTGTTAGTTAAGGCACGATGAGATCGTCGAAGGACTGCGGAAGACATGAAATAAAATGAAAATAAAGAAAAGAGAGAGGGAGAGAGGGCGGGTGGGGAGAAAAGGAGCATACGTGATAGAAGGACAATTTGTCCTCGAGCAACGCCCGCAGCGCGAGGTCGTGCGCGCGGTCGACCTTGGACAAGGGCGCGGCGAGATCGGAGAGGACGCCGTCGGCGCAGAGGGCGGCGACGATGAGGCTCGAGTCGCCGAGCGTCGTCTTGGTCCCGCCCCTGGTGATGTCGACGTAGGGGATCTTGCCCTTGGGACCCTGGCGGGGCGAACCAGCTTCCGTCGCGTAGGGAAGGCCGCCGAAGCGGAGACGCGCCTCGAGCTTAGTGACGAAGGGCGACCAGACGAAGGCGCCTACGTCCTTGAACCCGCGGTACACGGTTATCGTTAGTGGGGTGCGTAGGGAAGACATAGTTAGGCTATCGAGGTGGTAGGGGAGATGCAGGTTAACAAGTATCTAGTAGGTATATAACCCAGATCTTTCCCACGTTCTAAGTCGTCGCTATTCATATTGGCTCGTTGGGGAAGTAAAGAGCAGCTTGGTATATATAGAATCATGTCCGATCGTGTAATTGATCCTTGAACAGGGATAGAGTTCGTGCGACTTCGTAGTTCGGACTCTTCAACGTCGGCCGAATCGTCGCCCTGTAAGGCAGCTACTGTTTGTATTTATTTATAGGATCTAGAGTCAATTTGATACTTGATTCATGGTAGGCAGATCCTTGGCGACTAGATAAGTGTTAACCACAAGTATGAGTCACCGCCGAGTGCCCAAACCGCTTGAGGTTCAAGGCTTGACGAAAAGCCATGAGGAAAAGTTCAAGCAATCAGTTACCAGCCAGTACCTAACCTACCTAGCGCTCTGTGTGGCTTGTCAGATCGAACTCACTTGAAGGGCTCCTTGTGGCTTGGCATTGCTATCAGGTACCCTATCTTAGAACTGCTAAATACTTACTTAAACTACCCCAACTGATTGAGGACCTCTCACAGCAGAAATCGCGCTCACCAATTAGGCCGCCTGAGCACTACAGAGTACACGTGGCAGAGATATTGCCTATACGAGCGGCCTCGCCTGCAAAATCGCAATGGGTGACAACGTTGAGGAAAGCAGCTGCGGCGATGAGACGATCAAGTCGCATATCGAGCACCTTGTCCGCACAAATCTGCCCAACTCAGCCATCTACAACTTTCTGCTGTCTGACGTGAGAATTGTCTTCGCGACGAGAGGCACCGTGAAGGCGCGGCTCACGCTCACGCGGAATCATGTCAACTCGAGCGGGGGCATCCACGGCGCCGTGTCGGCCACCATCACCGATTGGGCTGGGGGCATGGCCATCGCGACCTGGGACCTGAGAGCAAAGACGGGCGTGTCCGTCGACATCCACGTGCGCTACCTGTCCTCGGCCCGAGAGGGCGACGAGGTCGAGATCGAAGGAACCGCCGAGAAGGTCGGGGGCTCTCTCGCCTTCACGCGCATCGTCATCTCCAAGGTCGTCGACGGGGTAGTTGGCCCCGTCGTCGCGAGCGGGACACACAGTACGTCTTTCTTTTTCTGAGTATCTAATCAATTTCTGCTTGCTTCTCCAATTTGGCGACAATGTCTATTCCCGTATGCTACGCTATGCCCTCCCGCATGCTTCCGAAACTTGCGGGGAATGGGGACCAAGTTTTCGTGATACGCGCCGGTTTCTGACTCTTCATTTCTTACAGCCAAGTACGTGAAGCTGCGCGAGCCGCCGAAATAAGATTACTCTACCCGCCTTGAAGGGGTGGTGTAGCCATAGCTGCAGTCGCGCTGCTTTTCTCGAACTCTGCTCGGATAGTAGAGAGGATATCCATTTCAGCGTCGTTGTTCACTGCGCATAGACCATTATAGACACGGCAGACACGGGACAATGCGCATTGGCATTGTTGGCTGATATAGAATATATCCTAAGACCTGGGGCATGGAATAAGGGATGGTGGAAGGTATTCTACGACGGATCACTGATCAGCCCAATAGACATCTTCATATATGAGCTGGGATAAGACAAGTGGGAGCATAAAATCCTTCTTAATGCTCTGTCACCGGCTTTGAATTCGCCTTTCCACTCCAAAAGTGTGCTGGATGCGCTAGGACGTATGATACTCTTACACATGCTGTACAACCCCAAGGCCATCAGACGTTGGCATGCAGTCGCCATGCGCAAGGTGAGCAAACAGTCCCGGGCCGTGGAGTGCGACCGTTGAACCGGCCCCGAGCATATACTGGATTTAGAATATCATTCAAATCATAGTCTGGGGTAAAGAGGATACTGGCGTTATGATGGGGAGATGGCGCGGGGAAGGCACGCATATAAAACCCAGTACCACGACTATAAGAATGAAACGTTCAGTGTGGGCGCGATGCGAGATGCGGTTTTTGTTACCGAATCAAGATGTTGACATCGGTGGTTCGGCTGTCGTAGCCTCCAAACTCCGCTCATTCCGGAGAAGCATGCAGCTTGGTACCGATGCCTGCGCGGCTACCGAAATAGCGCTCCTGTCGATTCAAGTATACATATGCGGGTGCAAGGATGTTGCAGGTTAAGAAAAGTCTCTTACATATATTACTACACATACATGCTGCAACAGAGGCCTCACAACACTACTCTTTGACCGTGCGCAGCGTCAGTGTTATGCAAAGCAGAGCCAACTGTCTGCTCATATGAGGTGTCAATCTACCATCTGAGCATGTGACGTGCCGCATCTAGAATTTTTGAATGACGGTCACTGAGCAGACAGGGGATCTTGTCCGGGGGGTGAACGGCAGGTAAATGTAACCTTCCCTTGCTGTAAGATCCTTAGATGGTCTATGTCCGAAAAAAAGAAACGGGAGGGGGAGGCATGGAGAGGCGATCGTGTCTCGAAATCGGCAAGATCTCTACTACTTCGTCACGCTGATACGGTCGATTCTTCTTCTCGCCTTAATTGGGATAACGCGTGCCTGATTCTCGCCTCGTGCTTTAGTAAGGCACGTCCGACTACATCTGCCGTTCAAGGTGTACATGCAAGTCTATCCCGCTTCTACGCTGGATTCTGCAGTCGCATTGGACTGCTGTTCGAATTAGCACGCCCACTGACTATTCCCGGGTAATCGTTCGGATGACGGGGCTGCGTTGCTAGATACGGTAGGAAGGAATTGCTCACGAGGCTACAGGGGAAATGCCGTCTCTCTCTTTAGGAACATCATTAGCACATGAGATTTTAGGTCATGCAAGATCGCATTAGCGTCGCGTGCGTACCTGGTTGATTCCAGATGGCATAATATATTCCTTGCTATAATTATCTGATATCCCGGAGGCTTCAGGGTCCGGGAGGAATCTCAACTAGCGTAGTTCTGTTTGGCAAGCTTCTTAAAGCTTAGTGTGATTATCGCACTGGAGATATCAGATGGTGATTGAATGCTATATTCATTTTCAAAGTCAAAGATGAAGGCCAGCGATATTTCCCATTTATGGAGTCGACGTCAGTTGACTCAAAATTAAACGCGTATTCGACTTAGAGTAGCTGAGCAACTTCGAATTCTCCAGCCCTCGAAATTGCTGACTTGCTCCAGATAGCCTTTGCTAACCTCACCCTTAACTATGACCAAGTGCTTGACAACCCTTAACGAGGGAAGGTAGCTTTGGCTCTACTCTTCCCTGCTAGTTTGAGTCCTTAGAATGATGTCTCCTCTTAGGTAGTCGGTGAGAATCACGGGATGGACGAGACCGTTCTTTACTGTTCCGGAATCTATATAGCATATAAGTTATTGCAGACGGCCAAGTGTCCAATGACTTGATTATACCTCTGCAGTAGTGTAACGATAGGGTTGCAGCTCTATTCCGTGACACTTCCCATCATATTGCGTCCGGACTCTAGTCATACAGGAGCTGTTTACCTCGCAGACTACTACACCTCCCCTATTCAAGTAGATAGTGATGTAGCCGATGCCATATCCTTCGACTTTGATAGTGTACTGTCATAGTAGGGTCAGCTATAATCATATAGTGTAGGGTGTGAGTTTAGGCCATACTGCTCTTTCTGCTCGACATGTGCCCGGGTTGAAGCATTAGCAGCAGACTGTCCGCTTGCAATTATAGCCATATTCGAACGAAGCTAGATCTTATGACATACTTCACCGTAGCTTTTGAACATAATATCTTGCTATCTTATTTTCTTCTATTTATTGTCGTCTTGAGTTTGGCTTGTGATTTGTATACATTGAGGTCTCACGTACGAAAGGATATGTAACAGCTCTGCTTATGAGGTAACACAACTGGTATCTCTATCGTTTTCTCAAACGCTGACCAAGGTCTGAGGAGATGTATCATTCATTCACGGAGCCGATGCTTTGAGGATTAATTTGGGCTTAATAGAAAAACTAAAAGGGAGAGATGGTCATGCTTTTGGAACAAGTGAAGCACAATAGCATTGTGATCTAGCTTAGATTCTCTTTTCAGAGTGCACATTAGAAGTTTCAACTAATGATGTGACTAGATGGGTTTGAATACTAAACAACATTTTCGTGTCTAATATACCTATCTAATCCCTGAAATCTTCCATTTCGTCTGTATATTCCAGGCTAACAGTTGGCGACAAAACACTTTGTACAGGGGATCGCGGTGACTTTAACTATAATATATATCGAGGCAACTACATCAATAGAAGGGTGTGTAGTACAGAGATTCATTGCTAATTATTAAAACCGCAACTTACGATTTTCGCGTTACCAAAGGTACGTAAGGGTCGTGAGTCATTCCTTTTTGTATGCTACTTCATTTGAGAACAAACCTGGCATATTTATATCCATTCGCCTTGGGTCTATGGCATGAATCACGTCGAGAATTGGAAAATGCTTCAAACTGAATGGTCCTTTTCCTTGACTGTTACACCATGAATTCTAACTAATTGCTAAGACAAGGTGAGCAAATCTACTCACCCTAGAGGCCTTGCCGTGGCTAAGCAGTTCGCGGAGGGTTTTTGCAGCATGGCTAACGAATAACGCTATCTTGGTACGAGTGACTCGTAAGTATGATGGTGATAACCCTGAGACTAGCGTATGTGAAAGAAAGGGGGTAGCTGTGAATACAGTACGAACCGCCCTATCAGAGGTAAGCGAATCAAAGAAGAAGCCCAACGTTAACACAGGTAATACGAATTTTCATGACGCACTACCAAAATTACATAGAATATGTTTAAATGAACAGTGCTCAGCGGCGATCCATGCTTCGCTATTGGTGTGAGCTCCGGAAGGGTTGAGCCGTCAATAAGTAGTGTAAGGGGGCTTGTTTGATGAGCTGAGCGTAGACTTCTAAGTTTGTCGAGGTGACTCTTGTTGACATCTGTTTTCTCATTCTTCTAGAATGCCCTGATAATAAGGGGTACTACTCTATCCAATGGCCAAGCCTTAGCACCAATGTACTAGGAGAAAAGCTGTAGGCAGTATAAACTGAGTTGGCCTAGACAAGAGTGTATCGAGCCTCGAGCATGTAGAAATAGAGAAGATGACAAGAAAGCGATGTTGTGACGGTGGCAAGCGGTGTTGAACTACAATAGTGTAGCTGGTCTCCTTAAGCCCTCTAAGGGTATATCGTGAGCGGTATTCGGCTTCACGTGGTATTGTATGAGGGGCTAGCTGATACCGGGTTCTCAACCGGCGTTGACCGGGAAAATGGCCATGTTCCGAAAGTGCCTACACACTCTTGGCAGCTTTTGCGTGGACGACGGAGAAGTTGTCGAGCCACATTAGACAGGTCAGTTCTGTAAGGGCTGCTTAAGTCAATCTGTGACTAAGTCACGAACAGTGGTAGATACACCGCTTTTACGAGCAATAGGAATCGACATCATCATAATTTGCTAGAGAAGAGTTACCGTTACCGGAAGCAGGGTGCCTATATCCGGGGTAGGTACCAGTACTTCGTGTCGTCAGCGGAAATTGTCATTGTTTCTGCTATACTGTGATATTGATATCTTGTACGGTATAGTGGTGTGGGTACATTATGTGCCGGGTTAGCTAAATGGACAAGCACCCCAGTCGTGAAATCACCAATTTCGCCCTAGTCTCGTCCTAGGTAGTAACTGCAGCATGCCGATTGGCCTGAAATGGAATCTTACGGTACAAGCGAGATGGGCACGAGGTCTGATCGCAGAGATTCTGGATGCTCGAATGTGAAGCCTCCGCATGTCTGTGATGAATCCCCCCCGTATCGTCACAAGCTTCGCATTCTTCCAAGACATCTTCCAAGATTTTCTACGTCCCGCACTCTACTATTCTAGCACGCTTTCTAGTTAGTCGAAACCGGCCTAGCCCTCGCCGAAAACATCACTCGGAGAATTTGGTCTGGCTTTGCCGAATCTGACATGCGTAGGTTACATAGGCGTACCTAATCTATTCTGGCATAAATGGGTAAACTGGTTTCAAGAACGTACCTAATGTAGGCATGTACACTATATTGGCGGGCGGTGCATATAGACCTTCATGGTCTCAAAAACCTAACCCAGTTGTACCGTCGTTGACGATATGGATTCCCTGTCTCGCACGCGGGGGGGAGGGGCCGAGCGTTGGTGCAATACTATCAAGCACCTGCAATTACACGTGGCTGCTGTGCCAGGTCACAGCTACTGATACGCTCCAAAGGGGTAAATAGATAAAATACCTGCCTTTTCATACAATGAGCCATTATAAGAACTGATCGTATGGCAAGAAGTAGGTTGGTTGGGCAGGAATTTAGGTATGAGCTACTTCGCACTTACGGAGAGTTTAGGACCTAACTTCTTACATGGATCGCCAATAGGGGAGACAGTTTAATTGAATAATTAAACTGGCTACCATCTACGAGGCATTGTAAAGGAGCGTTTCGGCTAGAAACCTGCTGAAATAAACTTATTTGCGAGGAGTTCGTCACAAAAGCTCTAACTTCGCATGTCTAGTAATTAGCTCTCTAGCAGTGATGCACTGATTTTTATATCGGGAATTGTGACGATCGTAACAGTAGAAACGGTTAGTGTTCAAGGACCCTAGACTCGCGAGGGATAACACACCCCGTTCTTTCTACCGGAAGCGAACGCATGTTGACAGGTGCATGAGGATCAAAACCGCTTGACCGAAACTCTTTAAGCACTTTCGGACTAGGTAGGTAAATCAACAACTAACCTACGAAGTAACATCGTCGCTCTAAGCATAATCTACACTAGATCGACGCTTGAGAACGCCCCGCCACTACTTGAAAGGCTAGGTTTCTGATGCTGGTTGATGAACCGTTTGCACATAGTCGGTCTAGGTTACCTAGACTAGATAGACTGAAGATCTCGTCTTCAGACGAGCTTGTATTCTGATGATATTCAGGGTGGTGGTTCTTTCTCGGTCGCAAGATTGTAGTAGATGTACTTTTGTAGTTGCACACCAGATCTGATCAAAAAAAATACTCTTACCACCGAAATGAGTCCGTTACGTTAAACTAAACTACCCACCTCTGGGTAACTAGCGATGCCTATGCAACCGCACTGTGAGATTAGTATACCAGGCTACTTGTTGTCGCCAACACAGTAGGAACAACGCGCATGAACAATGGTATTGGTGCATGTATTCTGCCCTACAGGATATACCTACTTGTGTAGACCTAGACTCTACTGACCAGATAGGGGTTAGTTTATCCACCAAGCTCTACCTATTGTGGGTTTTGTGCCGTAGATCTTACTTGCACTACGGAGGCTTTTTTCATCCCACCATGCCCTAAAATATTGGAGTGGCTTTTCACTATAATACTACGATATCTTCTTATCTGATCCATCATGGTATTGTTCTTTCGCAAGTTAGTGTTCGCACCCAATGGCCCTCATGACTGTTAATGCTGCTGTCTATCTAGTCTCAGCCAGTCTTGCTACCTACCTAAGGTAGCCTGATATTTATCATCAATGCCGATGACCCCTGCTTGCGCTACATGCACCTCAACCGTAGCTGGTGCGTATGTACAGCGTAGTGTAGTGCACACCAGTGCGGCGCGTAGGTAGCCTACCTACTACACTACCTACCATAGGTAGTGTACATGTAATACCGGAATACACCCCACTGGTAGGAACGTTCCGAGAACCCCTGGCCGCTGTCATGTCATGTGTCCTTGTGTGGCATGGGGAGGTATGCTCTCTAGCGTCTATTTGCGTGGGGAATTGGTTACATTTTTCAAGTTGTGTGCGTTGTTCTCTTCCGATACACAGAGAGCTAGCGAACATGTTATAGGTCGCGGCCATGCTGACCAAACCTGGCTGTCATTTCCTGTCTTGGAAGAACGACGCTACATGCGATTGCAGAATCGGCTCTTTTCTGACACTCTGCGGCTCTGCTTCGACCCTATTTGGCAGGTCAACAATAAATGCCACAGCGAGTAACGGCACCTCTCTACCATGAACAAGTGACTAGCATCATATAAGCACCCGATTGCAGAGGCGTCTGTACGTCTGGGCATTCTATAGGACGACGACTACCACCCTACGCTCAGCGCACTTACACTGCACTATGCCATGGAATGGCACGGACCGTAATGTCGAGCACTGCCCAGATAGCTTGGACATGGGCAAGGCAAGATTTGAACGAGGGTATACACAACTAGGTATAGCTTCTCGTTGCCCTAGCGTAGTGTACCTAAATCCCCGGTCTGGCAGATGCTAGCTTCTCTTCAGCTACCCACCCTGTAGCCTAGCCTAGTATAGCAGTATTATATATTATAACACATCTACTTTGTAGAGACGCGTTATATAGGGTAAGGAGATAAATACCCTAAGGAGGCTAGAACTTTTCGTCTGATAGGATGCTCTGTAGGAAATAGCACACTTTTGATACCTATGTGATATGATAGTCAGGCAAAATTCCAATTACCTATCCTCAGCCGTTGGGATCGCGTCGACTCCTACGAATATCTCATCCGTATCCACGGCCACAGGTATTGCTGGACTACCTCCTCAGCCTTATCTAAGCATGTTGCTCGTCTCCCTAGCAGACGCCTGGGGACATATCAAAATGTTCTTCAATAAACTCACATAGATCAGTGGTGCCCTCAGGTCCATCGATTCCCGGGCCCCTGCAATCAGAATACATCTCTCATTTGCCACCTAAGGCCTAATTCTTGTGGATCATGGGTTGTGAGTTATTACCATCATAAACTGTGCTAGCCACTTGTTGTGGTGAATTTTGTTCGCCGTCGTCAATCAGGAAATTTCGCCCTTCTGGTATTTAGAAATAACTAGGTTATATTATTTTTATACTTTGTATATTCGACATACTACAGTGTTGCCATGGACTTCGTGGTGGTACTTAGCCCGTTCGTGAATCACCATAATTAACCCCGGGAGTGCACGAAAATTTTTGGTTGATATTACCAGTTTAGCTCTATCACGCCCCATTGTTTTTCTCAGAACCCAAGCTGGCCTAGCCCTCATATGTTCAAATACTTCTCACGTGGAATAGTGTGATAGGCATTTTATATTTGTTACCCAGCGCAGCCCCCCGCCTCATTTGCGCTGTTATTGCTGTGATATCTAAACCGTACATAGTGACATCGTTTACCCGCACATTCGTCTCATAAAACTCTCTACGCAGTCCTTTCAGCGCTAAGGACGGCTCCATCAGTCCTATTCCAATTCATGTCTGTATCTGGCTGAGATGGGTCTTCCCGTGTTAGCATTACCGCCATGCCGTTCCGGAACAAGGGTCATGATATTGGCCTACCCAGTGCTTTTGGGTGTGACAATGCCGATGATTGAGTCCTCATTTAAGAACTCACAAGCGTATGACGCAGAGAGCATGAACCCCTCGACCTCTACCGCACAGACACAGGTCAAGCCCCATGCACAGCTATACAACTCGTAACAGGTGCTGCGGGATAGGAGTAGGCATACTGCAGGTATGTGACAGCATACTCTGAATGATAATGTCACGCCCCTGTCACTCTATTTCCTTCGATAGCCTAGACATCTGTAAGCGGTCTGCTTGGTGGTACTGCGCTCCCAGGTACTCGTCCCGTCTAATCCCTGTTCATGAATGTATGTATACCACGCATCCCACCATTCCATGACATGAATGATCGACGCCAAGTAGCGACTATCGACCTGTCCACGAGTAGAGTATTGAAGGTACAAGATCTGTACCAGGTTTGATGGCAGCCGGGGGTACTCTACCTTGCCAACCAATGTACACTAGACTCCCTAAACCGACCCTTGACGATTGAGTGACATATCTCGCTGGTATGCTGCCTAGACCTGATTAATTCGTCTTCTTATCACCTCGAGGATTTGTGTTGGAACTTATTCTTCGAGGCTATAGCTGCGGCCAGGCCATTAGCAGCTTCCGGACTCTTTTGTCATGCCTCCCCAGACTAGGATATTCATCATAAACAAGTACCGACCTGTATACCCATGACAGTGTAGGAGACTCATATAACTTCTCCACTTGCCTGGAAAATCGGCTTCTGTATCTTGATCTATTCTTCCTGCTACCGTGTTGCTCCCTTCGATATCTTTACATGAGCGCGACGAGACAGCGCTGGAAAGAGAGTCACGACAAGTTCAGCTGCCTGCGCAGATAAGACTGACACCCAAGAAGCCTCGAGGGCTCAGAAACGGCATAGAATATTCGTCAAACTGTTCTGTATCTCCATCGAGATTTTTGGATTTGGGTCACTCCGGCATTAGTAGGATTGGAATCGAGATTATCGATTTGTGAACATCCTGAGACACGCTGGTCAACCCGCTCGGCTCTTTCCCCCCAATTACCACGGCGCCGACTCGAGCTGTGCCCACACACTCAAGGCTAAACAATAAACGAAGAGGCGACGGAGAAAGAACAAACGGCGCCTAGAGGACACCATTCCAACGATCGTCCTACGACGTAGACATCTGCTATTCAAGTCGACCCTGAATCTGAAGTAGTCCGCATCGAAAAATCTAGGGTCGGTTCGCCATCTTTGTTGGTCTCCACAGGGGCTAGGACCCAGTTCCTGAACAGACTGCCAATTCTCACAGATGCTAATCTACTCTCTAGTTTGGACTGAAGAGAAGTACGTTTTACAAGACACCCGGCTGCTGACTCGGAACTCGGTATACGATACTGGAATGGGCGTAACCTAGCATTCAAACTCCATCAGTGGTCGCAACGAATACCAAGCCTCTATCAATCGCATAATTGAGTTATTGGGAGGAAGATACTGATTACACGATTACGAGATTAGCCTACGTCTCGCGGTGTCAGTTAGTGGTACGGTCTCGACTACATCTTCTCCTCCGGAGGGTACTCTGATACGCTATCTTCTGCGGCCGGCAGCCAGACCTGTGTCTTCTAGGACATATCCTCCTAGCCGAGCTTCGGTTCTCGCTTGGCATTCCGTACCTCACGGCTTTCGATGGGAATTCATCGTAGCATCGCAGAGCGACGGAATAGAAATAGGAGAGTGGTCTGGCACGATTTGAACGGTACGACGTCCGAAATTTAGGGAAAGAGGTCTCGTTCTCTTAGGTTGGCCATATCCGAGTCTTCCTTTGAAATATTTGGCGACGGACAGCGGATCCTCTAGGCAATACATCACCACAATAGTTCAGGCGGAAAGAAAGATCCGTCGACCTCGTCCCAGCGTCGAATCCCTTGCAACTTGCGCGATCATCTATATTGTCCGCAGCGACTCTCAGCTCGATTCTCTGGATACTAGATCTGCTCCGGTGGCGTCGACAAGATGGCTTACCCGCACGCACAGCCTCCGTGGACATCTATTCCTCATTACGTGCCAATGATAAACTCGGGAATGACGAATTTACCCTCCTCCCAGGTGCAGGGACACCCACAAGAAACAAGCAACAAACAGTACGTCGTATCGTAAACCCTCTTCACCCCAAATTGTCATGAACCTTCTCTAACGCAAAAATAGGTTGGAGAAATATACGCTTTCATTTATGCAACAACCTTCACATGCAAAAGCTGCCAATGGAAAAGACAAGGGTGAGAATCCTCAATACCATACTATTCGTGTTTTCCGTCTGATTTGGTTGCAAAAGATCGAAGGCCGGTAGATCCACCGCCCATTTTGAAGCTAGAAGTCGCGACGGATCAAGATCCTGATGGGGTATACAAGCAGAGTGAGTCAATGCAGTTTTTCTTTTCTTGGGTAGCCGGCTAAGCTCGAATTTGGTGCTAGGTCCATATCTTATTGTTGTTGCCTATCTTGAGTATGGCCCGGGCCAGGACCACGGCTCTGATGCAATGCCGCCGGCAAACCTAATGTCGGGCACAATGGTCTCATCATTACATCGGTTAAAAGACCCCGGCGACCAGGAAGGTGCCTTTTTCGTCTTCGGCGACTTGACAGTCAGGCGAGAGGGCACGTACTGCCTCCGATTTGACCTCTTGCAGATGGAGTTTGGTGTGAGCTCGGACCCTGATTCACTGGTCACTGTTACATCTGTTACGAGCAACCCTTTTCGAGTATACTCGCAGAAGAATTTCCCGAAACAGCAGAAGAATGAATCCACATTCTTAACGCGATCTTTCAGTGACCAGGGTGTCCGACTTCGCGTACGAAAGGATTCCCGATTAAGCCTCAACCGCAAAAGAGCAACAGATAAGGCGGCCGAGAAATTTGAACGCAAGAGACTGGCCATAGAAACTCCTGGGCAGGGGCGGAGAGCTTCAACTCAGCATAGATCGTCACTCGAAAGCTCGGATCAGTATTACGAAGGGGATCTGTTCGTGAACGAGCCAGCCGGTAAGCGGCATCGAACAGGATCTGGAGCGTTGCAGGTCACCGAAAATGGGCTCGAAACACGTCATTGGGGGCCGTATCAGCCTGGTACTAGCTCAACTTTTCCACCAGCCTCTGCGTCTATGGGAGCTCCTCAGATGCCGCCGCCAACCGCCAGACTCGAAACGCACTTCTCTTCACTCCACAATGGCTCGAGCATGTTCCATTCGCCGGTAGGGGAGCGTCAATCGCCAGTCACTCCCTCGTCAGTACACCACTCACCTTTTACGAGTACTGGACCGCAGAACTCGTCTATGGCCTATCTATACGGGACAAGTATGGGACAGAACAACAACACACAGTCACTGAATCTCGCACCCGTTGGGGCACATACGCAGAGCACAATGAATACCCCTCGCTTGGCAAACTCATCGCCGCGGCCAAATGCTCATACAGCTACCGCAGCATCTCCAATGGGTGTAAATATATATGCAACAGCACAGTCATCTGCACCGCCGCAACCTCGCCATCTTTCATACAACACAGCTACGTATCACGGCTTGCCCAATACGTTCGACCACAGCACTTTGCATGAGCATGGGATGAATACACCCTTAACGGGAAACATGCCGCCTGACAGCTTGAAAGGTGGATATGGCGATGTCTTCAATGGGGTCTCTACGAAATCCGAGTAAGGCCAGAACCCCGCGCAAGTAACTGCAACAAGATTCATGTGATAGCAAATCCCAGGCTTATCGCGCGAGTGCCAAGCCGGCAGTGGGCGGCCAATGGTTAAATGGGCCCCCAACCCCCCTTTAACGCCAATGGCATGATTCGAGAAATGATTTCTCTATATTTTAATGCAACTAGGACTAATCTTAAAAGACTGAAGGACCAAAAGGTAATGGAGCTTGACATTCTTGATTTATTTCTCGCTTATCCGAAGGTTGGAATGCATTGTACCGGAAGAAAGATACCCCACGGCGGTCGTTCTGTGTTTCGCATTACTACCCATGCACTAAACTACTATCCTTTTATCATAAAATAATACGAAGACAAAATAATAATACTGATCAAACCTACTGTGAAGGTGCTTCTCCTTGCAGCGAGTTGATGGTTGGCCATGTGCTAAGATAATTTCCCGTTGTTCATGTGGCGTTAGTAGGATGAGCCGAGATCAGGAATTCCAAGTTAGCTACCTAGGCTATTTGCACCTCGGAACCTTCAGAATACCTACATGTAGGTACTACCAAAAGTCTCATGGATTTCTAGCCTAGTATGTACATATACTTTGCTACATTGGTTTTCAACTAGTGTAAATGGATGGTGTTGGGAACACCATATCATGCAGATTGTGTGGTTGGGGCCACTGGAACTTGACTACGTCCCTCTAGATCTGTACTTAATCGGCTGTGGCAATGTCAACTATCGTACAACTAAATACAGTCATTCCGTCGATATCTAAGGCTATAACATATTCATTAGAAGTGAAATCGTTGCTGGGTGCTAGTAAATCATCACCCCTCCTTACCTTTCACGCCTGCAAGATACAGCTCAGCACAACGCATCACGCACAAGAGTGCATGACGTTTACCATCCACAAGATATGGATACTCCTGGCGGTGTCTCTAACCTCGGTGTACCGCGATATCGGCGAACACGAATCTGGCCTGGGCCCAGACGCGGGACCGACAATTTGTGTGAAATTAGAGACCGTTCTATTCGCTGTATACGTGCTACGGAAGTGTTCAATCTTGCTAGTGACGGAGGAGTCATATGGATATGTAACACGGTCTACCTTTGGGGGTTTCCAGCATTCCATGGACCGCATGGAAAGGAACTTAGAGTCACTGTGCTTGATTCTTGAAGCCCCGTGGCCATACTGCACTGTACGTGTACACTACAAATAGCAATCGATATCCACTTCCTGTATACTACTGCTATGAGGCGGCCCAGAGCCATGTTTTCAAATGTTTCGAGTTCGTATTCGACCTGGTTACGTACCCATATGGTGTACGATGAAAGGCCTAGATTGGTCTTCAGGGCAGGCTCCTCGTCCTAACCTGCTTGACCCCCTCCATCCCCTCCTTCCCCCCCCCCTTTCCTCGCCCTTAGTAACACACCTCCAGTGGTGTAGATATACCGGGGATTTCACGCCAAACAACATACTTTTTCAAGGGCAGAGTGGGCCATGTCTCTTTAGATCTGCAGGAAACCCCGCCCCTTGAGAGGTACGCTTACGAAGGCTACAAACTGACTCGACCCGTGTTATACACCTAGCTCGCCAAGTCGGCGTAGAACGGTCCCTGACGTGGCAAAATTGGCACGGGTGCATTCCCATTCGGTGAAAGGGCCTCCATCACAATGCGTCCGTGGGAGAAGGTTACCGCCCAACACATGGTAGGGTGCATGAGTCCCGGCGTTGAATCCATCACACGACAACCTGAGATATGTATGGAAAATCAGAGGCATTCACCGACGAGACTGGAAGACCCTTGAAGACATCTAAGGGTATACCAGTAGCCATCCATTTTTCTAACATACTCTGATTCCGACTTGTAGACAACTTAGGAGAGCGAGAAACAACACGGTAATGTTCATTCGAGCTACTGATGAGATGTACTATCTACATATAATGCAGGTATCAAAATGAATTGAGGTTAATAGAAGCTCTCCTGAAACTCCCAAGACTTGAAGATCCGGCAAGCCCATTCCCACCGTCTCAACTAGGTATCGTAGATCGCCGGTATGAGAATAAAGTTGCAACGGTCCTGGTTTAGCTCCCAAAGTTCTGCCGAGCTCATCCACTAGTGACAAATTCACACGCTTCCTGTCTTAGCAATGGGGATTCTGAACTCTATTCTAACTTCATCAGATAGACAAGGCTAGATCGCAGTTGTAATAGCTGGTACGAAACCCTAGGGTCAGATTTTAACGTGAAGGGGGACATATAAAAGAATCTAAACTAAGCTTCCCGGCCCGGTCCGTTATACTAAGAGTATATTATACCACGGCACTGTATGAATGATGTTTGAAAATATAAGTCCATCCCTATCGCGAATCTAACTAGATCATTCTGAGTTTTTAATCCTGTCTTCCTCTGCTCTTCATACCAGCACGACGGCGAGTTCAAGCATCTGAGTTGACACTACTGAGAAGTCTTACCTGTGACACGAATGTAGCGATGCTCTATAACATCGTCAATCGTAGCGGTTCATTTGCTAGTGAAGATGCTAGTATTGTATTTTGTACGAAGTGTGTATGAAGGCGAGGGCCCTGTAGCTAGTCCTAAACCCCTGTCGTACACTAGAGGGCATACCGTGTCTAATACTGTATAAAATAAAGTACATCAACAACCAAGGCGGGAAACTCTACCTTCTGATTGATCGGCTGGCTTGCTGGGGTCATGGCGTCAGCACTGAGTGCCCAAGTGTATTCTCCGATATTTGCATAAGAAGGAAAGGGATGGTAACAAGGGTGAAATGGAATGTATCGGGTTACCTAATCTGTAACCGCACGGAATACCTTGCTGTGGCGCAAATACGTTTGAGATCGCATGCACGTCTGGACTTGGCACGATAGATGACCTGGTAAGGTACGAAGTTAATCACAGCGCATTTTGCTTCGGTACCCACTGCCACAAGGCGCGAGACGCGAGACAGGGTGCTGTTCTCAGAGAATAGGTAAGGCAAACTACATCGGAGACTCCCTGTGACATATATAGATATGGCAGCCTAGGTGAAGCCAAAGCCAGTATCTACTACCTATGTACCAGGTAGTAGTGAGCGTACAAAGCTGTGCAACGGCCATCTGCCCACGGTGTGACAAGTTGAGGTGAAATCATAAATTCAATAGCTAGGACTTCGTAGATGTAAATAAGCTAATTAGCTCGGTTTGTATTTACTTGATGCTGCATTCTAAGCCCGCACAGAACAATGTACCTAGCGTATGCCACTCCAACGATGTGTGATGAGTAGGTGCGTGCATGTTTTTGCCTGCTCCAAGCGCCATGATTGTTCACGAAAGCAATTTCTAGCTTGTTGAGGTTACTTAATATCAACCTAGTCGAATGTATACTTCGGCCCCCAAATGCGAAACTGATGTAGGTTCTACTTGTATATTCTACCTAGTATACGTCTCATAGCTAACATCCTGGCCAGAGCCCTGGTAGCCTCCTCGTAGCATGGGCTGGAGAAGATACATAGAGAAATAGTTACACTAACATATCTTAGATATAAGGCAGACAGTACTACATTTACTGCAGTGCAGAGCCTGGCAGAACCCTGGTTAAAATTTATATTTCCAAGTAAAAAGTAAAGGTGTACACATAGGCTATCTGGTGCAGCTAAAGCTGTGTGGCGCCTCAATGCAACACTGACTTGGAGCGTAATAATATTGAGTCAAGTACTTTGTACCTATTTCATCACTATTCCTTAACCCGCGTTATAAACGGAGGGTTGTGGTTGCAACCTGTCAAAGGTGCATTATGCACACCCCTCATCGGAGGATTAAACACCAATGAACCAACGCTTTCATCCTTCTCCTGTTTGCTCTGTTATTTCATAACATGGTCGATACCACCACAGGTTTCGAGCCAGGGTTGCCGTGAATGGTCAGTCCTGCGAAGTAGCTGCAAGGAAGATCATAAGCCGAGTTTACCTCTTTTCTTTTCCTTGAGCGCTCAAATGGTAGAGGCTGGTGACACGTCAAGCTCCAGAATAAGTGTGTAATGGCCTCTGTTATGTACCCACCCGCAAGGGACTCGGATGGCATGGAACATGGGAGGAGGGTTTAGTGTATTGAGACGATCCTACGCCAGTCAGGGGGCAGTCAGGGGGGTTAAGGCGGGCTTCCGCGAGCCGAAAACAAGGATTTACCCACAGTGCATTTGGTACTCTACCGCAATTATGCCAGTTTGAGTATAGGCCCAGGTGCTGTCTTACTATTTTCGGCCTAGAATGTGCGGGTGACATGCGGAGCCGTTCCCAAACCGTTCAATGTGATCTGCTAGATGCAGTCCAATATTCTGTATTCGTCAGGGTACTACCTACTCTGCAGCTGCACTCTAGCTCCCCATCAATACACACCACACAGCAGCTAATAGTAGATGCATATGCCTGTTGATGGGCAAAATGCTGTGACCGAGGCCAAGCAGCGAATCATAAGTTGGCCGCGGAGTCCTTCGTCGTTAACATGGCTTGTGGCCTATAGTGCAGTTGACCTTCACGTGACATATATTGGAGTTTATTGACATTTCGAACGTTGTCAGTCAGAAGCTTCAGTGCTCTATTCTCATCTCGGAGCTGATGTTCCCTCATTACCTAATTTGCGGCGGCGGCGTCCTGGTTGGGCATCTCGTGATACCTCCGTGTGTGCCTATGCGACACGCACTTACATTAATAGCATTAGGTTATTATTTCTTATCCACTTGTGCAGTTTTTTAACAGATTGTGTTTAGATAGCCCATGCTTGCTACCTTACTTACCCTTGTTGACCAACACCTAGCATAAACACTCGCATGATTACGTGACCTCCAGTACTATGGAAAAACAAACTGTGATAGCATAGCTATCATAGCTATTACTATAGGATTTGGTTATATGGGAAGGCCACCTGGTGTGTAGAAAGCGCGTCGAGTGAACGACCCGAATTTCAGCATGGTTTCTAACACGATGAAGAATATAAAAACCTACGTTATCAGAAGTACCTTAAACGCTAACTCGCGTCACTCTATATATTTAAATCATCGTAAATTAATCGACGAATGTACAGTGCACTAGCTACGAAGCCAACGACTATTAACACGTGATAATCCAACAGCTACAGCCTACGAGTGCACGCTAAAAATCAAGGTGTCTTATTGTTGTGGGATGATGGTACTGCCCCTTTTGCCGTGTGCTTATCGTACATCCGATTTTACCTCTTTGAGCGAAACCGCTGTCCCAGAATAATCGAACAAGTAACGTTTTTTTCTAGTTACATCTACCTAGCCGTCGCATACTTAACACCTCCTCCCCCCGAAATAGATCGTTAAGCTGTATGAGACATCGTGGAGTGCTACACTCAAAACGTTGAATAGTCGATTACGTGAAAAATATGGCAGATTATTATGATCTGGAAATACTTCTACTGTAGAGTAGTGTATTTCAACCCTTGCCTAACTCTTCGATTGAAGGTTAGCTGCAAATAATGTCAGCCGTTAAGTTACTCATCCGAATCTAGTGACGGTAATCCACTCTCTTGCTGTGTTCCCGTTGAGGATGGGTATTCTACTTCTACATTCCATGCTTTTGGGGGTATAAACGTTAGCATCGGTGAATTAACTTATCGTCGTCTGACGAGCTTGCTTTGACCTGATTTTGCTAACTTGAAAATCATAGACTAGATAGGAGAGTGATGGTTAAGAAACTTATCAAGGAGTAGAAAACAACAGCATCAAATGAAGCGGCATACTACACACTTCCTCCTAGGGCTCTAGGAGTCGTATTGGGAGGACTCGAAGTACTTTTACCTGTTCTAGGACAGGATAGAGCGTTTTGATATCTTGATACGATAGGCTAAACAAGGACGACATCCCAGGTCGTAAATCATTGTTCGCTGGCACATTACTAATTATGAGATAACAACTCTGCACCTTTCGCATTTGGTCTGGAGTGTAGGGGCCAAGCACTGTCACAACCAAATCTGCACAGCATCCATTCTCCTGCGATCGATCCCGCCCAGATATCCTCTCTCTCCAAGCCACGAGACGCCACCACCAGGTTGAGTCAAGCTACTGTGTACTCCGTGAACAAGATAGCATCGCGCCCCTTGCAAATGTCGTCCGTCAGCAGGACATGCAAACGGGTCGTTATTGGTGCGCGTGGATCTGCCTTGACGTGGGTAGGTATGGGCTCGTTGAAGTTGGCACGGAACTTACCGCGGAAGACTAGGTTGCCAGATTGGCCCTTTGGGGTTAGTATAGCGCTGTGCAAATGTGTATAGTGTCACTTGTGTCAACAAGCAGGTAGTGGACTTTGAGATCACCCGTCCCTGTGACGTCGCCATTAAGCTGAATGTAAATCTTCTCTGCCCTGGAAGCGAACATGACATGGGACAGAGGGTATAGTTCATGTTTGGGGACTTCCCTTGCTGGTGTCGTTACTGAAGGCCCGCGCTGCTGTGAATCGCGATATTCTGCTGCGATTGGTAGTCTTGTCCCATTGGTAGCGGGTATGGTCCGATTGCTTCGCGATCGGCTTCGCTCATGAGTCATGAGTATAACAATATGCTTTTGCGTAAGAATGCTGTCATGAAAGATATATTTAGTCTTTGGGGTCATGCCGTTTCTCGAGAAGTACCCATTCCCCAGTAACGTAGCTGTTTATATCTCAGCCGGCTTGACGCCGTCAGTGTATCCCCCACGCCCCATATCTGGCAATGCAGGAAGCTGAAGGGCAAATGACCTGTCGAGACCTTGACATCTCCAAGGTCAAAATAGATGGTTGCTTCCCCTGAGTAGACACATTCCATGAGACGGACTTAGGCGCTTCTCTCTGTGAAATCCTATTTGCTGACGCAGATTGCTTCAACCTAGTTCTACTCCCTACCCTTTTCGGGATCCGAACCCAGCACGAAGTCTCTTCAGTGTCCGCTCTCGATACATATCGCTTACTCATACTCTCTGGCCGTGCAGAGCTCGTCACCAATGACTATTCCAAGGATGCTGTATGCGCTGGTATCCCCGCATTGGGATTTGTCGCCGTGAACTACGCTACCTCGTCTACTTTCATCTCGTCTTTACATAAGCCGGCATCGACGGGCATCGATACATCCACTCTCGCACCTTCAGTACACCGAACACAAGCTCTACGCGGTCCGGGGTCTAGAGAACACCTGGCCAAGGGCGTGGAGCTCGTCCGGCTCATTCGGCCGCCTCTGGGGCATTGAGGAGCAGGTAACCGGTATTATTAGTAGTGATTCGACGATCAAACGAGACAGCTTAAAGCAGTTGAAAGCCCCCCGTGGAACATGTGACTACGGTCTGGCATGTTCATTTATGAGATGTTAGGTCACATAACCAAGTTATCTCATCTGTGTATTAGGCCGACTTCTATAGCTACACATCAGGACCCTCTCACTATTCTAGTTCCCCTTATCTTTCGAACCCCTTGTTCTTTTGCGTAGATGGTAATCCATTTGGTGACAACACAATCTACACCTTTTCCCCTCAGGTTCGCTAGCCCTTACATGGTAGCTAGCGAATATTTGTGTTGATTCCAGCTCTCTGGCACATACCCGTAACTAGCTAGAGGTCCGGAAAGCCCAAGTAACCCCCTGATAAGCTTGTTCACATCCCAGCAAATGCGGATCATTCAGGCGATGATTAAGACGTGTGAATACCCCGTGGCCGGTGCATGCGTCTTGCGGAACTCCTCGCCGACATGGAGACACTCAAGGCGTCTGACGAAGATTCACCCCCTTTCTCGCTAGGTAGACCGCAGCAGTTAGTCGGAGGCTGGAAGTCAACGTGTGGTTCCCAGACCTCAGGACTACGTTGTCCCGGTGATAGGCGTAGCCCGACTCTCGCGCCACCGGTTGACGCTGAGCTAGGAGAATGTAGGTCTGCTAAACATCTCCGTGATTGCCACCAACATCTCGATGGCCCATTCAACCCCGGTTATGCGAATCTGCTCATCGAGTCGCTGCGGTATAAGGGAGAGTTCATCTCACCCAACGTCATATACACCTCCGTGTTGGCCGCGAGCCTTGTCGCCAGGCCCTGCCTAGACACTGACTCCATGGTCATCGTAGCCGGAATGCTACTCGGTGTTGATGGACGTCTTGGCGATATTCCTGTGAGAATAACGTTTTGTAACCCGACGGTTGCTGCTTCGCTTTGTATTAAGCTGACGAGCTGGGGAATGACTTTCTCTAAGCCGGATATCCGAAGCCCGCGACGCTCATCCGGATTTCGTGCGTCTCATACGTCGTGCTAATGACGCGAATTTTGTCGGTGCCACGGTACTATATAAGTAGCTGAGATTTCGAGCGCCGAATCCGCATCCATGGAGTCTCAAGTCTTCTTGGAGGCGGTCTTCACCTTGTCGTCTCTCATGAGGAAGTCGAAGAACAAAATGACAATACAGTGGGCCACCAGGATATAGTGTCAGTAGTGTCAGTATGGGTTGATGCACAAGGTGACCTTGAAGGATAAAAGAAATCAACTGCATGTGTGAAGAAAAACGAGTTTACAGAGTGAAACTAAGATGTTCGAACGGCTGTATCCTAGTTTGCTAAGAGGATAAGGCGGAAGGGATGCTGATAGAGACATGTTTTGTTCGCGTGGCACTCGAGAAGATCTTAGTTATTACTGAGGAGTGCAGGCTAACTGCCACACTATATTGTGACAGCATAACATATTTAACGACGGGAAGTAAAGAAGCAGTAGGGCTACTGCCTGCAGTCTTCAATAAATCTACTGTTTCTTTCTTGTTGGCTACGTCACTTCTAGATTATAACGTCTATGTTTGAAATTGGAAGCTCGAATGGCTGTCGAACCTAAATAACTCTATCCAATCCTAAGCACAAGCTTCTAGATGTATCTGAGTTATAATATTTTATGCAGGTACACCATCCTCGTCAGATAACATCAACCTATTACTGCACCTCACGGCCCTCATCGAAGTAGCGAGTCGCTTAAGCCCCGTGTAAATCTCGATGATCCCAGATTTTCGTCATATGATACTGCTATATTACTCTGCTCCTTGCGTGGTTTCTACTTTTGACTCGGTATTCAAGGCTGTCAGATTCGTCTGGCCCGGGGGCTTTGTATAGAAGCCCTGGGCTGGAAAATGCTGTATAAAAGCTCAGTAGGGGACGCTCTGACACAGAGGCAATTACGTAACTAATCTAAGTAGGATGACAAGAATGAAATACTAGTTATAAACGTATAAACAGTGATTCGAAGAGACACCAACTTGTTTGACGTACCACATGTACACAATTTAAAGTTGTAACAAGGGCTTGGAATGAAGTGTTCAATTAAGCTATAATTCTCTTTGGTCTTCAAGGTCCGATGGCTTTTCTTCTTCATACTGAAGGGTGCTCCCTTCGGCCTATTTATCTATAATTATCGGAATAGCAGTTCCCTCTCTGCATCCGGCTAATCCTGCCTTTCCTAAGGGTCTTGGATCGATATAGGGAGAGTGAATTCTGCAGTATCAGAATGTCTAGCAGGCCCTCGTATCCCTAGGGTCGCTGCTAACTTCGGCCGTAGCTAGCTGTCTCGGCCGCGATGGTCCTTTGCCGTGAAACAAAAGTTCAGTCTATGAAACAGTTATTGGATTAAAGCCCGACCTCACATATTTAGCAAACAACTCTTCGATCTCCGAGGTCCTCTAAAACAGATAGACAGCTTATAATCAGATTAGGGCAATGTGGTGTCTAGTCTTTAGCCGCCAGCGCTGGGGTTAATTTGGTCCCGTCCGGTTGGAGAGGCTTACTTATGCGTCGGTCATGGAGTCTCGGAGCGGGAGAGTTGAATCAATGTCGGAGAATCGGAGTAATCGCCTATCCGAGTATTATTCAGCGTTGTGTTTTTCGAGAAGGGATCGGAAGTGAATTATATGCTTAATATGAGGGCCAGACTGTTTCTCGCAGAAAGAATGCCAGAGCGCATTGCAGAATATGCATGACCGAGCAGATTATTAAATCCTAAGCCCTCACAGATACAGGAATTTACCCGACGGCTACCGGCTCCCGACATGACGTGATAGCAGACCGAGTGTTGTCTCAGTTTTCAATTGGGGGAGTCCGTGTCCCAAAGCTATAAATGAGAAGCATCCTCACTGCTGGGTTGTAAATACGCCACGTCCTCAAAACCATCTGCCACTTATTGCTTTTAACGATTTTTTAATAAACATATATATCAGAATGGCGTCAATCGCAGATAAAACGATGCCATACATCCCTTCTAATAGTCTCCAACAGGATGGGTGGTCCAACGATACAGAGGCAACCGCAACATGCTATTGTGGCACTGTACAACTAGCCTTGGTAGGTTTTTTTAACTGTTCACGTTCTACTTCCAACCCCAGATACACTACTGAAAAAAATATGTTTGATGGTTCATTAAGCTATGTGCGGAACTTGTTGCACTCCTCCATTCTGTCTAATGACTCACTATTTCACTGTATGATGACAATCGTCGATATGCTAACATTCTCACAGCCAACTGAGCGCCCAGGCCTTGTGGATGTCTTTGTATGCAATTGCACAGACTGCCGCAAGATTACGGCATCGATGTTTGCATCCAACATCATCGTCAAAAATGAATATGTCAAGCACCTAAGGGGTCTTGAAAACCTCAAGGCCTTCGGCCAATCGGCCACAACCGAATCGGGGAAGACTATGACGAACTGGTTCTGTCACACATGCGGAACCCTCATGTATCGAACTAGCGAGAAGAATCCTGGTCTCAAAATCCTACGGCTAGGCACTGTTGATGACTTCAACTTGGCTGAAGTAAGAATTCTCGGGGCCTCTTGGGAGTCCCCTTCTTATTTCTTTTCTGGTTCCGAGGACCGCTCGTGGTTGGACAGTTAATGGCTCTCAATCATATTTATATCTGCTATACCTTGACAAAGCTAACTCTAAAATCGCGAACAGACAAAGCTGCGACCAACATTGGAATTGTATACCCGAGATCGAGTGAGTTGGTACACCGGCTGTGAAGGCGCTAGGCAAGCTGAAGGTTCCGGACATTAAGCTTCCCAAAGGGCGTGCACCAACTTCGACAGGGGCCAGGCGTTTTGGAGATAGGAATCACGAATATAACGAGACTAAGGGGCGTTGATTATTTACTTATCTAGAATTTGAATCATACGCTTTTCTTGATAATGTTTGTCTGGATACTTGTATAGCGTTCAAATAACTATGTGAACAGCAAGGCTAGGATTATCCGCATTTGCAAGCTAAATATACCAAGCAACTGCAACTATTATACACAAGCTAATATGTTGCAATTAACTAATATATTACTTTATATTCTGCTTAGATCAATGTAACAAATTTTCATGTTGCCGTTATGTTGCCGTCAGACCCGCATCATTTACAAATCGGGAACGGCTACAAGTTCAAAAAAGAAATAATATATCAAGGAAAGCAAATCATAACTGGTTTCAGACAGCTTCACAAGAACTAGCGGTAATAGCATATATACAATTACACGGGCCTGTTGATTCATACAGTATCTAACCCTTTCCCGCTTTCCAGATCAAAGGCTCTAGAGACCTGATCATATAGTAACAAGAATGGTATTCAACTAAATAGTTCGTATTATGTGGGGACTAGAGTTGCATGGTTTCATATAATAGGGGGCGGTAATTGTACCAAAGGGAAGATATTGACTAAGCTGCTTATCATAAATGCTAAAATCTTATGAATACTTTACTTACAATTACGTTCGAGCCCGAATCAAAGAGGAATGTTTGAAAATTTCAATAGAACTTGGTTATTCATGCTTTCCTAGTCACTCAATGGTACCTCTGGAGCACCTATTATTCGCTGGTGCCATTGGATTTCACTAGGGATAGACCCTTACGAGCTGAGTGCACCATGCAATTGATCCAAGCCTCCTAGTTCAACTCAAGGATTGGCCAGACGGCCGGTACCCCAGCTACAGGAACCTGGGCGTCTCTATAATCATTGGGTGAAGTAGTTGAGGTATCTACAATTTCTCCAAATCCCTCTGTCTTCTGATAATTCTTGGCGTTCACCTAGTTCAAATAAATGGTTTCCCCCTATGAAACATTACTAGATTAGGTAGCTAATGGAATAGGGACTCAAAACATGGTATTAGACCTGTTGTTATGCCGTGCCCAATGTAGCACAGGCTTTATACAGCCTAGCAATAATAAAGCCTGTCCCGTCTGAGGCAGTGCGGTCAGACCAGCCATCTGTGGCTGTTCGGGCTTGAAGGGTCTAAGTGCCCCCGCGCACGCGCTGATGTTTCGTTCAATTTCTTACGCAGCTACATTCTTTGCCATTCCGTACTAGGTATAGGGTCTTCGTAGACCATGCAGGATTGGGAGGTAATGTCCTTTGGGCCGCTCTGTAGCCTAACCTTGCGAATTGGGTATCGACGCGCAATTTGAAGTGCAGTTTTTGAATCTTTATGTACTGCTTAACCTGGTGATAAATGTGGCCAGAACGCGGCATATATTACCTCGCCAGCCAACACCGCGAGAGAGTTTCGATGATTCGGTACTTCTCAAAAAGCCCCTCCCGCTGCCCGCTGCTTTCCGTATAGACTGCACCTGGCAATAACCATACATACACACACGCGCGCATACACACGAATATATGTTTCAAGATATGGGTATACTAGACCAATATAGTAGTTTTGTAGTAGCAACTGAGTTGACCTGCTGAACGATGGCTAGCTTCGGCATATGGTAGAGCTTGTCGGTTTTACTATTTTGCTAAGCACATGACCGAAAAGAATAGTCGGTTTCACAAAGAAGGCTTGTTCTAACGCTTATGCGCAAGCCTCGTGGTTTCTGCTTGCTTGAATCTCCATCGTATTCGACAGGGGAGAGCTGTCAGCTGTAGATACCTTATACTGTAGGACATGGCTTGTTGGAGCTGAATTGTTCGCTTTCGAACACGATTTCGGCCATCTACATGATCACTGACCATGTGACAACAACCATGTGCTGAACCTCTTCCTCTTGCACATCGAATGAAGGGCTGATCCTCGTTTAGCAGTAATACCTAAGCTGACCCAAACGTCTAATTATATAGGGGTATTTTGTAGGTAAATGAATGATTAGCGCCCACCTATCTATCACCCCGCCCTTGGCGTACCAACACCCCGCGTCGATAAGTAACCGCGCTAGGTACTGGCTGTATATGGGGCTTAAATTCACGGCTAACCGCCAATCGCCAGGGGATAGGTCCCCCTTATCCCTCAGCCCACCTGTCAGCACAGCTGATCTACAAGACTTGGGTTTAGTAGGTACTTTCTAACTCAGACCTAATCGTAGTGGGGTTAGTACGAGTGCGGGGTCATCCGCTTATCTACTTTCATAGTTGGGCTGTGACATTCGTCATACCTACCACTTCTTCACGCTAGGTAGGTACACTTACCTACCCTGTTACTTCTAACACAAGATAGTATTTTGCTTCTTATTCTCATTCACTTCCTACGAAACCTCACGAATCCACCAAACCCGCACCTCGATCCTACCCAGGCACCTACTCACTACCTCCGCACCTGGCTGTCGACGAGCCTGCCTACCTCCTTGCCCAACATATTCCCTCCTCCATCGGTTCGTGTCTTGGACAATCCAAGGCTTTCCAGCATCGTCTTGGCCTTCACTACTCTCGTCGTCGTCATCGCTCAGGCCCTACCACAACTATAAAACACGACAGCCTCTTTGTCTGTCTCTGGTCCGAGTCAGCTGAGACAGCTATTCTCGGCGACCTTGATACACACACCATCACGTCGACATACAGTAGCGAGACTGACTACCTGCCAACCACCGCCACCATGTTTAATATTATAGCACACTTCTTCGCGTAAGCGGACCCGTCGTATCCCTCCTCGCCGCAACCCCCGTTCAAATCCGCGACGGTACTGACCATGCAATCCCACCTCGCAGTTCCATAGCCTCCTTCCTCTTCCCCCTCTTCGCCTCCTACAAGGCGCTCAAGACGTCCGATCCCGCCCAGCTGACCCCATGGCTCATGTACTGGTCAGTGCTGTCGTGCGCGCTCCTCGTCGAGTCCTGGACCGAGTTCATCCTCGTCTGGGTCCCCTTCTACTCGTGGATACGGCTCGGGTTCCTGCTGTGGCTGGTCCTCCCCTCGACGCAGGGCGCCCGCGTCCTATACGAGAGCTATCTCCACCCCTACCTCGAGGAGAACGAACTCGCAATCGAGGATTTCATCGCGAGTGCTCACGATAGATTCAGGGCCGCCGGCATCCGATATCTCAGGCGGGCGATAGAGCTGATACGCACGCGCGTCTTCAACCTGCCCCCGTCCGAGGAACAGGAGGACACCAGCGCCGCGGCCGCCGCGCCCCAGGGCTACACACAGGCGCTGCTTGCTAGATTCAGGGTGCCGGCTGCCCAGTGGGCTGCGAATAATGCCGGGGCAGCTGGCCACGACTTCTACAACTTACTCGCGGGTGCCGTGAATGCGGCTGCGGCCGCGGGTGGCTTGTCGGCGACGGCTAAGAGCGACGTCGCGGCTCGCGGCACGTTGATACCGGAGAATATTGGCGGGGCGCAGGAGAAGATGACCTTCATCGCGGCGCAGCGAGAGCGGCTTGCGTTCATGTTGGGTGCGCTCGATCGTGAGGCGGCCGAGCTGCAACATAACGAGGAGCACCGCAAGGCGGCCGAGCAATCGAGGAAGCTCCCCAGCATGAGTCTAGACGGACAGGAGCCGTCGCGCCCGCCGAGCGGGTATAGCGTGGGTAGTGCGTTGAGTAAGAGCCGGAGCGAGGTCGATTTCGAGAAGATAGACGCGCCGAGCGGGGCCGAAGACGAAGACACAAGCCTGCGTAGACGAGGCTACAACGAAGAAGATGCGGGCGCTGCGAAGAGCGGCGGCGGGTGGAATCTGTTCGGCTGGGGCGCGACCGGGAACCAGACCCAAGGCTCTGGTCAGAGCACCGGTTATCAGCAGCCGTAATGGGGTCGACGCCGCAGATCAGGGGAGGTACCGAGTCGGTCGACAACGGGGAGTTCTGGGAATTATTACAGCATGGGATATCATTGGGCGGCGCCGAGGCATATTCTTCGTAGACCAAGCCCTGCGAAGGGCGGGACGAGACAGAGTTACAGACGGGGGCAAACAATTCTGAAATTTTTTTTTTTGAAAGCAGTATTTTCAAATTCTTCTTCCCTTTTTTTTGTTTTCTGGAGCTGAGGGGGCGTCGCGTCTCGCTAGGCGACTCTCTAAAACCCTGTTTCTGTTCTATCCTCGAGATTTCCTCGTGCTATGACCCTCCCTCCCTCTTGCTATGCGTGCGCTTGGCGCTATTTGCAGACGTGACATGAACGGCGGCGCCGATACGTTTTTCGATGGTGACTGCTGCTGCTATGCCCTGATCAGACCGAGATGTACATGTGTTTTTTTGTTTGTTTTTTGGTCATAGGTATAATCCCACCAATCTAGGTATTCGTATGATAGCCTCTTCGCGTTTGATACACGTACATGTAGAGTACAGCCTCCACTCCGCCCCGCATTATTAAATTCCTTCCTGCCGTCTTCATATCCCTCCCGGACCGTGTTCAATCGCCCGTTCCTTGTCGAGCGTGTCCAGATCAGGGGGGACTGGGACGTGAGGGGAGACGAGGAGCTAGTACGACGCCTTCTTGAAGGGATAGCGGACCTCGTCGTCCTTGCGCAGCCAGATCTGCTTCTTCTTCTTGGTGGCGACGTGCTCGACCCACACCTGCATGGCGTGCTCCTTCATGAACTTGCGGATGAAGCGGGGGTCCCAGAGCTCCGAGGCGATGCCCAGGTCCTTGCAGCAGCGCATGAGGGCGTTGGACTTGCAGCCCTCGGCGGCGGTCGACACGCCGTCTTCGGTGAAGTACTGCTGTTCGCCACGCGCCTGGCCGACGAATCTGCTCGCGCGGTGGAAGGTTAGGCGGTGTTTACACGCATATATAAGTATATATATAGGGAGAATACACATATACATATGTAGGGAGAAAGAGAGAGAGGACTCACCGGCCGTGCACGACCAGAGCGTACTCCCTCGTCACCAGACGGTCCTGGACCATCAGCTCGCCGCGCGGGGCCAGACCCCAGCCGCCCGGGCCGAAGGCGGTGTTGAGGATGCGCCGGTACTTGATCTCGGGCAGGTAGATGATGCCGTCGGGCTTGACCTCGATGTCGTCGGGGTGGAGGCGGGCCTGCAGCACGGCGGCGGTCTCGGGCGCGAAAGTCGACGTGCCCAGGCCGTGGAAGGAGCTCCTCCAGTCGATCTGCGAGCCGTCGCTGCTGATGCTGGACCCGTAGTCGGTGGCGGGTCCCGGGCTCGTCGTCGCCGTCGTGGTGCTCGAGAGCGGCGCTGCGATCGGCGGTGCGTCGGGGAGAGGCTCCCCTGACACGGCGGGTACGGGCTTGCGAGATGCAGCAGCAGCGGCAGCGGCAGATGTAGAGGCGGGGTCCCTCGCGTACGAGCGGGGCGGGATGGGCGGCGGCGTCTTGGTCGTGGTCGTGGTCGTGGTCGTGGCGGCAGAGGACGGCGTGGTGGATTGCGGGTATGCTTTTGCCTTTGACGCCGTCACCAACCCTCGCGATGCTGCTGCTGCTGCTGCTGCTGCTGCTGCGCATTGACTGCGTAATGTCGGGTTTCTGGGCGCGAGACTCATATGTCGGCTAGCCGCTGCTCGCAGCGGAGACATGGCTCGTGAAGCCATCGTGGTCGATTAATTTCGTGATCTTCTTCCTCTTCCTTTTCTTCTCATTTATCGCGGGCTGTTGTCGTGGAGAGCTTTGGGGAGCTTCTTGTTTTTTTAAGACAGTTGATAGTGTAAACTACTTGGAAAGTTACGGTGACATGGATCCGATTCTTCTCCTGCTCCTGTGAGTGGCGGGCTGCGAAGCTACCTAATCTCTTATCTATTGGTGGGGTCATCGCCTGGACTAAGACAATCACTTTGGTACGAGGTACCTCCTGCAAAGAGGCAGGGCAACATGAATAAGAGACCTCGCATGGCCTCTTAAATCATTTACGTCGCCGTCGATTTAGCGTACTGCTGAATTCGAATCAATCGCATCTAACGACCGCTGAAGACTTCTCGAACGGCTTTCTCCTTGCACAAGCAAGCTACACAAATACAGTATTATACAAGTGGAACAGTGAGTAGAGTAACCTAGAGTAGAGTAGAGTAAAGCACACAACAGTGCGTAGCAGATGGCCATGATTACCCCCTCCCCCTTTCATCTTCCTTTATCGTCAGCATTATTCATTAATTATCTTTCGTCGACGTCCTCGCGTCGTTGTCATGTTTCTTCCAGCAAGCCCGGAAGACCTCCATCTACGTGGGGCGGCCGGGCGGGTTGTCTGTTAGCAACTTGGTCAGGGCATCTGTAGATATAGGATGTAGCGTACCTCGGCCTTGCAAGCGCGCCAGTCCTTCTTTTTCCAGTGACAGTCGGTCAGGTTGGCGTTCTCCTCTATCGTATCGGGTGGACTCGTCAGTCTCTTGCTCATTGGCACAGAGGAGGAGAGGGAGGATGAAGAAGAGGAGGAGGAGGAGGAGGAGGAGGAGAATAAGGGGAAGGGAAGCAGAGGAAAATCCCTCATTCGAGATTATTCTCTCAATCGGCTGACTTGACTTACCGGCGCAACCTGTGCTGAAGATTCTCTTGTCCCTACATGTATAAAAGAGTGGCCGGGTCAGCTTCTGAGACCAGTCTACGTTGACACCAAGCTCGGGTTCGTACCACTCGTCAGGTTCATCGTCCACGTCTTGTGCAGCAGAGCTCTGTTGGGCTATAGGCTGATTCTTTGACATTGTGTGTTTGTTTTACTTTTATGTCGCTCCTGGGTTGCGCCGTCGGTCTCTGGTGTAGATTTCTTATTAGGTGAAAGGCTTTATGACAAGGCGGGTTGTTCGGCCGTGGCACTGGCAGGCTTTCCATCTTTTAGTGGGTTTGCGGGCTAAGCGGCGCAACAGCTGGGACCTCCGTGGCATCCATTGCTTCGGGCGGTCTAAGTCCGGCAATTCGCCGCCCAGATATCCTACTTGTATTCCGGGTGCAGAGCCCACTAACTTGGGTCATCTACGGCCTCTGTTCTCCACCACTCTCTACCTAGGTACTTTGTACCTAACTCACCTATATCATATATATTACACTCTGCGCCGAATTCGCCGTCAGCTTCGCGCGAGTGGCGTCCAGCTATGACGTCCCGCAAGCTGAACGTCCTCGTGTACAGCGGCGCCGGGACCACGGTCGAGTCCGTCAAGCACGCACTCTACTCCCTGCGTCGTCTCCTGTCCCCCAACTACGCCGTCATACCCATCACCGACACCGTCCTGCTCAAGGAGCCGTGGGCGCCGTCATGCGCGCTCCTGGTCTTCCCCGGCGGCGCTGATCTCGGCTACTGCCGCGTGTTGAACGGCGAGGGGAACTCCATCATCTCGCAGTATGTGCGTCGCGGCGGGAGGTATCTCGGCTTCTGCGCCGGCGCCTACTACGGCTGCAAGAGGTGTGAGTTCGAGGTCGGCAATCGACCCATGGAGGTCGTCGGATCGAGGGAGCTCGCCTTCTTTCCCGGGACCTGCCGGGGCGGTGCCTTTCGAGGCTTCCAGTACAACAGCGAGAAGGGCGCCAGGGCGGTGCGGATCCGCGTCAGGGAGGCCGCGTTTGGGGGCGCCGGTGCAGTGCCCGAGGTCATCACGTCGTATTTCAACGGCGGCGGCGCATTTGTTGACGCGAAAGACCCGAACAATGACGTCGAGGTCCTGGCTAGCTACGAGGATAAACTCGATGTCGACGGGGGCCCGGAGAACGCGGCAGTGGTCTATTGCAGGGTCGGCCAGGGCGCTGCAATCTTGTCTGGGCCGCACCCTGAATTCGCCCCGGCGAACCTGAGCCCCCATCACGACGTCGACGGGTACGACGAGTTGATCGCCTCTCTCCGGACGGGTGACGGCGATCGCGTAAGCTTCCTGAAGGCTTGCCTAGCGAAACTTGGCCTCGAAGTAAGCCAGGAGTCATCAGGTGCGCCCTCCCTGTCCCGTCTTCACCTGTCCTCTCTCGTCAGCAGCAACCTCGATGATCTGTTGTACGCGTGGGAGGAGATCATCAGCAAGGAGGAGGACGGGGAAGAGTACATACGCGCAGAGCACGACACCTTTCACCTAGAGAAGCCCGAGACCAGATGGTCCATGGGCCAATTGCAAGATGCGCTCCGTCGGAACGAGGACACGGCTGAGCTTACGACGCCATCTAGTAGTGCGGCTGACGAGGCTATGATCGATTACACGACCATCGTCAAGCACATCACGACTCACGCGGATGCGTGGCCCGAGGCCAAAGCGACCCCTTACTTCAACCACCACGCATTCTTCACCAGCCTGCGAGAATACCGGCAGGTTGACCCCGACGCTGAGGAGTGGGGGGACTTCCTCATGTACGGCGAAGTCGTGACGAGCACGAACACGATGCTGGAGAAGAACTTCAAGCTCCTCTCCAAGCTGCCCTCGGGCTTCACGCTCACGGCCACGACCCAGGTGGCGGGCCGGGGCCGGGGCAGCAACGTCTGGGTCTCGCCCGCGGGGTCCCTCCTCATGTCCACGGTCATCAACCACCCGGCGCACCTCGCCGCGAGCCGGCCGGTCGTGTTCATCCAGTACCTAGCCGCCGTGGCGACGGTGCAGGCCATCAAGACGTACGACGCGGGCTACGACGAGCTCCCGGTGCGCCTGAAGTGGCCCAACGACATCTACGCCCGCGACCCACGCGACCCGTCCGCCGCGTACGTCAAGATCGGCGGGCTGCTCTCCAACTGCGCCTACTCCTCGGGGTCTTACCAGGTCGTGCTGGGGATCGGCATCAACGTGAGCAACGGGCGGCCGACGACGTCCCTCGACGCCCTCCTGCCGGCGCACCTGGCCCCGTTCCGGGTCGAGAGGCTCGCGGCGCGCATCCTGACGCGCCTCGAGGCGCTCTACAAGGCGTTCTCGCGCGCCGGCTTCACGAGGGAACTCGAACACGCCTACTACGACGAGTGGCTGCACGGCCGCCAGGTCGTCACGCTCGAGGCCGAGGGCGGCGCGAGGGCACGCATCGTCGGCATCACGCGGGACTGGGGCATGCTCAAGGCCGAGGAGCTCGGCTGGGACGACAGGCCGACGGGGAAGACGTGGGCGCTGCAGAGCGACGAGAACAGCTTCGACTTCTTCAGGGGCTTGGTCAAGCGCAAGATATGAGTCACGCACGTACCAGGACGGCGCGGGAACGGGAACGGGAACGGGAACGGTTCCCATATGAGTACGGGTGGTCTTGGAGTAGGTGATTTAATGTTGCAAAAAAATATTTTCTGTATAGTGTCTAATCTAGCGGTTTGGGGGAGGAGGGGGTGGGTGGTAAGGGGCTTAAAAGTCGTCGTCGACTCCATGCGTCGAATGCATCGGGGGTTGATGCGTCAGGGGGTTTCGGGAATATATCATGTCGCGAGGAGTGTTTTACGCATCTGCTGTTAAGAGCATATATCTATTTTGTCGAAACCCTCCCTTTGGACTTTGAGAGTGTAGAAGATCTTTTAAGAACCGCTTATTTACTACAGAGAGTACCAAATTTCGTAGTCTTCCCCGTCTCCTGCGGGACATGCTTCAGTTCGGTGAACAACACGACACTCTTCTTCTTCTTCTTCTTCTTCTTCTTCTTTTCCTCCTACTCCTCCTCCTCCTCTCTTTAGCGTACGAGATTCGTCTCAATCAAGCATAGCCCTTCCACCGAGTGTTGCAAAGCTGCGTAGGACTGAGTTGAGGGGCTGGATTAGAGCAAGTCTGATAAGTAAATCGTACAGTGCATAGTTATACAGTGGGCAGCCATCTATTATCTGGGCTGCGGCTGGATATTCCCATAAAACGATGATAACACCGAGAAACGCCGGCCCATGCAGCAGCAGTCGAATGAAAATGCCTGTCCCAGCGGTCATTGAAACTGTACTCCTGAAGCATTCCCTGATTTGGCGGCAGTGAGTGAACCTGAAAACGTGGGTATCGTCGTCCTCGATGGCAGGAGAACCAGTGCCGCTCTCGCTCCTTTTTATCCTTTTTTTTCTTTCTTTCCTTTCGTATTTCTTTTTATTTTTCTTTCTTTTCTTTCCCATCTTACTACCGATCCTTGAATAACTTCGGCTTAAACCCCTCTTTGATCTCGGCCTCCTGCGCGGCCTTTTCCATGGCCGGCCGTATCTCCGCCTCTATGCGCTCCCTCGCCCTCAGGACCTTGCTCTGCAGGTAAAAGCTGCCGCCGTTCTGCGGCTCGTTGGCGTCGAAGAGCTTCTTGAACCGCTCCATGACCTCCTCCACGTTCGTCTGGGCACCCTGTGGCGGCTTGACGTTGAGGACCTTGCAGGCCTCGTCGAGGGTCATGCCGCTCGAGCCGAGGCCTCGCGACGACGAGGAAGCGGTACCGTCGGGGTTGAGCTTGGCCTGCGCCCGCGCGTAGTTGGACGACGCCTGGGCCTGCTTGTAGGCTTCGGTGAAGGCGCGGCCGAGTACTCGGGTGCCGGTGACGACTATCTGCGTTATGATTCGATGCGCCTGGGTGAATGTGCGTGGTCAGCCTTTGGATCTAGATTCCGTTCGTTGCACGTTGCACACATGAGGAGGGATCGGGGGAATTCCGTTATAGGCATGGGAAGCGGGAGAGACGGAGAGAGTAGAAGGGTCGGAGGAGCTCACCATCTCTGCTATGACGTGGTCAGTCCCCCCTTGGTTATATGACGACGCGGGCGTGTATATGATGGAGCCGCCGGGTGAGCAGGAAACTTGAAGAGGCGTTGCGACTAAAAATTGTCTACCCAGGTCAAGTCTTAGTGTATTGGTACCTAGCCTGTAGGGTTCAGAAGTACCTAAGTAGGTACCGCTGTACCGGTACTCGTCAATCCCGTCTCTCGGTCAAAGCTTATCGATTTGTATCCATCACCCCTACCCGCGGTATACCGAGGTACCTCCTATAAGAGGTACCCATATACTACATGTAGGATGTATTTAGGTACCTAGGTAGTCAGTCTCAGCCACATTGTCAGCCACATTACAAGCCACAGAACCTCCCGCCTCGCCTTCGCTCTGATGTAGGCGAACGGAGCTCCAGCCATTCGTTGTTCACAAAACACATCTTTTGGTGAAGCCACGTTTTAGAGAGCCGTGATAGCTGCCTGGACCAACACTCCTCTGTAAGAATTCCCGCTACTTGCTCATTCAACTCTAGCAAGCCATCGCATCGAAACCCCCCCCCTCGCCTAGTGATTGTCTATCTTACACTTCTCCTCTCAGCTTGCGGTCGATTTACCGCTCCGTTCGTTTCCTCGGTCACATTCTACCTCCTGGCTGAGGTCTCTAGAGGCGCCTTGACTGCCCACGACGAGTCCAGCAGAGCCCGGCATACCAGCAAACCAGTCCTCGAATTTCCGATCGCCCACATATCATGTCGCAGTACTACGGTGCGCCTCCCGCCAACCAGTACGGCGGCGGTGCTCCCGCCCAAAACCTCCAATTCTACCCATCCTCCTACTCTCCCGGTGTTCCGTCGCAGGGAGCGGGCACACAACCCTACGGATACGGTGCACCGCCGCCGCCACCAGGTGCCGGCGGTTATGGAGGCTTTGGCGGCACGTCGGGTGTGAGTGGGCGCATGGGCGAACAGGGCGGGCTGCGGACTGGCTGGCTCGCTGCTTTTTCAACCGAGGGCTACGATGGCGAGCCGCCGTTATTAGAAGAATTAGGCGTTAACTGGGCGCATATTCAGATGAAGGTGAGCTCCGAGAGCCACGTCCTCTCATCTTCCGGCGCCCTCGTTCGAACCGAACTGACCTTGAGTGCAGACCGTTGCCGTTCTGAACCCGTTTGCGCGCATCGACCAGCACATCATGGACGACTCAGACCTCGCCGGACCTATCCTCTTCTTCATCCTTTTCGGCACGTTTCTGCTTCTTAGTGGGAAGGTTCATTTTGGTTATATCTACGGATTGGCGTTGATGGGGTCTATTGCCTTGCATACTATCTTATCCTTGATGTCCCCAGATGGACCTGCGTCTCCCTCGCCCTCCGACGCGGCTTCGTCCTATGCGCCAGCCTCGGGGTATCCCGGTGACCCGACCGCAGCCGGCCATGACGACCAAAAGGACCAACTTAGCAGTACATTGACGTTTGCGAGAAGCGCAAGCGTGCTCGGATATTGTCTTTTACCGCTTGTGTTGGTCAGCTTGGTGGGCATCGCGATGCCTATGGATGGTCCCTTTGGATACATTCTGACCACTGCGGCCATCATGTGGTGTACAACCAGCGCCAGTGGCATATTTTGCGCTGTGGGGAGAATGAGGCAGACGAGATTGCTGGTAGCCTACCCTCTAGCGCTCTTCTACGCCGGGTTCGGGATAATGAGCATTTTCAGCAGCCGAGGATCGGGCAGCTTAGCCAAAGTAGCCAATCTATCGTGATAGCGGAGCACCTCTCAACGATGAAGCGCCACCGCGGCGTCTGGTCGTCTGGTCGTCTGCTCTGTATAGACGTACCGACCTACCCTGGTACGTGACAACAAGTGTGGGCAGTGTGGGGTTCACAATGTGCGACATGGAATCGACACAACCAAAATGGCTATTCGTGGTGTCGGCCTATATCATGCAATCCAGATCAGAACTGCTGGTCAGTGACGCGCATTTGGAGCGAATGAGTATTAGTACTATGGAAAGAGGCTTCCCGTCGTTCTTCTGTCGGCTGAGAGGAAAATGGAAGTTGAAATTGCATGTGTCCCAAGCTGGTGGCTCAACAAGTAGTGCTAAACCCCCGCATCTTCACTGCCACACTAATCAAGCAACTTCGGACGCGCCCTATCAACAACCTTGCTTCTCCGCTCCAGCATATTTACTCTAACTCTTTTCTCGGTGTTGGTCGTCATATCAAACTGCAAATAATGACTGCTATTAATCGAACCAGAATAGTTAGAACCTAGGGAAACCCCCGACTAAGCTAGGACCGCCACCGCCACCGCCACCGCCACTCCCACCACTAGGAAGTCTATGCCTGGAATAAAATATCGGTCTCAAACAGCGGCCATTGCTGCTGCCACTTGTGCAGACGGCTGAGGAAGAAATGCTATACGACAAGCATCTACCAAGTACAAGTTGTTATACACCTGGAGGGAATGCGATGCTAGGAAGACTTTGGCTGCAATTTAGCGAAATACTGTCTGTCGAGCGCCAGCCAGCGACCTCAAGGCACCAAAGCGGAATCGCACGCCCCATGGTCTCAGGACCAAGTTCAGCCACCAACGCGACAACAAACAGCCTCCTCGCGGATTAAGAATTTGCACGAGCTGAGCTGGGTTTCCGCCTCACAAGGACGACCTCTTCAGCCCGCTGAGCAAGCCCTTCAAGCGCATGGCATCAATTGTAGGCTAAGCAAGCCATCGCTTTAGCATTGGATTTGACGATACCTGAGCATTGGAATTTTTAACTGGAGCAAACTCGAGAGTAGTACAAGCCTATATAGGTTCTGATGGTTTCTGCTCGGATATGCTGCGGATCATGGAGAAATCACGGGCTGCTCAGTTACCTATCTGCTTACCTACAGAGTTGGCGGCACAATCGAGCTTTCTACAGCGATTTTGAGTCAAGCCATAGAAAGAAGATGACGCAATAACTCAAATGTCACATCTCGAGGCATATATATGAGTGACAACGCGAGACTATTTACTAACAGTCATATAGCGTAACACGGACCGCCGGAGCCACTACCATCATAGCTCTTTCTAACTGTACTCGCATACTTATCGCCGCTCAACATTGTGAAACCACGTTTCAGGGGAATTTTCGACTCTAGTCTACTGTAAATCATGGCTTTCGAGTATAGAACATCTTAACCTAAGGTACATCTCGTTAGCATTTGGCGAATTTAGGATACCTTAGTGCTCGTGACCTAGCTACTTGCGGGCCTGAGCGAGTTTTGACAACTTCCGCACATCAACTTCAAAGTTTAGCCCAAGCGAGGGGCGGAGATCTAGACTGCGTCGTATATGTGTTGCAAATGGAAATGTCAGTACACTATTCCCTTTTAGATGTGGTACTCATCATGTACACCAGGTCTTATCTGATATCGAAACCTCTGTCTTTGTTTTCGGCGATCACCTGGTTGTCGGCGTGCAAATTGAGACAAAGCTGCCTCTCCCGATACCTACTGCCGAAGCTTACACTACCCTCGTTGACATAGAGCTGCCCCTGTCAAGTATAGGGTATAATATAGGTAGGTAGCATCCAGTACCAGACGCACCAAAATACGGCGATCGTCGATCTAGAGGGCAACTGCAAATATTTTCGTTGCTTGAATTCAAGTGCAACACCAAGTTCATTGGTTTAACGTCCCATTCGATTTGCTTGCCCGTCCTTGTGTTGCTCTAAAGCCCCCGCAACTAGATCTACCAACCCTGGCTTCCCGGCTTTCCCGGCTGATCCGCAAATTGACCACTTCTTTCAACAGTGATCTATAGAGGCCAAAATCCATATTAGCAAGTACGTAAGTAGGTACCTTACACAAAAATGATGTCCCCTGCTTTATTGAGCTTATCGAGCTCCTTGGACTTCTCCACGCCAACTTCTCCTGCTCACACTAGTTAGTTCACTAGAAATACATCCAGGATGGACACGAAGAGACCAAAAGGCGACTCCGAGGACCAAGCTCAGTTGGAGATCGTGGAAACGGCCTTCACAGCCTCGGAGAAGCGTGCTGGACACAATGTCCACGGCGCCGCGGAGAGAGGCTTCGTCGCAACAGACCAGTAAGTCAGGCTAAATAACCTGCGCGTGTATGTATGTGCAACTGGGCTTATAATTAATTACCACGTAGTCGGGGTCAGTCGCTCGTCAAGTTCGATCCTGTGGCCGAGAGGAAGCTGCGGAATAAGCTTGATTACATGATTGTTCCGACAGTGTCGATACTCTACTTATTCTGCTTCATCGACCGCGCAAATATCGGTATGTCTACTTACGTTATCTGTCCCCTGTCCCCTGTCCCCTGTCCCTGTCCCTGTCCCCTCGACGTAGTATAAGAAGCCGACCTAACGGGAAATAACGTCAGGAAACGCTCGTCTGGCCGGTTTTGAGAAAGACCTGGGGCTAGTAGGTTACGACTACAACACGGTCTTGTCCATCTTCTACGTCAGCTACATCGTCTTTGAGATCCCGTCCAACCTCGCGTGTAAATGGATCGGGCCCGGCTGGTTCATACCCGCCATATCCCTCGGCTTCGGCATCACTTCTCTGGGAACAGCCTTCGTCTACACCCGGGGAGCGGCATGTGGCGTTCGATTCGTTCTCGGCATCTTCGAGGCCGGGATGATGCCGGGTGAGTTTTTTTCCCGATGGAGACGTGGCGGCGAATAGAGATCGATCACCGAAGCTAACTACTCCTAATACGAATAGGCATTTCGTACTACTTGTCGCGTTGGTACCGTAGGTCGGAGCTGACTTTCCGATTGTCGCTATTCATCGTCATGGCGCCCCTGGCAGGCGCCTTTGGAGGTCTGCTGGCCTCCGCCATCCTCCTGCTAGACCACTTCGGGAGCCTGCACTCCTGGCGCATGATCTTCGGCATCGAGGGCATCATCACGATCGGACTCTCCATCATCGCGTTCTTCACGTTGACCGACCGTCCCGAGACGGCGCGCTGGCTCTCGCAGGAGGAGAAGGACCTCGCCATCGCCCGCGTCAAGTCCGAGCGCATGGCCCAGGCCAGCGTGCTCGACAAGCCCGACAAGAAGAAGCTGTGGCTCGGCTTCTGGAACCCGCTCGTGCTGTCGACGGCGTTCATCTTCCTCTTCAACAACATCACCGTGCAGGGCCTCGCCTTCTTCACCCCGACCATCGTCGCCACCATCTACCCGACGAAGACCACGATCCAGAAGCAGCTCTACACGGTCCCGCCGTACGCGCTGGGCGCCGTCTTCCTCATCGGGCTGTCGCTCGCCAGCTGGCGCTTCGACCGGCGGGCCCTCTTCATCGCCATCTCGGCGCCCTTCACGATGCTGGGGTACATCCTGTTCCTGGCGAGCCGGGAGGCACGCGTGCGCTACGCCGCGACCTTCTTCACGGCCATCAGCTGCTTTGCCCTCGGCCCGCTGGCCAACGCCCAGGCGTCGGCCGTCGTGGTCAGCGACACGAGCCGCAGCATCGCGATCGGCACGAACGTCATGTTCGGGAACATCGGCGGCCTCATCGCGACGTGGTCGTATCTCCCCTTCGACAGCCCCGACTACAAGATCGGCAACGGGCTCAACCTCGCGGCGGCGAGCCTCATCCTCATCATCTCGATCCTCCAGATCGCGTGGATGAGGTGGGACAACAAGAGGAGGGAGAAGAAGGATATCGAGGCCGAGCTGCAAGGTTTGACGCAGACGGAGATCGAGAGCCTCGAGTGGAAGCACCCTGGTTTCCGTTGGCGACCTTAGGGGAAGAAAGGGGCCCCGCTTCTGCTGACTTCTTGTCTTGGGTGATAGTAGTTAAGTGTTGATTGTAGGGGCAGGTAGGCAGGTCGGCAGGTGATAGGCTCGCATAACGAGACCATTCGGTTGAAGTAAATGCCCGGGCAGCGGGGATCTCATATATTGCCCGGTTCTAACTGGTCTCTCCAAGAAAGACTCCAGATTCATAATTACCTGCTACCAAAGTAAAATCCTGAGCAGCGTTGAACTTAATCACAAATTGTGCTTGCTCGCCATAGATTATTGACTTGCTCAGGTACTTAAGTACTTGTAATTACGAGTGTAAGGGTAGACCTGGTGCCCCTATTGGGGCGGCTATGATTGCTCAAAGCGCACGTATAGTTATCGATTTTTCTTCGCTCTCCCCTCTCCCAGAAAATTGAGCAAATAGCCAAAATGCGTTAAAGAGTAATGAGATCTGCGATGGGATTGTTGGCAAAGGGTTAAGTATGATATTCGGCCGAAAGCCTACGCCGTTCACACTCAGAACCAGGCGTTGTGCCTCACTCGCACGGCACATGTCCTTGCTGCTTCATGTCATCTTCGAGAGTTATACTATATAGTTTAGTATTAGATAATATGCGGTTATTTCTGTCTTAGACTCAATGTAATCAATTGTCAGGGCATTTACTGCAGGCCCTGTAAGCGGCTCGACTAGTTATTTGGTTATGGATTGGCCCTTGGGCTCCTTTGTGGTCGGAGGCTCTAGGAATTAATTTGTCGCTTCTCTAGGCCCTACCAATTATTCTAACTTATCATGCTATACTAAAGTCTATAAACCTCTACTTTGCTTCTACCTAACTGTGACCAATCACTTTGGAATCAAATCGAAATCTGTGAAGCTGCAAGACATCTTGTCAAGAGCTGACACATAGCTTATATCAGTGTAAGGCTATATAGTTCTTGAACGCTGACTATGAGTGTTTAGGAGCCTAGTGACATGCATTCCGCTTCGCAAGTACGGCTGGAAAAGAATATTCGGTACTCCTTCCTAGAGTAGAAACGCATGGCATTGTTCGGCTCAGGCTCCGCAAGACTTCGTTTAAATCCTGCGAGGTGCTGCTGCTCCCCGGATTTTCACTATATGAACATGAGACCTCCGCGTTGATCTCCCAATCAGCACCATAGCATCATATCATACCAAGGCCAGGTAATCTATCAAAGACCCGATGTGCTATCAGCTGTCGAAGATGTAAGGTCCAATCATATTCGGCCGAGGACGAGCCGGTAGCGTTGCCCCAGGTTAATTATGTCACATGGCATCAGTAACGAGTGAGTATGGATGCTTCATATATACCCGGATAAATTGCCTCGCTCTCCCGGGCCGGCCCATTTTGCTCGACCAAAAGGGGCAACGCTGTATCTAGTCACTACCGAGTATATTCCAACACAGCAAAACCGAGTCAACGTAGAGTAGTAGGTCCGATCAATATAGTAGCGCCTAGATAGTCTAGCTCCGTTCTTCGGCACGTCAGTTATTCATGCCGTGCATCCCGTGTATGCAGCTCTCCAGGTGTTGATGGCATCCCTAAATGCTTCTATAAATGACTGGCCTCGTCGTCTGAAACCATATCACGTAGCTTACCCGGCATACATGCAACAAGGTAGTCCCTCGAGTTTGTATCTCACCCAGCAGAATGAAGTTCTCAACCGTTGCAGCTTTGGCATTTGCCATCTCAGCTGAGGCCCATTGTATCTTTCAAGTGAGTGAACAGAAGCAGGCTAGTAATAGGGGTGTCACTTGTATGCTGATTAGAATCATAGGAAGTCTCCGTCAATGACCAAAAGCAAGGCTCACTGGTCGGCCTACGAGCCCCGAACGATAACAACCCGGTCTACGATGTGAACTCGCAAGACATCATCTGCCAAAAGCAAGGAAAAACTTCAGACAAGGTCATCAATGTCAAGGGCGGAGATAACATTGGCGCTTACTTCGGCCATGTCATCGGCGGTGCGCAGTTCCCCAACGACGCCGACAACCCGATCGCGGCATCGCACAAGGGTCCCATCACGGCATGGCTTGCGAAGGTTGACAATGCTGCGACAACGAGCAAGACCGGACTGAAGTGGTTCAAGATCTGGGAAGACACGCTCAACACTTCCACTAAGAAATGGGGTGTGGACAACATGATCTCCAACCAAGGCTGGGTGAAGTTCCAGATGCCACAATGCATCGCACCCGGCGACTACTTGATGCGCGTTGAAATCCTAGCACTGCATTCGGCTAAAGCTAGCATGGGGGCTCAGTTCTATGTGAGCCGCTCCTTGACTTCCCTCGTGTGAAAATACGATGAACGGCGATTGCTAACTCTCTATTCTTTAACAGCTTTCGTGCGCCCAGCTGAGAATCAGTGGCAGTGGCGCATTCACGCCTGCCTCGACCGTCAGCTTCCCCGGCGCTTACAAGCAGAACGACCCGAGCATCCAGATCAGTATCTACGGACTTACGGGCCAGCCCGACAACGGTGGCAAGCAGTACAATGCCCCCGGAAACGTGCCCGTCATTAAGTGCTAGAGATCATATGAGATGAGGCAATTTTATGTCAGCTCAAGAGGAGCACATAGCTACGACTTAAAGGCCGGCTACCTGCGCATCAAGTTGTAAGCCGTATATAGAGTATAGTCCTACTACTACTACCAAGGCTGCCAATTCATCAATGGTCAAGCGTATGTCTATCGATTCGTTCATTCGCGCGGTCCTGGTCCTGGAGGACTAGCGTTACCCATACACATATATGCTAAGCTCAGTCCTACCGCAACCATTACGGTGGATATTAATAGTGTATTATTGAGATACTTATCGACCTCTACGATGTCATCGGGTTTGATGGAAGGATCTTTTTGCCATTTGTGACGATTTACCAAGTTGGACGGTATCCATTGATCTTTTTTAGACGAGAGAGCCAGGTTTGGGCATGTGAAACCAATGCTACACATGCACATTGTTGTTTCAGGGTATGCGCTCCCCATCTGTATGTATGCTGGTAGCGAACTCTCTGTGTACATGGTTGGCTGCATACTCCTGAATGTTTTATGTTTCCACGTTCATAGCATCGATCTCGATGCCTACCCGCCTGCCTGCCCGCGCAAATTGGCCATGGATATGAACGTCAAGTATCCAGACTGTGGCGTGAGTCCAGACTCAATATGGTCACTATTTCTTTGTTATTTATTGCGACGTCAGAGGTATGTAGGTGTGCGTAGGATCGCAGTGGAGTATCAATCCTGAACTGCAGATATAGTGTAATAACCCCTGCTCTGATACCGCACTCAGCTCCCTATGTTCGATACTATTGGGATTTAGGTACCGGGACCACTACCAATCAGGACGAATGCATACGGTACTCGATTAGCGGCGCCGGGAAGGGTGGAATATGACAATACCTATTCGCTGACCCCAGCCTATTCCACTAAAAGCTAAGCAATATGCGGTTGACTCCTGTAAGCCCGATTCTAGCGAGCTCATGTATTAATACCCCGGCTCTCAGCTACGAAACATTTTCACAATGAAAAAGCGCGTTCTGCCTCAAGCCTCTTGGGACATCACGCGATGTGTGATGTTGTACAAGGACGACTTCATTTAGTACTAGAAGGGGCATAGAACATAGCCATCAAGATCGCCCTAGTCAACTAGCCAAGATGGCACCACCTAACCCGCCATCCTCAACCAATAACATGAGCGCCAGCTCTGAAACGAACAAGTTAGACCTGGCCGACCAGAAAGAGATCGAAGCAATTTGGAAAGAAGTAAATGCTAAGGTTTTAGAGCTAGCGGGCGGCGATCCCAAGAAGTTGCAGGGGTCATTGAGTATTGACGATGTTCTGCATTATATCGACGATGTCCAGAAGGTGGATGAAGAGAAGGAGGAAGAGTATGGCGCGTTCAAAGGCACTGTCGAATTGACTCTGCAGTGCATTGGCACTGTAGGGGGGATTGTCACAGATGGCGTTGCTAACGTAGGTAACAGCAAAGCTCATAAGTCGGTCATTGAGAGCTGACGTTGATGACAGGTCTTCGCACCAGCGGGTATGTGCTATGGTGCATTCACCTTCGCCATCCAGGCGTGGCAAGGCTATGAAGGGACATTCGAGAACCTGGGGGAACTATTGAATAAATGCGTCGAGTTTTTCGAACGGCTACAATCCTACCAGGGTCGAATGGATGCCAAGTTAACTCGTCTCGCATCTCAGAATCTACGACTCTTCGTTGCAATATGCGACCGCATAATCCAGCTTCGCTCTAAGCACAACAAACTTATCAGATTTACGAAGCAGCTATTCCTCAATGATGATGGAGTCCAAGATTTATTAGGCATGATGGACAAACTCAATTCGAAAGAAGCGCTTCTAGTCGGGGCTCAGACATACAGGATCGTCAGTGACAGCGCTGGAGACATCAAGTTGATTCTCGAAGCGCAGAAGGAGTCGAAGCGCGAGGATGAAACTAAAAAATGGCGTCGCTCTATAGCGAAAGCGCTGGGGTTTCCCGGGACGACACTTGATAGTGATGGGGAGCCTGTGCCTACCTGGCAGAGGGCATTGGATACTCGTTTGAACTTGCTGGTCGAGGGAACGGGCGCATGGTGGGAGACAGACGACACGTTCTCTCACTGGGCCACGGCGCAGTACCCTGCAGAATCGATACTCGTTCTCACCGGTACAGGTGGCACAGGGAAAACATCAAGTAAGGATCATCACGCAAGCGCCCATTGACCTGCAATGATTGATCGTGTGATAGCTAATATGTAACTTGTCTATAGTGATGGCTAACACAATCAAGTCGATAAGACGGCTTGGCTCCAAGGCGCCGTCATCCCGTGTGGTAGCAGCCTACTACTTTGCTGATGGCGACAAGCGAAAGCAAGATGATGAAGAGGAAAGCGGATATCTTGAGCGGGTCTCCAGAACACTACTTTGGCAACTTGCTACATCTTATGAGGCAATGACCAAATCAGTGGCATCGGTGATGGAACGGGCAACTCCCTTTGAGGGAGCACTCAATCTCTGGGATCAGCTTTTTTTCATGAACAAAGAGCTTCAAAACTTGAACACAACATTCTATCTTTTCATTGATACCCTTGAGCCGGAACTCATCCCACTGCTCCAACGATATTGCAAGCTCTCCAACCGAGCAAACGTACGAGTCTTTCTAACAGGAAGACCCGAAGTGGTCACAGGTTATCTTAACCAAGCGGATGGTGTGAGCTTCGCAGAAGTTCTAATCACGAAGCGCAATAGTCAAGATGTCGAGAAGTACATTGCTTCTCAAATGAACAATATGCCAATGTTGCGGGACAAAAGCAGACAAGGGATAGCTGAGTGGCGACAGGTCATTTTGGATGAGCTCCGGGATAAGTGCGCTGGCGACTATTTCAAGCTTTACACGAGCCTTACTGCCCTGGCCAAGGTAGATCTTATTGAAGACATTAGGGAAGTTCTGGCAGATGCTGGAAAGCCCCGAACGGACCAAATCAAAGCCGAACTCAATCGGCTTAATAACACTCGTACTGTCAAGGAAATACGAGAGATTAATGAGATTATTCTTTGGGTTGAAAATGGCCGCCGTTACTTTTCTGTCGAGTTGATGGATGCGCTTCTCTCTGTTAAGCACCGGCGATCTTCTCTTACACTTCGGAACCAGCAGCCGCCGTTACAACGGCAGACATCCAGCGCATTGAAAAAATCCAGTGAAGCTGAAGAGCCCGCGGTGCTAGCGACAATATCTCTGCTTCCAATCGCACAGAAACTCAGAGAGAAGTACACGATTTTCACCGTCACGGATTCCGGTGTAGTTGACTGGAGCAATACCGAGATCAGGAGTCAGATACCCAAACGAGAGAATCGACAAGGCGTGGCTGTTAATAGCGAGGCGCCTACGCGCTCACAAGGAATCCAGGAGTCAGAGATCAACATCATCCGACATTTTCTGAGCCAAGTATGCCCCGAAGAATTGTACCAGCGGTTCGAATTTGAGAACTTTTTCAATGAAAAACTAGGCGCAAGACTGAAGGAATACATACAATTCGATCCGGATAATGCAGAAATCAGGATCGTGCTCACTTGTCTAGTGATACTAACTGATGAAGATCTGAGGGATCAGGAGGCCCTACGCCAGTACGCGATGTACTGGCTCCTAGGGCACTTACAGGCTGTCGACCTATCCGCCGCTGACCGGAGGCTAAAAGAACAGGCGGGGGCTTTGCTAATACGTCTTTTTACAGAGGATTGCGGTATAGACTCTCTATTTTGGAGCTTTGGTAAGCGATCCTGTTTTTCTTCTTTATTGCATTATTGCGCAGCATGACAGGGAGACACTTCTCTGCGCTTTCTATACTCTCGACCGTCCACGTCTGCCGAATTCATCGAAGCACCCACGGTGGGCCTAGATTGGATGGTTCTCAGATGGGTGCTGCATAGGGGGTTTACCGGTGTTCGATGCCACTTGGAAATCACGCCGCAAGAGATATAACTGCTTTGCTTAACCCAAACCCCACTGCCGCAAGTTCAATATCAATGGCTGACTTCTTATTACCTATGTAGAAGCTAATGTCAGTGTGAAAACCTGGGAGCAAGGGGAAGCATCTTACCTACGCGAGGCTCGAAATGAATGGGTGTATTCGATTGCTGGCGTTCGCGAGATTCATCGGTACGTACATTCAAGTTTGCTGTACTTTCGTCTCCTTGTTTTCTAGTAGGAATATTTGAGTTTCTTGACAGAAGACCTCGTACCAAACTCGGTTGGAACACGCTCACAAGATCATGTACTGACGTCCATCATCTAGCTGGTTGACCGATTTATCCGTTACGAGATATATTACGGATGCAGTCGGTCAGAGCTTCGTGTCTGGCCTCAAAGTATCTGGAGCAAATTTACACAAGGCCATTCTATCGCATGCAGCAAGGCGTATGGCAACGCATTTCTTTATTGAAATTGAGTTTCTCAAGCGCCATTTCCAGACTGCAGCTTGCTTTCTACGAGGATTTCTAGGTCGGGTAAGGTTTTGCACACTACAGTATGAGGAACTACACTAACACCGCCTTAAAGTTAGAGGGAAAGGACATGCCAGATGACCCTGCTGCCTACCGAGAAGTTGCGTGGGAAGATTACCCAAAATGGGAGGGTGGCACGTTTTCTTTGAGTGAACTCGAAGAGATCGAGACATGGGCATTCAACGAACTAGCAGACTCAAAGTCCACACCATCCCGGGAGTCACTTTGGGAGATTCACGGCGCTCTTCAAGCCTTCCAACTTTGCATGAATGAAGAAGAGAAAAAGGAGATTTCCCAGAAACGAGCAAAAAGAGCTTTAGAACTCAATCCTCAAAACTGGCATGCATGTCATTTCGTCTCCGGCCGACCGACCACCAGCAAGGAGGAAGGAGTCGAACTACTCAAACGAGCAAAGGGTGCTGTCGATGCCATGCGAGCCAAAGATGAAACATGGATGAGCAGCTCCGCTAATACGGCTCTCTTGGCTAGAATAACGCTTGATTTGGGGAATAAACTCTGGGAGCTCGGTGACTTCCCTGCTGCGGCTCGCACTCATCGCGAAAGTCTAGGTTATGAGTATGTTCGCTTCAGCGCGTACGCCAAAGTTCTCAGTCGTTATCAAGAACACGAACAATGGGGCGAGTTTATCGCATTCATTGAAACATTGAACGAGAAAAGAGATATTTGGGACGCTTACTTTGACGAGCTTGTCAATGACTTCATTATTCATCTTGTTGATGAAGACTCTGATATCCTCGCCTTGGCAGCCGACATTACTAATCGATGGGATGCAATTGAGAAGTTCTTCACGATTGCTATAGAAATCGGTGGCGAGCACCAGGCCCACGATCTCTTGTTTTTACTCCGAGAAGGGTTTGCAAGAACGTTGGAGCTCACTGATGGTCCTGTGGACAACAAGGCCGTAGTCAGCGTTCGCATCGCTGCGCTCGAATCCATACAAGCCCACCCTAGTGACACGCTTCCACAATCGAGAATATACGCAATGACGGACTCGCTAGCTCAGATTTATCTCGAAGAGGCTTTCTATTCTGACGTACCAGCTGAGAAGGTGGATTTATCCATGTCCACGTTATTGCCTGATGTTAGCGACGGAGAGGACGCCTGGGGCAACATCATGACAATTTGTTGCATTATCCGCTACTACCATAAACGAGGTATCAAGTCCGGACCTGCGAAACTTTGGACCGAGAGAATCATCCGCGCTGGGTTGGAACTTCTCTCGGATTCGGACGAAGGTGCGTTAGTCAATACGAGCGGCATAGAACTCCCTACTTGCGGTTTATAGCTAACAAACATCTTCGGTAGAAAATGACACCTATGCTTATTGGCTGCTGGGCAGGCTCTTCGTTACCATTGAGGATGATGAGAATCACATCATCACCTGGGCAATGCGCAACGCATTTCAAGTTCAGGATCTCGCTAGATGGGATACATGGATCTCATCACCGATCCCTGCTCCGGCCAAGAGCACAGTAGTACGTCAAAACTCTACTTCCAGCAGGTCAAATGACGGTATTTCGCGAACAAATTCCAACATGTCGCTTTTCGCAAAAGGGCAAGAGAAGTCCGCGTTCGCGAAAAGTGGTGGCAAAGGAAATGATGGAGTGAAAGATACCGGAAAACTTGTCCGGACAGCCACAGCGTCATCCGCCCCTAGCATAATGCAGAAGGACGGAGAAGCTTTACCCAAAGTATCGCCCGCGAGGATTGGCACTGACATCGTGGAAGACGCCCCGGACGATGCGCCAGCGAAACCGACATGGTTTGTTGGCTGTGATGGGTGCTATGGGCAGTGGACTGTGATGGACGAGCCGCTGTTTAACTGCGCGGACTGTGTCGGGAATATTCAGCTAGATCGTCAATGCTATGACTTGCTTAAGGACGATCAACTGAATATGAAAGGGCTGAAGTGCAGGAAAGAGCATAAATTCCTCGAAATCCCTGTGTGGGACGGAGAGCGTTTCAAGGATATGCCAAGGGGTTGTTTGCCGTTACCTGCGCAACTCAACAAGGAGAAAAGGTGGATTGCATTAGAGGAGTGGAAAGACAAATTGAGACAGCTCTATCTCCCAGACTAATCCGCTTTTGTGGATAAGAGAAGGCTGTGCTGTAATGTAATCTGGTCAAAATAGGTTTGAAGTCAATTCGCTAATATAGTTAAGGCTCTTGAACAAATATCCTCTGAGAACTTTTCCGCTGTTTTCGCAAGCTGATTGTCAAGTGATCGTATCTACTTTGCGAGAGTATTTATATAATAAACCCTTGAAACTAAAATAAAATACGGTTGTTAGATATACCGACATCGTAGACCTAGGCTTTCATTGGTTCTGTGTCCGCCCCGGCGTCTTGGGATCAAGTGTGGCACAAAAGGTTGCGTTGGGCCATGATCTTAGCAACTTCCAAGAGTGCTATCGGTTTGCTCGCAACCCGTACCTAAAGCAATCTGATGAATTTTTGAGTCCCGATACTCTACGAATTGACAAACCCTGAGAATTCTGGGGCTCTCAGATGTGGACAATCGCCCCTCCTATGTTATGAGGTTGTAGGTCTAGACAGTATAGCATTCTCTTTGCAATCTGAAGTTGCATCCGGTAATCTTTGTAATATAGCGTTAACAGCTAACAAGGAAATCTTAAGTCGAACTTCTGCATTGTCGATCTCCTCGCCATGAACTCGGAAACCCCAGATTATTATGCTACACTTGAGGTAGGCTGGGGGGCTTCCGACAGAGAGCTCCGGGCTGCCTATCGCCGTCTGATACGTATACACCACCCAGACAAGAACAACGGGAACGAGAAGGCGGCAACTGCAAAGTTCCAGGAGGTATGTGACCGAACTCTGCACTATCCATCCTATGCATATGCTTATTTCGCGACCTTGTCACATCATCTGCCTAACAATTAGAGCAGCCATTCGGCGACCCTACGTGGGCATCCGTAATGAGACACCAAGCGACATGGATGCCCTCACAACGCCATCAGAAATAATGCACATGAAATCTGGTAGCCAGATTGCTAACGAGATGAGTAGATTCGCGAAGCGTTCGAGACACTAGGAAATCCGGAGAAGCGTCGGACATATAACCGGAGTCACGGCTGTAGGAGCAAGTGGTCACATCAGTCAACCACTCCCTCAAAAGAGCAAAGAAAGGACGCAAATGGCTACAGTCAATGGAACAAAACAGCAACGACGGCGACGACTCCCTCAAATTATAGCAACACAGAAGAAAACTCACACAGCTGGTCTGGCAACCACTGGAGCCCGGGTCACGTGAAGACTCGCGGCCAAGTGAAACATAAATTTAGCGAGATGCTTCGGCAGAGGCAAGAAGAGGAAAATTGGAAGACTTGGGGTAGGACACGGGCTACGGAATGGTTTGGCGCGAGGGTCTGGCAACATCATAACCCTTATGCTACTACTATTCCGTACGATGCTCGCTCGACTTGGATTCCGGTGTACCACTATCCGCCGCCTCTGATGCACTCTCGACCTAGAGCCGACTGCCATCAACGCAACTATTTCTGGGGCCAGAGTGGACCAACATATAATCCGGTTTATTTTAATCTAAGACAGCCAACCCCTTGGGCTGTGGGGAGTTGCTTGGGGTGTAATCGAGATGTAGGCTTGATGGGGGGTTGGGTTGGTGGTAATCTGACATTATATAACGCGAGCGCACTTTAGCGAAGTATTCTGGGAACTTTTTTTAAAGAGAGCAGTTTAGCGGTTTTTATATGAGGTTTCGATACCAACAACACCCTTTTTCCTATATCGTTGATATTAAGCATCTTGTGCTGCTAGTTGAGATGAGCTGGTGGCCTAGCGACCCCCCTGTATAACAAACCTAGTTTGTTCAAATATGTGCTTGATTATGGTAAATATTACATCAACTAGAGCACTAGTTTTCTAGAATTTTTATCGGGCTTCTATATGTACAAGTTTAGGCTGCGTTGTCGAACGAGATAATCGAACTCGGGAAGACGTTGAGGTTATAGTCGTACGTTGCTAACCTCACCGTGTCCTTATAAATCATACCATAAGCCCCGATCGTGTTGAGACCATAGATCCGGAAGTTTTTCGTGCTAGCAGCATCAAAAAGCACCATGCCTTGCTGACAGAGGGTGGTCGAGCCCGCGGCAGAGCATGTCGTGCTATAGTTGCTGAAGAATGAATAGAGCCTGTGGTTGATAGAATCAGCTTTGTAACCTCTCTATCGTGGAGCGAAAAACAACTTACCCAGCACCGTAAATAAGCACGTTCTTGCTTGCCTGGACGGCGAGGCCCCAAGCTTCGGCGCAGTTGGGTGCTGCAGTTGCTTTCGGGCATGAGACGTCGAAATTGGGGTCGCTGGTGGCGTTCAGCGGGAAGGGAGACCTCGCGGACGGGTTCGGTTGGTAATAAGGGGTTTCCGTCTGTATCTGGCCCGCGTAGATGTTCTGTGTGTTGCGGAATAGATACTGGTAGCGGGCATGATGTTCGACAGATGTGCCCACGAGCCAGATATTACCCACCGTGGACTCAATAAGTAGGCCACGGCCCGAGTACACTGTGATCTGACGTAGAGTGGCATCGTCCACATCATGATCGGCGGTCCAGAGCCATACGTTCTCCAGGTATAGGTTGTTGGCCGAGCTTGTGACGTGCATAGCGATGTTGCCAGACCTGCAGTTATTGTTTATGGCTGTCGATGATGGCGTTGCAGGGCAATCTGCGTATGTAAGGTCGGATCCTGCTGTTCCTCCTATTCGAGTGTGCACTATAGTATTCACGTCAGTGATCGTTATCCAGATATGGCCTCTACATATTTCAGGATCATACAACACGTCCTCTCAAGGCATGAGTTTAGCCTAAATAAGAACCAGAGTAAAGGAAACAGTCTGAAGTTACTTACCATCCCATATTCCGCTGGGTGAGCTCGACGGCGAGGCAAGATTCCATTGAATGAGGACAGCACCCGCTTGTGCACCCCGTGTAGATACCATCATGTCGCTCCATTCCACAGTGCCGGATTGACCTGGATTGCCAACCTTCACTACGGGCTTTGGGGAGTTGACATTATTGAAAAAGGAGCCGCTTGACATGATCACAGGGTATGCTTCACCAACGATCTTACTGTTCGCTGGGATAGAAAGCGTCGATGTAACTATGTAGGTCCCTGCATCAAAGTACACTACTTTGCCTGCAGTGGCCGCCGAGGTAATAACACTTTGTAGGGCTGCGGTATCATCCGTCTTTCCGTCGCCTTTGGCGCCACCGCCTCGCACAGAAACAAAGGACGAGGCAGACAACTCTCCGTATGAAGGCTTCGATCGCTGATAAAACTTAGTGCCCCTCAGGAGCGAGGCTGGCCGCGTAAACGGCGTTTGAGTGCCGGCAACCTTGTTTGGCCCATTGGGATGGTAAACTTGACCAGAGACCCAGCTAGTGATGGTTTTTGAGCCAGTCGTTCCTGCAAGAAGTACACTGCTAGTTGGGACATATTGGATCGCGGTACCAACATTCTGAAGCAGGACGTTCTCGATAGCCAGGCTGCCGCCCGTGCGGGGCAACGAAGTCGCGCTTCTAGATATCTTGAAAGCGATATCGGTGTCGGTGAAAGAGCTGTCGAAGAAGGTCGCGGAGCCCACTGCTTCATTCCCCTCATCGTTCACTCCCGACATGTCGAGGCCGACTGTGCAATTGTTGACCGAAATTCCCTGGAAAGTCCAGCCCCAGTTCCAGATCTGGTTGACGGCGGTAACCGCATCGTAGAATGTGAGATTGCGAACGGTGAACTGTTGGTTTCCAAATACGGCGCCAAATTTACCCCCGTGGAAGACAAGGTCGTTCATAAAGCCGCCAGAACCATCCTCGATGAATAAGCCCTGGTGTTGAGTGCCGGCTTTGCTAGACAACTTGAAGACTATGTTCTGCAGGCTGGTAGCCTGAGACGTCGGCCAATGGATTCCAGTGGCGGAGTTCTCAGCAGGTATTGCGGTTATGTCGATGACGAAGTTCTTAACCTGTCGCCAAAAGATGTTGGTAGCACCATATGGCAACGCACCGCCCGCTTGATACTGGGCGCCGTCAATGACCCCGAACCCATTGAAATCCGCAGTTGCCTTCAAGATGGGCAGACTGTTGGGATTCCCGACCAAGTGTGTTGCGTAGTAGCTCACGATGGACGAAGAGAGAAGGTAGGTCCCAGCAGGGAAATACACAACTGCATTAGTCGTGCTGCTCGAGGCACAAGCACCGGGAGCACACCTGTTCCCATCACTGATAGCGCGTTGAATCGCGGCGCTATCATCCGTCGTCCCATCTCTGCTTCGTGTCAGTTTTATTCCTCTTTGATTTTAGAGTTCTCCATACCCCTTGGCACCGTAGTTCTTCACGTTCCGATAAACCTTGTAGGTTTTATCGGCATTGAAAGCCGAGATGCCTTGATGACCTATAGTCTCATACCAGTAGGTACTAGTTTGGCGTTCCTCAATATCCCGGACATCATGATATGACAAGGCGCTTCGTGAGTCCAAGGTTTGGGTCGTAGTATCGACGTAATACTCGCTGAACTCGGCTAACTGCAGTGAAACAGCTTTCTCAACAGCTGGAATCACCAACTTCTCTGCCAAAGCCAGAGGGGCAACAAAGCCGACGACGCTGGTGAAGCGCATCTTGACAGCAAGGGACGTGGTTGACAAGACTGGTTAGATCCCAGCCCAACACATCGTCAATCGAAGGGCCCATGACAGGTATTTATTGGAGTGCGATATCGTGGCATCGTAACGAGACATGATGGAAGGATCTTCCCGGCTAGTCGGCCCAGCTGCACAGCACTAACCGACCATACGATGGTAAGTACGAAGTAGAAACAACAAATTGCCCATGACAGTGAAGACGCGACTTGCAGGAATGAACAGGCTGGACCGGCCCAAAGAAGGTCATGGAGACCTCGCGTTACCTAATTGGGACTTAGAGCGCTCGCATTATGGATATCGGTTTAATGAGATGGCGGTCTTGGCGTTGCCTGAATGGCCATATATAGACCATGAGTCGGCTGAAACAGGCAACAGCTGAGGCGCTACAAAAGAAGTCAGAAGCACTGCATCCATGGTTAGGTAGTCCAGGTCTCGTATTGCTACATGATACATTTGTACATTACTAGAGATCCAGGCGTCAAAGGTCGCTTAAATATTGAGATAGTACCATGCGGTTCGATGGAGCGTCGAGACAACATGGTTCCTGGGTAGGTATTCCTTTTACAGAATAGCAGTCCATCGGGGAACCCTTCGCGCAGCATAGCGTGGGTATCACGACGAATCTGAGCGCGTCTCTTTTCCTTGGGCACTCACTCAAAACGAACCACCTACCTAACGTCGGCGATTGAAACGCGAAAGGACTCGAAATGCGATACACAGAAACCGTTGTTGAAAAACCTAGCTCCGCGCTCTCGATTCAGCTTCAGTCAGTCAGTGTAGACTACAGCTTGACGGGCATTTCATTATGGGTTCCTCCTGCAATGCTACGGGACACGGCCACGATACCTTCACTGGGCCGTATGATACCAGAAACAGTCAATATCTAGGCAGGCACCCAGAGTACGAGCATGTTTGCACCCAAGTCGAGACTTCTGACTCATTTTTAAAAAGAATCGGAGATGAAGACGTTGAGCTAGGTATAAAGGGCTCAAGGTTGGATTGCGGGGAACGGAACAGGCACACTTATCAACGAGCTGCCATCGTGGGTTTAGCGTGCCCCTGACACCAGCCCTACCTCTGGGCCTCTCTACCCATACAGAATCTGCGTTAGTGCCCATGCACAGGATGCGTGTCAATCAATAAACTTCTGCAATGCGACCATGGAGCCGCGCCGGGTCACACTTACCGAAGGGGATGAACCCCTCATTAGAAACCGACGCCTCATCTCGCTAGTCCTCACGGCGATGCTGACTATGGCTGTACTCGGCGGCTTCGGCCTAAGCCCGCTTACCGCACTCGCATTCCTACTGCCGACTACTTTGGCCCATGGGAATTGCGCGAGCCATAATTCGCCGGGCTTGCCTATGGTAATCAACACGTGGAGTGGTCCGTTTACCGCAGCTACCGACGCCGCATATCTCTCCCTGCTCAACGCACGGACATCGGCGTTAGACGCTGTTGAATTGGGATGCAGCACGTGCGAGGCGAACCAGTGTGATGGCTCAGTCGGCTACGGGGGTTCGCCCGATGAGAACTGCGAGGTGAGAGAGAGAAGACTAACAGAAGGAATTGTCGTGTCGCGGTATCCATAGCTAACCGGAACGATAGACGACCCTCGACGCTATGATCATGGACGGCGCAACGATGAAATCTGGCAGCGTCGCTGCCCTCCGTCGTATCAAGAACGCGATAAGCGTCGCGCGTGCGGTGCTAGAGCACACAACACACACCATGATTGCGGGGGACTTCGCCACGGATTTCGCTATTAGCAACGGGTTCGTAGCGGAGAATCTTACGACCGCTGACTCCGCGGCGTCGTGCGCGGCGTGGAAAGCTAGCGGCTGCCAGCCGAACTATCGCATCAACGCGATCCCAGACCCGGCCTCGTCCTGCGGACCATACAGCCCCTCTACACTGGGGTCCGAGGACTACACCTCTCGACTCCAGGCCCGTGGTGTCCCAGAAGGTCACGACACGATCTCCATGATCGCGCTGCACAGCTCTGGCGCAATGGCCGCCGGGACATCCACGAACGGCGCAAGTCGCAAGGTGCCGGGTCGCGTGGGTGATGGTCCAATCACGGGCAGTGGGTCGTACGTTGACAGTGAGGTAGGCGGGTGCGGCGCCACGGGAGACGGGGACATCATGATGCGCTTCCTGCCTTGCTACCAGGCCGTCGAGAACCTGCGGCTAGGCATGAGTCCCAAGGCAGCAGCCGAAGACGCGGTCAGGCGCATGGTGAAGAAGTACCCGGCCGTACAGAGCGGGATTGTGGTCGTCAACAGAAAGGGCGAGCATGGTGGTGCGGGATCGGGCTGGACATTCACGTACGCATACCGGGGTGGCAGTATGAATGAGACGGCTGTGGTCAGCGTTCCGCCCCTCAAGGAGGGTTCAGAACTCTGACTAGCTTGACATGTGTATGCGCGTATGAAACCAATTTAGATCGTGCCATGCAATATTGTATATAATATTGAGCTTCGAAGCCGTCTGAAAACAGTAGTCACGGAGTTCATTTTCGTTCGATTGTGGTATTAAAAGGCCCGTTGTGATCAGCATTGACGGCTCCTTTTATCGTAGATAATTCACGCCAGCTAACAGACTCATAATGTAAAAGATTCGGCATGTTCTAAGCGGGACGAAATAAGGAATAGTACCTATACAAATACCTAGACACCCTCACCTATTAATGCCGGTCATCGTTGCGTTGTTCCATACGGATCCCACCATTATGCCTCTAGAATTCTTGAAACAATAGTTAATGCACATTACTCAGGTCTATATACGGCGATAGCGATATTTAGAATGCTGGAGGCTAATCCAGAGCTTCTAATCTTAGTAAATCATGTAGTAATGTATCCGCTAACGCATCGGTAATAAATCCCCCCTCACACCCTAGCTTTGTGGGTTCGGTTCGGCCTTCTCCCAGCAAAGGTTCAGTTGGCGTAGCATGTGGCTGCTTCCCATCATCATCCTCGTCACCTTCACTCCGACCTGCCTCACTGTCCGTTTCCGGCGGCGTTTGGACGCCGCGCGGGCCCATAATCCGCTTCAACATGCACATCTCAACCGTAATCCCGGGGCCAAATGCGCATCCAACCACGTACTCCTTAACCCGGCCACCAGGAGCGTAGGAATCCATCTCTTTGGTGCGCAAGTGGTCCATGACGCTGAAAATGGTCGCAGAGCTCGAGTTCCCGTGCTGGATATATCGATGATAGCTAGCGCGCATATGCTCTGCTGATATTTTCAGGGTCCGCTCCGCGTTTGTCAGAATCGTAAGGCCGCCGGGATGCATCGCCCAGTCAAAGTCAGCCGCTGCCCTATACGCCGCTGGTAGATGAGGCTCTACGCTCGTCATCAGATCCGCGAAGGCTCCCTCAAGAACTTGCTCCGTTAGCTGTGGCACGCGTTGCGAGAGCACGACTTTCCAGCCCAAGGGGTCAACGTCGAATCCCAGATCGCTTTCTGTCTCTGGAATGACCCCGTGGTCCCAGCCTAATAGCTCATATATGGGTTCTGCCGTAGCGTCTCCGACACCGTTACCAAGGACTACTGCGCTCGCGCAGTCCGAGAATAGGCACGCTCCGATGCGTGTGTCTTGCGTCATGTCTATGCTATCCAGCTCGCTTCGCACCAGTGTCGTGCTTATTTCGAGCGCCACACATAAGATACGCGCCGGTCGACCGCGAAATCGGTGGCCCAGTGCGAGGTTTGCGGCCGTCCGTAACGTTGCCAACCCGCCTGAGCAGCCGACGCCGTGAAGAAGCACTTTCTCGACACTTGGCAGAAGACCGAGTTCCTTGGCAACATAGTGGTCGAACCCCGGATTTGCACTGTCAGTGCACGTCGTTGAGACCACGTGAGTGATCTGTGAGGCGTCGATGCGCGCCTCCGCCAGTGCTTTCCGTGCCGCTTCCACGGCCAGCGGCACGCCATCCTTCATGAACGTCGTGTGCAGGTCCGCTATCGACGGCGGCTCGGCGTTGTTAACGAGCGGATGCTCTGATGTCCCGATTGAGGAGCGAGTCTCAATTCCTGTAAACCGATTGATCGAGAGCACCCTTTCCATACTACCGAAGCGCACTAATGTTAGCCTAACTAATGATTTTATGTAGCTAAGACGTACGCGGGTGTTTCTGGGTGGAATTTGGCAGCCAGCTTCGCCAGTTCGTCTGGCCTGAGCTCATTCGGTGGATATTGAACCCCCAAGCCAATAATGGAGAGGCCTAGCTCTCCAAAGACGATCTTAGGTGCCATGATGGAAACGGTATACGATGGTGGCAGTCGTGGAATGAGGCACCGAGGGGAATTCTTGCAGCAGTCAAACTTTGCTGCCAACGGAGTCTTGCAATAGTCTTTGGTCCTGTTTTTAGGCGATGACATAAGCGGTTTAAAATAAAGTGAGCATAGCCAAACTATGATCGGGATGGTTTGCTCTAGGTCCTGCAAGATTATGATATCGTTGAAATGGCGGGCAAGGGGAAAATATGTAGCTAGTCCTATGACTGAGTCGAAAGGGGGTGGTGTTACGGTTTTACGGTATCATGATGCTATACTATCTCCCTCTAGAGGCGACCTGGATCGCATCTGAACATTCAAGTACCGGTATTAGAAAGATCCTATATAACTTGCCCACATAGGATATAGGCAGAGAGGATATCTGCCGCCGAAATAGCAGATCTATGACGACGCGACCTACATACTAAAGCCCTAGTCGGATGCAGGTCCGGTTTGACTACTTCTCGGCAGGTATAGTGCCCAGCAACAGCGCAAGTTCGCATTATCTGAATTATGATGTGTTAATCGTACCGCGAGGCGTCAGCTACAAGAAAATAAGCTATCTAGAAACTCAAAGCTACGCTTCCCACCTCTGCCTCCGTACACTATACTATCAACGCGGCGGGGGCTATCGATTGCCTAAGTAAACAGCTCCTGCAGTGACTGTCTTTCTATACCTACCTAGATACCAGATATCTTATGTCATTGCAGGATAACCCTTTTATTTGGTGCTGGTAGGGAGAAAGCGCAGAGCCTCAATCGGATAGATCAGCACCCATTCCCACACCCGCCTTCAGATAGTAGTATCGGGGCAGGAGAACCATCTGCACTAGCTTTGTGCGTGGTATGCAGGTTAAGCCCCTAGATTAGAGTTAGTTATATCTAAAACGGACATGTTTAGACGAAGAGAGTCAAGCCAGGGTTCGTGTCACTGATTATGCAAAAATTAGGTACTGTAGGTATCATACGACCTCCTTACTACATTTAGAAACAGTCTGGCCTCGGTCGTTTCCTTTTTCTCTTTTATTTGATACATGTTATAGGATTGTCAGCGGTCTAATGTGCAATGTTACTCAATCTCCGCTGAAACTCTATTCGCAGTAGGAGTAACACGGTCGCAGCCATGCCCATCGGGTTGATTAAACCCTAACACACGATACTCTCAAAGCGAATACCCCCTACTACCTACATAGCATTGACGACACCGGAAATGCGCGCCCAGCTGTCCTCCTCCATACGGCCACACACATGATATATATGTCCTAGGCGGTAGACGGAGAATCGGAACTCAAAAACCGCTAAGCTCCCTTCATTTGGAGTGACTCGCAGACAGACAGAAAAATGCATATGAGAAGGCTAGCCTTTCTCGGGCATGCTGTTGTCGAGGCGGCGGCCGGTCTATCCTTCATTATTCGCCCTGAAGGACAAGTCCCCGCTTGTACACCCGCCGGTAAACTCATTCTAAGGCAGTATGGGGGGCTCCTATTAGCATCTAGCATGGTCTGCCTGATTATCATCGCCGATCCGGATCTCAGCATAAGGACGACACGATTGCTAGCCCTTGCGCTTGGGTCGTATCATGTATGGCCCTGCTATAGAGCATTGGTTCCCATTAGGACCGAAGCGCTATCAAGAGCGAAGGAGAATACTGTGCTGGGCGGCCCCTTCGTACACTTTATAGTTCATGCTATCTGCTTGGGATTATTTTTATCTGCAGCGATTGCTGAGATTTGACAGCTACAAGAAAGAAAATGTTCAGGGGTCAAGGGGCTGCTCACTTTCTCTTTATGTTGACAAGAAAGCGGCTCAGTTTCTGCTCGCTAGTTCGAGGTCTACTGGTGAAGGGTGTTCTGTAGCTGGTCTCGAAGTTGATAAAGAAATTTGCCCTCCTGTTGGATCTGGTAGTTGACGGCGAAACTACGCCAATTGGCAATAGTTAGGCGAGGGATATCTACCATCGTATCTCTAACGCGCAAGAGCGAGAGCTTCGAAGTGCCCCCTATATATGACGCTGCCGCCTCCCCTGCTTTGAAGAATAATAGAGCACAGATTTTTGAGTCTGTTATCATAATTTCCCCTGAGATATAGATTTACCAACATTGAGATCCCTATCATACCCAGTGTATGCACGAGCGCTTCTCAAGGGATGAAGCTCACTATTGAATATGCGGATGGTGTATTTTCTATGTATGCCGTCAGTAGTATGAAAAAGGTAGCCCGTGCTGAGCTATATCGTTCTATCTGAGATGCAAATAAATCGTCGCCTCCAGTCCGTCCTTTCCCTTTTCTTTCTTGTTTAGCATTGTCGTGTTCTAAGGTGAGTGCTCAAGAGCCGTCACCTAGGGCCCGCGACTGCTGAAGATGACTCTTGCGATGATCCCAGGTCCTAAAATCAACATGTGCTGGCTCGGTAGAATAAGTGTTGTTACTAGATCCGACCTGAGGGACCAGTACACGATAGGCTTTAGGACATTCAATTAAGTACAAATAATATGGCTCTTGATCAACTCCAATGAACGCCGTTACCCAGCCGCCCAACGGCTATATGTACCCTTCTTCGTAATAGGGGAAGCAATGCGACAATTCTACGCTGCCGAGTACTTGAAAATAGAAGCCTTAAATAATGAGTGAGTGATGCTTGTATTTCGCCACCAGCATGAGAGATCGTTGCTCATAATGTGAGCCATCTTCGCGGGTGGAACGAGCTACGTCTCTCCTCGGACGTAGTTATAGACCTTAAACAGATCGGGTGAGTTTCTTAAATAGACTAATAGCTTGTCGCGGAGGTTTTTGGACGATTTCATAAGTATCTTGATGAATTTAGTATGTGCAGATACCTATCAAGGCGTGTGTATAATACTTGTAGACGATAGAACGTCCGTAACTATATAATTATAAAACACCAGAGCTGATAAGCCTAAGGTAAAAGAGCAATTCAAGGTCGCTTCTAACTCGGCGATTCAACAATAGTCAGCATCTCAGAATAGTAGTGAGTGGAGGGGTGGAATATAATGGTAGCATACATAGACATAATAGCAAACCACAACTACGATTTCGCAGACTCGTTTGCTATAGACAAGGCCTGCAGAAGAGAAAGTGCTAGCGAGCGAGATGAATATTTCTAACGATGAAGTATGATAAGTCGTAGAGGGGGTATACCTCGCCGCAAGACACTATTTCATCGATATTGATATCTATTTTAGAGAGCTTTGAAAGGTGGATAACTGTAGTATTCTAAGGCAGCATTTAATAGTCAGCCAGGGAGAAGTTGTGAGAATAATGTCAACACCAATAGGGCCTGTCCGATCACGATGTTTTCCAGGCACAATGACGATCAATACCTTCACTCGGTCTTCTGGCTTGGAGCGCTATACTCGCAACATTCCTTTCTTTTTCTTTTTATCACACTAAATTTAATCTTAAAATCTTACTGCTCGGCTCCTTATTGCCGGGCATGGTAACCCTAGCCGTAGGCACCTCAACGGCACGGCCGTGAGTTTCCACATTATGCCAGTTTTTTGCCCAATCGTAGGGAAACGATCGACTTCGAAAATAGCATCAAGTTGAAGTTATTAAATTAAGAATCGATGCTGAGACACACATTTGTCTGTCAGTAGATAGGAGTTTGACCGCCATTTCCGGGTACGCGTCGTACGGGCTCGTCCGCTGACTTCGCTATTATTGAGACTGTGTTACTCGATAGCTGTAGTAGTAATGGTAAAAGCAAGGTAGTAAGGATGGTTCTAGGACGAGCAACGTTACTTACCGTAGTAGGATTGAGCACCAAGCTATCCCAGCTCAACGCTTGACATTTTCTTCGTATCTATGACTCGGTAGTAGTGGGCGATGTTATGCATCTCTCTTGAGGCCATTACTGACTAATACATAAAGTAGAAGGCGCGTTTCGGGATTCAGATGTAGGAGAGATACATAATGCACGTTTCTACAGGGACAAAGAGCGTTTCCAGATAGTAGTATCTCGTGCGCCTGAATTTAATTCAACTGAGCAGTGAGTTGTTGTCGAATTAAACTACAAAGTGGCGATGTTGTGCATCTCGAACGAGGCCATATGATACACAGCAGGACGTCCAGTTCAAAGCTTAATCTACTGAACATCATTTAGACACTTTATCAATACTATGGGCAATATCTAAGACATGATGTGATGGTTATGACGTAGGGTACTCTATTATATATGCAAGATATAACGACTCTTGACGAAAGTGAGCAGCAGAAAACTACCCGATATTGATTCAACAGCATTTGACAGAAGGGCCAAGGCATTTTATATGCTTAAAACTGTCCGGGAAGAAGCCTAAGATACATCGCCGCTGGATTGACATATCCATAGTTGTCGTTTGGGTGGGAATTGCCACTTAGCTTGATCTCATAATGATAGCGAATGTGAAGGAACCATTGCTGGTATTTCAAACGCGATACATATTCTTAGCAAGCCGACAAATTTCCAGCAGGTAATCTACCTGGATACTAAATAAATAGCACAAAAGCACGTATAAGTCTTACAAGTAATAACATCGATTTGTTTCCAGTGCTCACAAGGTCGACTCATGCAGATGATCCTCTCGTGGCAGGGGTGTTTCATATTTGCCAACCACTGGCTGAAATAATGGGATTGATATTATAAAAAATATAAAAAATATACTATTATGAAACCAAAACACCGCTGCGAGAGGAATTGTGAGGAATCCCTAGAAGGAGCGGTCAGTTCGGTTGTATGGAGGCTGTGTGCTAAAAAATTGTTGCCTCGACACATACCGGCGTTGCGCGCGTGACGGTTAGGTATGCGGGGACGGCATGAAGCAAGCCAGCCAGCTGTTGAGGACCGTACCACCACGTTGATCCTACCTGCCTATCATGAAGGTGGCGCTTGTATCCCGAGTGCCGTGCGCACTCCAAATGATGCGAGTCGTACCATATCACCGATAATGGTTCCGGGCCAGCCGTCTTTGCTACTAGGATTTGAAGCATCGAGATGAGACGTTATAACGGCAGCTAGAGCACACGACACCACGCCTGAATCTAGCCCCAGGTTCTGGGCTGGGCGAAAGCTTGCGGTGGGGTGGGCGAAGGAGAGTTGTGACCAAGTCGCCGGGACAAGGGTGAGACTTCACGCGAAACAGAGTTTTGATAAGCTTATTATATCGTAGATACGTATGATCAATTAATCTATATTCTGGGCTGATGCATTCGCTGCTCCATCCTGTGTCCTATTCTTCGCATTCGCTGCTTAGCGACCAAGTCAATGTCAGCTTTGGGGTTAGACAGCCTGAGACAAGGTAATTATGCTACTGAGACGCATTGGGCTAATTTAAGCTTCGCAGAAAAGCCATGCGGTTCGCCAGATGAAACGGAACAAGCCAACATGCTCCGCGTACAACACTACCACGGCATACATAACTTGACGGAGGCAAGCGAAGACGAACTTAGCACACTATTACAAGTGAAAAGGCCGACTCAACAATTCTACAGAAATAACAAGGAGCCCGTAAGAGCCACTGCAGCTTCAGAGAGCCCCCACCTACAACCGCTCTAATCCCCGGTTACCGACCTCTACGGTCTCAGGGCCAAGTCTCGGCCAAAGTGTTCTTCAGTTGACTACCTTCAAGTAATCTGCCGACGAATTTACCCACTGAATCCAGCTATTGAGCAGCCCTTGAGGCACGAATTTGGTGGTGTATAGACAGCACGCGGACTTCGAACGGTACAAATTTGCTAATGAACCCCAGATTGATCCCTGGGGACTGTTTCTATAGGCAACAGAAACCCTACGGAGAACGAACTGGTAAACCTCGCCTCTGCGGGGTATTAGACGCAGAACTTTTTCGGTATACTAATCAGCTACAATCGTCAGTCATAGGCTTCGATGAAACCTTTGTGTCTGAGTGAGAACGAGACGTCTCGTCTGTTTTGGGAATGAGCAAATGGATGAGCATTTTAGGATCGAAGTCATATTATCATCCCATAATTAGGTGCACTCAACATACAATGATGCCCTCCGAGTAGCTTGCTACTGTAACCTTATGACAACTTATTATCAAACTATTGAGAACCAATGTTCAAGCCTCCAGCATCCTCTGATTAGAATAGGAACGAGCACGGTGTCATTTCGCGAGTGAAGTTGCGTACTCGGTAGTTAGTCTGTACTCCCACCTGACCACTATTGCGAGGATACCATGCATTTAATGTAACTATCAATTCTCACGTACGTCGCATTTTGAGGCGACCCAGTATAGAAGTATTCTAAGTAGGGCGCTATAAACTCTCGAGACACTCGAACATGAATGTCCTACAACATTATTTAGCGATACGCACAAGTTTCCTTAAACGCATATTGCTTGTTATCATGCGCATATTCTCCCGAAGTTGAGTGACCGTTCAAAGACAAGCATAAACGCGTCAAGCAAAATTTAGTTTATGAGACGTGCTATATTCAAATATTAGGAGAGAAGTTGGTAGCTATTACCTACTGCAGCAGTAGTTTTATCGTAACGTCCGTCCGCTAAATGTGATACAGTTGCTTGTCCAAGTTCTTGCTAAACACTTACCTTCTTGTATTAGCTGGCAGAGCAATAATGCGACATAGACATAGGGTGGAAGGAGAGAGGGCTATTCAAGCATCTCACGATGATTATTGTAGGTACGATAGGTACATAACTATACACATACGTCAAAAGATAAACGGAGTCTCGTCAGCTCCGAGGAGAAACCACTCTAAGAGGATTGCCAGTGTGGATACTTACCTCTCGAATCCCAGATGCAGGGTGAGCCGGGGGATAGGAATCCGGCGAAACAAACTCCTTCGCATCATCATTCGCGGACTTAACAAGTAACAACTCAACAACGTGTATTAAACTTGATAGGTACGATAACACGGGTATAGAACGACTGCAGCCTTGTCCCTGCACTCTTATTTTTCGTGCAGAAGAAATTGTCTTGATGTTCCGGCTGCGAAATGCCTGCAGGCGTGCGGCCAAGCCCGATTGGTAGTATCGACGGCAATTCATCTCGTCACAAGATCAAAATCTGGCCACTGACTTGGTCCTACGTCCGCCACCTCATCACATATCCTTCCCTGCAACTGATTACTGAGTGCTTCTTCCCATGTCTCGAGGTAGGATGACTATGCCGAGCGAATAAGGAGTGCTGGTTTCCGCATGAACTACTGGCAATAACCATCCCTCAACCCTTGGAGATGAACCACGAGCTCTTCCCCTAATAGTGAACCTGATTGATATGATGCGTTGGCATAATGAGCATCTTCGTATGCAGTGCGTGAGAAAAGCTGGATGAGGTGAGCAGGCTATTGCGATCATGTCCCATGCCCTACTTGTATTAATAATGAGGCATGAATATCACAAGCAGAATGACTTGGTTAGTTGTCGGTCGGCGTGGTCATGGTTGCCTTCTTGGTTGGCTAATACTATCGGGCATCCTGCTTGAGTACCGCCACAGCCGCGCTCTCCCCCACGAAATGCGCGTTGCTGCTGTGTTCCGCAGCGAGCTGCAGAGCACCCTGCACGGCCATCCCTGTAGACCCTGCAAATCCCGGCGACCAAGTTCGTGAACGCACCTGTCCCGTGGGGGTGAAGCAAGCTGTTCGGCGGGCAACTTAACAAACAACTAGGGATTCAGTTGGCTAAAAATTGCGCCTACCGTCCCGCATTGGCTTACATACCATCGCAATATCAGTCCAGAATACTCCGCATCCTCAGATTCGGTGAGTCTCTACAGCATGATACCTCTACGTTTCTTCGTTGGTTTCTTACAGCATTAACTAGCGCTTATGGGAAAGCACGCGGAAGACGGAATGGGGACCGGTGAAGCTGGACCGGTGGGCCTTTTGGTGATTTCTAGTGGTTGGGGGGCACCTCCTGTCGATGCCGAATTACTACTGTTGGCGCACTTCATTCTTCAAAAGTTCTTTCGTGTGCAAAGAGCAGTCAACATTACCAATATGCGCGAGTAAGGGGCAGACCAACTCCAATGTTAAGATTAAGAACAAGTACAAGTAACATTAAATTTATGACTAACAGTTTCAAGGTGGGCATAGAGACGACCTGCCTAAGGTTGAAGACCTGATGGCAACCTCGCTAAATAAGTTAGTTGGCCTGTCGCGGAAGACTGGCTTGAAGGTTCATTAATCGCATGTGCTCGTATCTAGGTATATCAGCTATATCCCAGGTACGCGTTGATAAGTCGTACTACGTAGCATTAGACTCAGTGTCGGTGAGCACTATCTCGTGGGACGGGCCGAGAGAGCATAACGAATTTCTAGGTTAGTCATATCCGTAGTTGATGATAGCGCACTTATCATACCTACGTACATGGCGCTGCACCAACACCGCCACAATCTCCCCTACTCCTTACCCCGTGGAGGACCCATGGCAAAGATGGAGAAGTAGTAGCAAGCAAGGCGGGTCAGCCGTCAGCACTGGAAGCGGAGTGAACTGTATTTCGAAGATAGCCTCGCGGAGGCTGAGGTCATCCTGGGGTTGCATATTTGCCCCCGATAAGACCCGCGTGATCACTGTCGGGGAATCCTTGCGGGATACGCGATCGTTAAAGGGCCCGCTTAGCTGACTGTTCGACGATACTTGCTATCGACCGCTGCTGCCTCAATCTCAAATCTCGATTTCCCTTTTCGTTCAATGTTGACCTCGACTTGAGCTGCTGTAAGATAATGTACAATTATAGTTCATCTTACTCATCTCGTAGATAGACTCTATACCGTCACTAGTTGATCGCTATCAAAGGGGACCTGGCAGGACCTATATGCCTCTTGTTCACGTAATTTGTCTCAACCACAGCGACACTGCGATTCAAATCGAGTGATATATATTGGAGTCGGGGCTCGGTTGCCTACAGTAAGGCGTCGTTATTTAGCCTGATGAAGATACGATCACGATAATTGAGGGCTCACTTTATAGTAAGATAGTCGCGTCTAACGCGATACTCAGTCGAAGTACAGCGATAAGCCATATCCTCCGTTCCCGTCATGTAATCTCTATAAAATGTACTGGGTGTTCTACCAGCTTCGCATAACACCGACATAATGCCGTATTTCTTACATGACACGTAGGTTGAGTATCTTCAATCCTCTGCCGGGTGTGATAATGGCACTACAAACATCACAGGTTAAGTAGGATATATTCATAGATCAGCCAGTACAATACATGCCTGTAAGCTGACATTGAGCTGTTATTAGAGGAAAGAGACTTGCCATCGTAGAGGTCCAGAGAGCATGTTGGAGAAGCTACGCATGTTTCAACCTCGAGTCGCTAACGCACCTTGTGGATCTCGGCAAGACAAGGCGATCGAATAATACGATATGTATTATGTGTTTCTACTTGAATACACAGGATTGCCTTCGTCGCAGCCTGCCACCCGGCTTGTGCCTAAATAAACACTTAAAACATCTCATTGCGGGCAATGGAGGCCAAGCCGGCAAATGGGATGCTTTGCAGTGCAGATGAGTACAGTCATTCTTGCAGGTCTGACGGGAACCATTCTGTGCATATGACTTGCAGGCGACGCCAATGATGGCAAGCACGTGTTTGGTTACTCTAATTCCGACTTGCAATTACACTCTCAACCTCCTGCTCGCTCTATCATCCTGCTCTCGTCAGCGGCACGGTACCTTCTGATGCCTATGACCGCGCGAGTTTGAGACTGGAATCAATCCCACGTAGATCTTGGACTGCTGGTGTGCTGCTCTGACCTCACCACCCACCATCCAGTCGGGGCAAAGACGCCAAAATTACTGACTCGACGAGGGAGGAAAAAAATATAGCTAAATTATTTGAGCCTTTTACTTATTTTTATTTTATTTTTCACAATTTTTCAAAGTCCAGTTCAAGTAACTGAGGGTGTACCTCCGCAAGCCTTTAACCGCCCAAGCTACGGACTGACAGGTGTATTAGACGTGAACTCTAGCTCCCAACCTCCGTATAATCTAGCACCATTTACAAGGGATTCTGTATCTGGTCCGCTGGTCACTTTGTTACTTGACCGAGGCAGGAAAGTGCTCTTGTTGTCACTTTGAACGCCTTAACGGGACGACTTTGTTCAACAAGTAGCGTAAACCGGTGCATCACATCTCTCAGGGCCAGGGCCCTTGAAAATCAAATAAAATGTCGTCATACTAGCTTTCCAGCTTTCTCTATTGGTAGACAAGATACTAACTGATTTATTCCATTACTTGTTGAACGTTCTGTCGTGTCGAGTGTAGCAAGATAACAACAATTCTTAACCCTTTTTGTTTGGACGCCTCTTGGTTACCCCACGCCCTCAACACCCCCAATTTATTTACGCAAATGTCGACGGGCATATCACCAGCATCACGTTGTTACGACAGCTCACAGATATGACATCATAGGCCGAACCCCTTACCCAAGTGGGTGCCAGATCAAGGAATTGGGAATGATAGGTCTGATCAGAATGTCAAACTAAATAACGTGAATAGACACCGCTGCGAGATCGACGGCACCATCAAAGTGTCATCTCCGATCCTCATGCACCCAACAGTGCAAATGAACGTCGATCTTTCGGCGAACGCGCGCAACATTCATAGTTCGGTTTCCGTCGTCTTTTTTCGCACGTGCACTACTGACATGTATTTGTCCCAATCAGGGCAGATCGCGATGATTGACCCTTGCTAGAGAGAATGCGCGCCCCAATTTTGGATTCTTACTACTACCTATGATAATATAGCGTTGCATGGTGGGCTGAATTTCAGATGCGTTGCCTTTTTTGTAGACTCTCCAAAGACCGTTCATGCGGAGTTTGCTACAGTAGGGAAATGAGACCACCGCTTCGATCATTTGATCGAACGATCTCCCATCATTTTGAATCTAAAACTTCACTATTATAATAGTGCATCTCAAACGAGGCGAGATAGACACGTCGTTCAGAGACACATCAGCTGGGTATGATATCACAGAACAAGACCGCGTCCTCGACTTGAGTAACATTTTAATTACGGGGACCCAGCCACCCAGCCAGGCGGCGCGCAACTGAAGATCGATCGTTACCAACCGTGAACATGAGCTCCACTACTCACGGGGCCCCAGATCGTGGTAATTTATCTCTAGGAAAATCCAGACCCAATTCTCCACCTATAATACATACTATCACCATATATTCTCAGGCGGTATGTCTAGCCGGTATAACAATTACTCCATTTAGACAGGCAGACCTATGTAGCGTTTTCTAACTGTTTGCCATCTGACGCTCATTACCGTCGTTGTTGGCTGCTATACTCGGCTGTGGCATCGTGAAGCTGCGCCATCGTTGTCAACTACGTATCATCAGCCGCGGTGCCTTTCAAGGTGGGACCATTCGTACAACCAGAGATGAGTTATGCCCTACCGTCTTCTTCGAGTTGCATATAGTTAGAGTTTTAGAGACGAGCAAATAAAGCCTGCCCGCAGGTATTCCCGGGTGGCTCACATGACCGATGACCAACTGTTTTAATTGCGTTGGCAACCGTTTGCACCATCGCTACTTACTTATATTGAACATATTACCATCGATCCTCTTTGTTATATGAGCCATCCTATCAAAGACTCCAGCGGGAAGGGTAGCAGGCGACGTGCATGGCGGATCAGACCGCTGACGTTCCGAGGGGACGCGGAGATGGGAAGGATGAGAACGGCTGACCCCTCCACCCCCTCCTCCCCGAGCGGTGAGAGGACATCTGCAGGATTACGTCGCATCGTAAGAACAAAAGAGACATCGTGCCCCAAAGGAGAAACTCATCGCTTCGTTTCGCCTCGATTGGGCCGGCGTTTGGTAACGACCCCGATGAGCTTCACGTAGTCACTGTAACCCTATTTTATAGGGCTGGGTTAAATATACCTACGCACCTTATATCATCAGCCCTGTTTCTTTCTGCAAAAAGGGTCACTGAAATCCAGGCGCTCAGAAACAAGGCTCCGCGTGTATTCGTAGTACCTAGAGAGCGAGACCACTCATCATGAGGATTCATCATATGTCACGACAGAAGATGCCACGCAGGAATGCAGAGAGCCGTAATCAAGCATACATATAGACTTTCAAATCTCTACCTCACGAATCCTGAACTTACTACAGGGCCGCATCTAACATTGCCTTCATACATCCAAATAACATGGTGTAATCGTCCATAATTAGTACATGCTCCCTGTCTTGGTCTTTTCGCCTTCGGTCTCGTAAGAGATTGTGAAGCGGTGGTACGGCAGGGGGCGCACGGAAGGATTCCATGTCACGTTGCCATATATCAAGTCACACACCCCTTTGTTAAGCCTGAGCAACGTGTCGACGAGCACCCGGCTTTGCGTATCGGCTTTTAGATGATAAGAAAAGGGAGACAAAGACCAAGCAAGGGATGGGGTACGTCTCAGCAAGGCCTGCATTTCGAAATTCATCGCCATGGAACGCTAGACCATCTTGTCTCACGTACCATGACTCCCCCGGAGACTACCGAATGCGGAGTAGAGAAGCGAGACTCGTGAGCCAATGAATAGGAGCCATATGGTATATCTACACAAGTGGTCTGAATCTCTCCTGGGCATGTCGCGGAAGACCGCAACTCGTTTCTCTAGCCTAGGCTAGGTACCTAATAAGAAGCACCGAGTATTGGTAATACTATGGTAGCGGTGCTTTATTTAGTGCCGGTGCAAAATTCTGCTACCGTGAACACTGCAGATCTAGATGCTGGTGTTAGTTCATATGGCGAGGAGTGACCGGGAAGTGCGCAACCTCCATGAGGTAAAAGCTTTGATTCGCCAGTATGCCACGCGATGGCACGCTGGTCCCGAGGAGCGATGGAAAACAGAGACAGACGACGACGGCAGCAACACCCAGGGTTACTGGTGCTATGAGGCCGTCGTGCCGAGCCTTGTCTGCGACTCGTGCTGCCTATTAGTGAGGTGGTAAGTACAGAACCCATGATGCTTGCCACATCGCAGGGCTGAAAGAAAGTCGTGCGATCAGAGGGCCCCTTCCCCTCTGACATGCAGACCCGTACGACCCAACTAGACGGCCCCGAAACCGAATGACCTCGAGGTAGGGTAGTAGTGAAAATACACTACTAAGCCGACGGTGCTGACAAAGGAGTTACTGAGAATACCCAGAATAATCTGTGACTGCATTGTTAACAGTCAGGAAGGATATAGTCAGTTTTGCTACGTTCAATGCGATCGGCGTTGACGCTTCTGAGCCCCAACTTCGAAGGCCCCAGACCATACTGCGTTGAACAGGTGGTCAGATACTGTCCAGCTAGATCCTCTGCAGGTCACGACGCGAAGGAATGAACCGCGTGTTTCTCATTGGCGGCGAAACGGATGGTGTCGAATTGCGAAAATAGCAAAATAGAGGGATGCTATCTGGGATGGAGAAGCCTATGTTCAGGACCAAATGGTATAGACAATACTGCTATTCATGTAACTAGGTAGTTTGTATAAGGTCATCCGCTCGCCAAGACCTAAGCAGTAAGATAGACGAGGGCATACTGCTAGCACCAAGTGAGTCCTGGATTCCGGGGCCCATTGCACTGGTAGTTTCGCTGCCATTGAGTCGGTAATCGTGGGGAAGATTGACCAGCCGATTCCTGATCATGGGAGCGGGTTTCGTGGATCCCAGTATGGATATTTTCCAGTCTCCGCAGGCAGCCTGCCATATAAGGGGGGTATACGATGTGATCACTGTTGAGGGGAAGTCCTAGAGAGACATTTACAATTCTCTGTCCATGTGGTTTGAGGAGCGTGCTGGTGCAATGTCCAACCGCCTCATCTGGCGTGATCTCCAGGATCAGGTTCCATCACGCCGACGAATAGCGTAACGGATAATAACAACTCGAATAGAGCGTAAACAGTGGGGGCGGCATCTCTAGGGCTCTGGCGACTTGGTGACCTGCTGATGGTCAAGAGAGGGAGAGGCAGTTTGTCGGCCTTATTCTCGATCTTATTAGGTAGCCGGAGCTAGGGCAGGGGCTAGAGGAGAAACGCCGAAGAATTTACACGGTACAAAGGTAGTTTTGCTGGGAACTCCACGTGACAAATCTCTGGCAGATCGTTCAATTTTCCTCGGGGTTTGGGCCAAACATCTACCTACTCCACAACACAGTCAACACTGTTATTGGTGGCGGAGTCTAGCATAGTAAATGCTTAGCATGGACTGTTTTGTACTGTACCTATGCAATGCTAGGTACCTGGGAGGAGTCATGTGTCGCACCCAAGTCCTCGGAGACGTGGCGATGTCTTGGGGTTAGGTGTCCTAATATTCCAGTGAAGAGTCAAGCAGGAGGACGGCTACGTACCCATTACGGCGCCGGCCTCAGTACCAAAGCTGAATGTGGCATTTAACTCCACGCAAGGAGATCCGAGCCTTTGAATTCAGCCGTCAAGCTCCAAAGACATCCGGCCAGGTTACCCCTGGCCGGAGACAATGCAAGGACAACTTCTGGCTGATCGGACTCGCTGCCCGTGACCAGTTGACCGGTGACATGGGTTATCCGGCCCGGCTATTCCTAATTCACTTGCTGCCGTGGTGGAGTAAGCTCATGACTAGCCACATCCGACAGTGCCTCGTGTCAATCTTGACATTAGAGCCTCATCAAGCCTCGACTCGGGTCGTGTCAAAGCACAATTCGTATCTGTTGCATTATGCAGGCCAGGCAGATCACGAATTCGGAGCGAGCTATCGGTACGCTACCTACCGCGTGGACTTGGGCGAGAAAGGGCTATTTGTAGATCTGTGGGGTGCTCAGACAATTCATGCAACGGTATAATAAACGGCTCACTAGTGGTGCTAGGAAGCTGTGATCTGAACTTGTTTCCTCATGAGGAGTTCGGAACCTATCATCAGCATAGGTAGTCGATCGTAAGACTCATATCAAATGAAACCAAACGGTTTAATTAGTATTCCTTCATTTGACTGTCAGAGTGTAGGGGTTTTGAACTGGATGGACCCTTGATGCATTTCGCCTACCGTTCTTGGTATAGTGGAGACATTTGAGAATGTATCTCGGTACTTTTACTCTAGCGTACCGCATACATGAAATCCCAGCCATCTTATTGGTGGAAAAAATTGTAATTGGCTCTAGCTTACAAGTACCGTACAATTCTCACGAAAATTTAGCACCGAAATACTTACTGGAAGTACCTAGCAGGCGAAATTGTTTAGAAGCTCAAGAAAAATAGCTACGTACATAGGTAGTATAGTGTAGTTGATGTAAAGAAACAAAGAATCCGGAAGTCAAGTCCACTGTACCTAGTCCTTTGAAGTCACGGGATATTATCTTCGTGCCGATCTTGGCCGAGTTTTACCCATTTCTCGGGACCTTTGGCATGTGAGCCGAACGGTACTTCGCACGTTGCCTGGAGCGACCCATCCCTTTTAGATACAGTAGCTGTTCTCGAATTGCAGACAAAGCAAAATTTCCCGGCACGAGAACACGGCTACCTTGCCAATTAGCGGCACCGATTACCGAGTGCAGTAGGTATATCACCCGGATGAGCGGCCTCCCTCGCAGCTGAGTCCGGGGAATCGGCTAAGAACAGGGCTGCAGACGGGCGTGGTTGAGATGGACTTAGGCACTAACCAGCCTAGGTAAAATAGCTGTTACTGATCTGTTACGAAGTACTATCCACGCTAAAGTCACCGTCACTTTTTTCCCGGAAACCTTTCATCTTGCCTACGGTTTCAGTTTCGGTTTTGGCTGTTGAACCCAATGGAAATGGTACATTCAGTAGCTGGAGCCAAGGGTAACTGTGACCAATACTGGAGAGCATCTAGCGATGCCGTGCTGCATAAGTGTAGAGAAACAATGGGAACCGGATCACCAAGTCATGCTCTGCAACGTCTAGAGGTATAGGTAAAACGCTATGGCTGCCGTTGAGGGACAAAGGATATCTCGCGATGTGCAGGCCACTAGGTATGTGATAAATAAATGCATGAGACATAAAATAGAAAGAAAATATTTAATTTATTCATTTAATCTCATTTAATCATTTTTGGGAATGCGATTGTATGCTCCATTAGTCGAATTGACCTTTCTTTTGTTGCATTTCCTTTTTCTTTGATTTGGCCGCGCACGGATGAGTCGCCGAGACAAGGCGAAACCGGGGGAAAGGCTATTGTAATTTGAATTGTCAGTCACGAGACGCTCAAGGATAGACATGGAATTAGTAGATTGAAGTGTCAAATTCGAAGCAGAAGACAGTCAGGTGGCTGTTTTACCAGTGGAGTCATGCCAGGTATAATTATCCAGGCTACCAGAGTTTACGGAAGCGAAGTTCCTGTATGACTGGGGAAGCCAGGTGGCGTGAGCGAAGTACCCAGATTAGTTATGCGACGTTCCACGCCATCGGGACTGTTTGAGGCGTTCACCACAAACCTACGGGGGCTCCAATATCCAGATCCTCGGAGAGAGCATCTCAACTTGAGATCGGATTACATCGGAGGCTTGAAACTTACTAGGAGAGGCATACAACAGGGTTTTGCAGCAATGCAGCACCCATTGGATACCAATTAAGTGAATCTCAGCCACATTGATTGTAAATCTAAATAGGTACCTATTAGATCTCAACAGCATACTGTAGTTAGCACTGTTGAAGGAAAAGCAAGCTACTATGCTAGATATAGCTCCGGGGTTTCGAAGTACCTAACCCGCCTGGACCACCTAATATCGTCTTTAGGCTTAACAGGCGTAGTGCTGGTCTTACCTTAATGCATCTTCTATCGGAGTAGTTTGTATCTGTTCTGATTTTAGTATTGATCTCGGTATCTAATCGAAGGCACCTTTAGCATTCTGCTGATTCGATTAAGTAAGTAATTGTCCTGCTATTATCTGCCATACGAATGTGGGGGTATGGAAGCGCCGAAGGAGCTCCCCCTGAGTAGTGTCACCCAAAATAGATTACCTAAGGTAAGAATCTGACTGTCGAGACGCTAGGTAGATAAAACGGTTAGGTATGTTGCCGCACTACCATAGACTACACTCACATGAGCCAGGTAAGTAGGCATTTCTTGTGTCAGCATCTACAGAACCTTAACCGGGGTGAAATCCCGCATGGGTACCTAGCTTAGATAGGCTAGGCGTCAGGATCTATATACTATATAACGATTAGCGATAATAAATCGTACAGCTACCTAGTGTATATGCAAGCCTCACGAACAACGGATCTTGGCCAAGTGATAGGTACTCTCAGCTTGACTCTAACAACCAAGGATTTTAGTTAGTAGGTACTGAGACGGAGCTTTCAATCCTCCCTACCTCTGCACTAGTAAGAGTACCCAGGCATTTGATCCCAGCAGCTGTTAATCGCCTGTTGATAGTAAACGCCAAACATATGCAATGGGGAGATAGTGTACGGTCGAGGCGTTCTCATCCCTCACTTGATCAGATTTCTGATCAGATCCTTCGAGAGGTATATTTGCTTTGCCATGCGAGTAATAAGAGATTCGCGATCCACAAATTCGAGCTTGGGGCCCCACAATGTGAGCGGGAAGCCCCCGTGACCAGGCTAGGTCCCACACCCCCCTGTCCGATACGCTGGTTCCGGGGAACGTGGCCGGTCACTTGTCACAAATGATCGCCCATTTCCATCTGACACAAGTGCCAATGAAAGGTGGCACGGAAAGCAGCTGGATGGCACCCGGCATGGGTTCTATCGTCGCTTATCACCTAAGTAAGTATCTATTATCGATGAAGCCCTGCTATCTGACCAGGTACATGGGAATCCTAATGCGACCATACGTTACATTGTACAGCAGTACACCCAACCTTATTCTCCCCCCCAGAAGCGAAACCCGTCGCTAGCAATATCTGTGGCGTACGAATAACTCTGCATGGGCATGGCGTGCGTATTTCAATGGTCAAGTGGTTTGTTCTAGCGACGTTCCAGAAACGGGGATGTTTTCCGAACAGAAAATGGGGGCACACAGCTCATGATGATACCTAAGTAGGTAGGTGGTGTGCGAGTGCAAACAAGCCCTCTACCAGGTATGCCGGGACTTGTCACATTTTCGGGACGATGAGATTGATCAGACGTTCTGCCTATCAAACGCTGTCTAGCCAATCGCATGATACGAGTGGTCGCCCGGATACTCATATTTCCATCCGTACCGTTAGAGAAAATGGCTGCTGCGAATACACGACGTTTAGCTTACCTACCTATAACAGTTCTTGTGCCTTGGCTGAATAATACAATTGGCGGCCCAAGTGAGAGAAGAAGGGAGCTCCCGCACCCTGCCTACCGTTGCGGACGGTGCCTTTTTCTCTCAGCTTGAATCCTACAACATCTTTTGGGGGGCACATGGACCGTCTTAACATCCCAAATACCTGGCCGTGGGGGTGTGCTGCATGCCCAGCTCTCATCCCACGCCAGGCACATATGCTTCCACGAAGTACACTACACTAACAAATGAAACGAACCTCACCGGGAGGAGTCGTCCTGCAGAAACCCTGGTCGCACGTGTGGTGGTTTCGCGTTTCTGAATCGCCACTTGCCTCCTGGTCCCATACTATATGTAGTGTAGAAGAGTGAAAAGCCAGCGGGAAACCCGAGGAATACCGGGGAAGCCCGTCGAAATAACTCTGTTTCTCACGTCGCGTCGTAGGCCATTGCGCCATGAGACTAGGGATAGACCGAATGCCGAAGTAGGTATACATGGCTGTGATTGCCGGTGTGATCATGATATGAGGAATCGCCGGCGGGCAACGTGCAGTGGAAGAGGGGTGTGGTGTTGATCGGATAGAAAAACAAGGGAGATGGATACCTTCCGGTGGGGAAGCACGATGTTGCGCTGTGACTCCCGGCGCGACGGCACGACCCTGCTCTTGATTTTTGAAGTCGTATTCTCACTTCGCATTAATTTCGAGGTTATATCTAGCTGTTGTGTGACAGGTGCCTAGAGCGTAAACGCCGAATCCTCTCCCCATCACCTGTTTCACACATAAAATAGGCCGGTATTGCTGGTATATCAACGCTATGTCTCATGGATTCGATGAGTAATGAGTCCAGTCAGAAAAAGAGTGGCCGTGAGATATACCTAGTTGATAATCATATGGTACGCCTGCCTCATTGAGATAGTCTTATCATAGGCTCTGACTGCCGTGGTAAACTCCTGACCATGTACCTGTATACCTTCTATCAACTACGTTCTACGAGTCGCACGATGCGCCTCCCACGTCTTTCGATCCGTTCTTTATGGCCTTACCACCCGTATAGGGATACTTAGTACACTACCTACTTAGTCAACGCCCTCGCTGAAGAAGTAGTATGTGGTAGTCGGCGGCAGTAGCATCAGCATTCTAGGCTGCAGGGCCGCCAGGCTGCTAACACATCTTCTATACGGCAAGTATACCCGTCTGTCGCACGACATTGCTAGGTATGCCGAGTGTTTTCGTTAACTGGCAAAGTCACGGGAGCCAACACGGTTCTGGCGAATAACCAAACACCAACGGCCGTGGAGTCCATGGTGGCGTTATCCCTTCGCGTCAAGGCGACCGATTCGTCGCAAGTGCGCGATATGACCGTATTGGGAAGCCAGTCATGGAGTATCCAGTGGCTAATCGGGGGCTGGGTAGCCCTATACAGTGCTGTATCCGAGAGACGGGTTGGCGCGGATTACTTACTGTTCACGCGTATCTCGTGATGGCTCTGGAATGGCAGAATGGCATTGGTGCCCAAGTCGTGGTTGGCGGCATGTGACTGAGGGAGGAGTGGCGCTTGCAGATTGGAATTGAAGTTTCGCGGGGGGTTAGAAGGACCAAGGTTGGGGTCTGAAAACTGTGATTCGGCTGTTGTGTGGGGAAGACGGACTTGATAGAGCAAGCCATCGCTGGCCCGTCGTGCTGAGGCTGAGCTCTCACCTGATCAAATCTGGCACAAAAGGGGAGCCAATACCTAGTACCTTACGATGACAGGGACAGTAACCGGGAGGCGAAAACAAGTATACGCTAGATACATTTATCTAGGGTTGCCTGTTGATTTACCTCCAATGTAGGTTAGGTACTGTACAAGTCATTTACATACACTACAATAAAACAACATCAGTAAGTGCTGCAGTGTAGATGTAAGTACAACAAGTGTAAGTGGCAGGTTGGAAACACCTTGTGCAAATTGTAGGTATAGGCGGTTAGGTACTGATAGCGGCAGGAAACACATGTAGGCGTTTGAGGGTGCTACGATGTAAGTCGCAGGTGACGTAGATAGGTAACAAACACACTTTGGAGGTCTCTTACAGAAATACCTACCGAGTAACCAGCCTAACGGGCCTTTACTACCGACCACTTTACCCGCGCCATCTAGCGTATACTGCCTGTACTGCTCACGGGAACACCACAAATTTTGCCAACGCATAGGGAGATCATCCACGGCCTGACCTCGCTTGCCCTGTTCCGTACGTGATTCAGTCACAAGTCGGCTCGGAACACAACGTGAGTCGTGCTTGGCCAATTCATACACCTTGGTGAATTGATCAGAGACATGGAGAGACAGTTACCTACCTGAGATAGATATGGGGAGCATCCAAACACCGAGCGCCGTTCGCAGGCAGGGATCGTCAGTTGCCAGCGATTGCAGCGCACAGGGTCCAGGCGATTACTGAATGAGACAAACGGCAGCAGAAAGAAATAGGGGACCATCACGGGGCCTCATGTCTTCTACATGTATGCACCGCAGTTGTACCAGTCTCGGCGAATCTGTTACAACGCGAGACCCCTAATACTAGGTAGGTAGAGGCAGCAGGCATGCATCTAGTCGCAGCAGCATACCTAGCATCGTCGTCGTCTAAATGATCAGTATAGCTGGGGGTGGAGAGTTCCCGGGTCAGCGACTAGCCAACAGCAACAATAACAACCCAGCCACAATCAACACGCTGTTTGGTTAGTAGTATAGTGTAGTGTGACTCGCCATCTGAGATCTATCGAATTGGACTATGGAACTCTTCGATCTTCGACTGTGTGTGTGCGCGCGCCTGTGTGTGTGCCTTGCTTCGCTATGGTATCTCGTTGGCGCGCCTACCTATCACTTTCATCACAGCTCACAAATGACGCACTCTCACGTCTCGAACGCTCCCAGTAACAGCAACTAGCTAGTATACGCTGGCGTCGGTCGATTCCAGGTGCTCTCCATCACGTGTGTTGATCGGCTCAGGGCTAACAGGCTAGACTTCATCCGCCGCTGAACAGCCTGCCAGATGACCGATGACCCTGAGTGCCGAGGTGTTGTTGTGATCTGCAACATCGACGGTAGTGTAGGTAACGCACTACGAAGGCATTGATTCCAGTTATACTACGGGTACAATGCCATAGTACCTCAACTTACGTACCTAAGGCAACAAAACAGTGCAGTACTGTACTCCAAAGAGATCGGCAATCTCTTGGCCCTTAAGGATACTGTATCAAGTAGTGTAGATTTTCGGCATCTGAGCGCGGTCTCTCAATTCATATCGAGGATCGTGTACTATGACCCGACTGGCATGCCGCGAAAAGTGTAAACCTCATCATACTCAACTACGTAAGCCTCTTTCGGCGCACCAAACCTTGCTTGCGAATCATGAGGTTTTGAAATTAGTATTGGGATTGAATTTGGTTTGATATTGGTATTGGTATTGGTATTGATGTTCGTGTCGGGGGCCACCGTACGAAGTACATTGTGCGCCTCTGTTTGCTGGTGGTCGTGTGGTAGGTAACAGAATGACGAAGCTCAAAATTGCTGCAAACAACTAAGCCGAGGCGAGTACCTCAGTGAATAACCGCTGTCTGTTTGCGTGAATGTGAAGACCGCGGGAGAGGGAAAAAGTCGGAACGCTGGACCTTCTGGCCGAGCGGCGGGGAATATTCAAGATCACGTTAAATGCCCTATTGGGAAAGTAGTACCATGTTGAGCCTGGTAAGGGCCGCTAAAGAGTGCGCTAGGCTACTCGAAGCAGTGCCCTTTGCGCTAAACGGTGGCTGCGAGACAACAGAGCAGACCGCCGTATAATGTATACACTACCCCGTGCCGGTCAGGGTCAGTGGGGCAAGAGAAAAATCCTCACAAGGGAGAGGGATTCGGTACGTGTACTTCTATAGGTAGGTACTAAGTAGTGTACTAGGCTAGTGTGCGTATGCCGTATAGTACACTAAGTACCTGTCTCTGCGAGGAGCTGGGGTTGTTTCAGGGATGTTCCTGCCCTGTGAATCCCAGGACCGCCACAGATCCCCACCCGCAAGCTTGTGCGTCCACCCCTGAGAAATAGGCCCGTCCAAAGTCCAGATTTTCCACTCAGGTACTTCGTACTGCGGAGAGGTACATTGCCGCGATGTACCGTTGTACCCATGTAACCGGGTACACGCCGTACGTACATGCAGATTGGAGAGGGACTGCTAGACCGCGCCTTTTGCAGTCCCCACACCACTACGTACCTGGGCCCGTCCTTCCACCCTGCTCTGGCCCTTCCCTGAGTCTTCAAGCCTCTCCATCAAATACATTAATATGTACAACTACCCACATTCTCGTTCCTTTCCACGACTACGGCCACCACCTACCATACACCACACATTTTCCGACCCTCGTGCGTTCACCATCACTCCTGGGTGCTCATCGACGCCCTTGTCACAGCATTGATCATCGTCCGCCTCGTTCACAGTCCCAGACCACCGTCTTCACGCCGAGCATATATACGTAACCTACACCTACACCTCCACCTCTACCTCTACCTACCTATACTGCCCGAGGTCGTCACCCAGCCATATTACTTCGTCAGCTCGCCAACTCCTGCGACGAGCAATCCCCTCAAGAGACCAGCCGCCCTCAGTCGATTTCGTGTAATTGGCCTCCCCCCCCTCGAGCAGCTTCCGGCGACGAGTATCCTGAGCGATACCTCCCCCGAAGGAACACGATATCCTCGTCCAAGGTTGTCGACTTACACCTGAGATCCACGCATTACGCTACCGCTCGCCGTTGTTGCTGCGCTCCATGAGCAACAGATTTGTTCATAATGCCAGGTAAAGCGGAAGGATTGGTTCTCACCGTCGACCCGAATGTCATCCACAAGGTTGACACCAACAATCCCCACAACCTCTTCAGCATGTGGACTGGTACGTCCCAAATCTACTATACACTATAGGCCCCCGTGGCTCTGCGGCGACGACGACTAACCCGGTGCCCAGTTTTCTCCAGGTGCGCCGAATCAGTGGAACAAGGACGAAGACTAGAAAATCTTAGCTGGCGGTTATGGACAAGGGAGGCCCTGTGTTGCGAGACAGCCGCCCAGACAAAGACAAAGTCACAGACGCCAGCTGCTGTGACCACCACAATCCCGCCACAAGACATTCCTGACAGGCAGCGGATACCTGACGTACCGCAATTGTCTGGTAGTGTCGACTCCATCGTCGACGAAGAGGCCATCGAGTTGACGACCGAATCCGACCCCGTCGAGATCGTACGACCTCTGATACAGCGACAAGACTCCTGTGGCAGTAGTCGAAGCAGGGGGCGAGAACGACATATTACCTCAGGTGACCTGGAAAAGATGGTTGTCACCATAATAAAGGAGAAAGAGCCAAACCTTTCACCTTTGCCACACATTGTCTCTTCTTCCGTCGAGACAGGTAGCGACCATTTGCAGTCTTGTTCGTCCGAGATGGAAGAGACAACCACAACCCTCGCGACTGAGTCCGCCGACGGTGCTTCCTCTGCCTTTACGTCGCAGACTTCAATCATGTCCGAGTCCAGCGAACCTCACGCCACAACAGTGGTTAGGGGGTTCTCGCCTTCACAAGTCTCGCCGGCGAGGGCGTCCCACCTCCCCATATCCTCACTGCCCGATGTCCCGGAGCCGCACTCATCGCCTGCACCTAAGCTAGTCCAGTCTAAGAAACAGCCTGCAAAGTTTGCATTGGGTGTCTCTTCCGGAGATGAATCTTCGCCGAGCCTCGAGATTCATCCCCCGGCCAAGAAAAACAAGATGTTTCAGCTCGGCGGTTCCTCTGGATCTACGGAAGAACGAAGTCCCTCGCTCAAGAGTGCGCTTCATTCCGGAAAACCCAGTTCGGTTTTAGGCGCTCACAAGAAACAAACCTCTTTTAGCAATCACGTCACAATGCGGACGATATCGACTCCTAGCGACCAGTCGGGTAGTGACCTGGATGAGAGCGCCATTGATGACGACGACGAAGACTCTGAATGGGAAGATTCAATTGAGGAAAGCGGCAAGTCAAGTGTAGACGAACCTGTGACCTTCAAACGGGTGCCTTCCAGGCCAAATTTGACCTCGCAAACATCCCTCATCAGCCTAATGCTCGCCGGACAAGAGGAGCGAGCTAAAGGTCTCAGCAACTACGCCTCACAATCTACCCCGGCGATTGCGCAGCGTACCCGCCAGCTGCAGAATGGCCCCAACGCCGCAGCATCTCCGAATGACTCCGACGATAATGGCTTGGAAATGAGGAAGGGTCTACGCCGCACACCCCTGAAGCCTATTACCGAGATTCCTAGATCCGCCGCTCAACCCATCATGACGAAACCCACAACCCATTACCACCAGCAAGCCCTGTCTCCTCGAACTACCAGGCGGAACATGCTAGCGACAGAGTTGACTGAATCGCTTAGACGACAACTGCTCTGGGAGCGGCAGCAGAAGTCTTCGACCGCCAATGCCGTGTTGAAGCGACGCCACACTTCACACGATGTGGCGAATTTGAAACAATACCCCGAGAGATCGTATATGAATAGGTCCAAGGACGAGATCAATGCTAACAGCTGGAATCAATTCCTACGAGAAGAAAATGGGTACCATGCCCAGGGATGGTAATCCCCAACATTTTACGCATCAAAAACAACACAGCATCATCGACTCAAGAGCAGGCTTTCCTGTGCTGTACACTTCATTTCATTTCCCTCCTTTGCATGGCGAGAGGTCTTTGCGTTTTACTATACCAATGGCATACATCTGGTCGGCGTTTTATCGTTGGTGTTTTAATGAGTCGTTCTATTAATGGCCTGAACTACTTGTCGTATCCCTCTTCAGACAAGACGATCGACCACCCTAATGAGCATCGTTGTGGGGTTGGTCGTAGCAACCTCTGGTTGTTGACGGCGGCGTGCCCAAGACCAACCACACATCTCCATGGTTCTACAAATTCCTCACACTGACTGGCGTTGTGGCTCCAATGATACCACGGCCTGCATTTTTCGGGTTTGACCCTATACCCGGGGGTAATGGTTTGCTCTCCTTCGCTACCGGCGAGTAGCACGAGGGATGAGGCTGGACACAAAAGGGATTATAATGTATTCTAGTAAGAAACAGAGGGCAACCCTGCTACGAGGCAACTTCGCTGGAACGGCGAAAGAAGCAATATGGGCGACCAATTCGCCAGCCTCTAAGTGGAAAAAGCGGAAACAGAAAAGCAATGCGCTACGACCACAAAATGACAGCAGACTTATATCGGATACCAAAACAAAACTTTTTAAAAAACAATCTACAATAAAATTTCCTGGCACACCAGTCTTGAATTGCAGTGATCTAAACTCCAAGTTTTCTCATATAGCAGGAGATGGGCCCCCAAGGCCGCCGACAAGTACCTCGTAGATGTGTAAATATTGGGCTTGCCGTCCCTACTAGACCACCTTGACACATACGAAATTCTTGGGTGCTGCAAGTGCTCTACATGGTACATGGTAGGCTACATTGGCCCTGTTTCGCTATGGTGAAGACGAAACCTATCTAAACCTATTTCCCGAGATGGGCTTGCATGCATCGCATCGATAGAGCCATGGCTCGCAAGCAAGACGCAGGGAAGCGTATCTGGCTGCAGGGGAAAAATAGAACCCACCGTCGTCCAGAATGCGGCCATCACGCTCCACGAGTAATAGGTAGTAGTAGTACCCCATGCTGGGGGTGGCTGTTCACTGGTCTGGTTCTGCTGAGCTGGCAGGCAGTCAATCAGTCATTCATTACCCACGCTCACATGGCCCCCCCCCCCCCTCCTCCTTTGTTCAACAGGTCTTCTGATAAACTTACTCTTTCAGTGCCCAAAGGCAGGGGGCGGGGAAGACAGCGAGCAGGCGAAGCGAAGCGTTGGCCAGCCTCATCTTCAACTTTCTCGATTACCTACCTACCTACCTACCTACCTACCTACCTACCTACCTACCTACTTACCTTACTTGCCCAGTATCTATCTTACGAATGTTCCGCCCGATGCAACGAGGGGGACGATGACCCGTTTTTTGGAGGCGCGCGCCCTAAGTAACTCCGCAGCGCTGGCAAGCTAGGTTATGTACTTCTTGCGGTCTGCTTATCGCATGCCGAGAGCGTCACCGTCTGCTCTTATCTAACAATTGAAAGAGGGTAGACAGGATAAACAGGAATACGGACAGGCAGACAGGCAGACAGGTAAAGCTGCCGCTGCGTTGCGTTTCTCGAAAGCCACCAACGTCAAGCGTATGCATGTAACTGCTATGTCACTACGGACGTATGTATGTATGTATCTATGTATGCGTGGACTCTGGGTCAAGTGAGCGCGCGATAAAGGGAAAGAAAAGGGAAAGGCCTGAAGATGCACGATGAGTTGTCTACCCTCCTCTACCAGAACCAACGAGCCCGTCATCTCGTCCTGTCCTGTCCTATCCTGTCCTCGCTCCCCTGCCCCTCACCAGATAGGTAGGTTTCAATTGAATCGAATTGATTTATTGATTGGTCGACTGATCGATTGACTGATCGATTGATCAGACGGCAGCAATCCGAACGTGACGTGACGTGACGTGCGAGACAAAGATCAGTGTTGCTTGCTTGCTTGCCTGCTGTTGTGCTTTTCCTTTTGGTGACGATGACCCTCCATCAACCGTTCACCGCCTTTCTATCACTTATTGGCCTACCCACCTATCCACTCCCAACCTACCTAACTCACAGCTTCGATTCCATCTCGTCCTGAGACATGCGCATGTGGCTGGGCCAAACCGAACTCGGAGCGCCCATCGGTTTTATCTGCCACCACCACCACCACCATTACTACTGAAGCCCGACGCCATTTCCACCGATCCAAGGTACGGGACTTATTGTTGTCAGCACTTGAGTTAGGCCGGTGGGCGGGATCGAATGAGAGGGGGGGAGAGAAGAGAAGAGGACGGAGAGGGGGCGGGGACGAAGGAAGGAAAAAGTAGAGCAGAGCGGAGCAGAGCAGAGGAAAAGATCAAGGCATGAGATAAAAACCCGCTAGATATACCATACTGCCTACTGGCATAGCTAGTTAAGTATGTATGTATGCTTCAAGTGGATGTGCTGACCCTACGACCATGTGGAAGTTAAGTATGTACCTACATTAGGTACTGTTGGACGTGATAAACATCGTGATCACGCCTTGCAGATTTATGGCGGGGCTCGCCGATGATACATGTAGGTAAGTACTTTGTATACACTACATAGAGGTAGTGTATACCGTACTGCATAACTGGTCAGCTAGGCAAGAAGTTTTTCATCCGTCTTTATTTGATAACTTCGAGAAAAATAAGGGAATCACGTTTCAATTGTCTCCAGGGCGGTGGCTTCGAAGGAAAAACGTGGCTAGCTACATGTCGTACCTGGCTGTTCATACGGGTTCTGTAGGCGGCTAAATTACAACGATGTGCTTAAGTACCACTTACACCAGAAATGAAAATGTAAAAACAACGACTACAAGATTGGCGCCAGGATGTCACCGCTCGAAATTGCTAGAGAGGATAAGCCGGATGTAGAAAAAAATGTTTCTGTAAAGGATTCCCAATTTACTGTTGTTTTGTAGTGCCGGCAGAAGGGTAGGTATTATTACTTACTTACTCCTTGGATCTAGTGTAGTATTAAAAAGGCCCTTTGACCTCCACACTAGCCTCTGCTAGAGTCGGTCCTACTTAAGAGGGTCTTAGCTGCGCTCGGCATGAGCTAGATACTTAAGTACTTAGACCTGGCCTAGCGGCAATTGTGCTCGATTGTTAAGAATAAACAGATCCGCATATGGCTATGCACACTGACTGTGCTGTTGGACAAGAAGGAATTGTTTGGGGGAGGGGGAAGGGGATTCAAAAGGTATCCTCAGAAATTTAGAAGATGAAGCCATATTCTCATAGGTATTCGGTAGGGTGATTCTGAGTTTTGGTGGGGGGTTGTTGTCACACCGCACCGCAAGTTTGACATCGCCCACCTAGCGTAGTAGCGTAAGGTAGTGTAGTGTAAACAGCAGGGGTGAGGGGACAGGGATGCTGTTTTACCTCATGATCCCTGCAGTCCACATGGTTCTAGCGGCCTTCGAGAACGACTTTGATTTCTTGGCGCTTTGTCGGTGGCGGAAGACCCAGTTGTGGCTAGGGCAAACTTAAAGCTCAAGCCACCGACTTTGCCCCACGTACACTAAATTCATAGCGAAGGGACGGTGCCGGTAAAATAAGTAGTGTACCGAGGTACCTAACCTACCCCTCACAGCACAGTAAGGTAGTGTAGATCCCGGGTCAATTCTAGATTGCTCCATAACCTCCAATTACAACATCAACCATCCACATCATGATCCCTACCTAATTGTACCTATGCTTAGGTACACTTTGCAAGGACATATCTCGGAGGTTTTCGGGGAAGATGGGTTGCATTCAGCTGGAGTCGCCGCGTAAGAGAAGGGGTGCTCGCTCGATGAAACAGAACCGAATTAATCTACATAGAGGGGATATCGAATTACTGCTGGTGCCGCAGCTCCAATTATCCGACGAAAACCTGGTCCGGCACACCGGTAGCGACTTCATCAGAGGATCGTGACTCGTGAGGGGAAAGGAGAATGCGGCTCCGCTGGAAATGGATCCGACGAGGCTCTTTGGGCTCGCACCACATGAGAGGCAACCAAGTGGATATTGATCACGACTCCTCCGTACGTTATTATCATGTTGCTCGGATTGCAAAAAGGTGGCAACACCACCGTTGGGTACGGAGTACTATAACTGGCTAGTGGCACAGTTGGTGGTTTAATCGCATCCACATTCCCGTATGTCGACCTTGTCTCATTGGTGGTCACTGGTGGAGGAGACAATACGAAGCCCCGAGTCCTTGATCCCGCCTGAATTCATGAGGCTCCAACAGGTGCCCAACAGGTTGGACACTACGTTAGTCTAAACCTAGGAAGTTGACAAATTCATGTGGTGACAGTGGCCTTGTCATGTTCATCCTGTCCATTCTCCTGGACCCTTTCGATTTTTCCTATTTCGGTAAGAATTTCACCGACAGACGTGGGGTCTTGGTCCGAGCTCTCTATCCGTTTGGCCGGGACCATACCCAAGCCACAGTACAACCGCAGTACTTCGGAGGTATCACGGCCCTGGCGCTAGGCCTACTAGAAAATTTCGTCTAGGGCTACATGTAGGTATCCCCTTACGCCAGCGCTGGGCGATGGTGTAACTCCGGTAACCCACTCAGAACGTCCCGATGTAACATGTGAAATACAGTACTTTGTAGACACTTGCGTGAATAACTACCACCGCGGAAGTTTCGTTCGACAACCCCTTACACCCCATACCTACCTAGACTAATATCGTCTCTCATAGTCGCGTAGTGTGTGCGGATGAATTTGAGGGCCCTTCTTTAGTGTGTTGGACAACTGGTCTTACTGATCGAAAGAGAATCGCGTCAGGCTGTCGGTAGTTTTAGTGTAAGCCCTGCAAGCTGCTGACAGCACCTACGCTACCTACTATACTTTACATAAGTATCTATACTGAAGCAAGTACCTAGGTATACAAGTACACTACGTCGAGCGGTATCAATCCTACTTGATCCTACGTTACCGCGGATGAATGCCGGTCAGACTGGCGTTGCAATTCGTTTGACAGCATGACCCCTCGTTTGTCACTAGACCTGCAACCTAGATATATACTATCATTCAACAACGACATATCGCCGTGTTCTCGCTAAAGGCATATGACTATTAGACCACATGAAGAACTCTGCGCGACTTTATACCAACTCATGGGTGATATCATGTGCCAGTCGTCTACGCCAATGTGAGAGAAACTGCATCGTGAATGAGCGCATGTTACGTCCTCAGTGTTGTGTCTCTGGTAACAAGCTGAACGTGCCACGGCACTCGTCGCATCTCTCAGGCCTAACCACCAATAGAACAGACGATAAAATGACAAATAAATAAATAAAACCAAAAGATTAAAAGTCCAATATCTTAGTGCTGAATATGTTGTAGCGAATACTTCGTTGGCATGATCTCATCCAGGCGAACTCGAGGGCTATTGCTCGTTAGCGCGCATAAGTGACGGCACCAAAGTTTCCACAGTCAAGATGGAGAACAGACAGACAATAAGCGGCTTCCAGTTTGAAGTGTCCTACATGCCACCGCCCGGGTACTTATTCTATTGATTTTATTCTTTATTATCCTGTTTGATTATTGGATCTCACGTTCTTGGCCTTGAGCTTGAGCTTCCGGTGACAGCTACATGCAGGGGCAAAACCTAACAGCTTATTGATGGTGCGACGGGACGCGGACGAGCCTTACGCGTCAAAAGAAATGATTTTCTTTTTGTTTTATCAGGGCGGCAGCCTGAACCCGGGAACATGGTATGCGACGCCTAGCTCATGTGTGCGCTTGGACCGGCGAGGACAAACGTTAGTAGGCTAAGACTTAGATGAGCAAAATAGTAGCTCGTGATGAGATAAATCATCTATCTAGTCTCCTACGGCATGGAATAAGGACAATGTCGGCCACATAACTAGGGTAGGACCCCGCCTACCGTCTTCCCTGTAGCGGGGAAGGGTCCAAACAGACGACTACTAAGAAGTTTAAACACGCAACGCTGAGATCTCGGGAGGTCGAATCAATCGGCGACGGCTCCAGGATACTGGGACGTGGTGACGAACCGGCGATAGACGGAGCGAGGGCCTTTGGGGCCAAGCCATAATAAAGTTTCCTTCCCACTCTGTCGGTATGCACGTGTAGGTCAGCAACCTTGTCAGGCTAGTCTGTGACACGCAAGCCGACATGGACGACATACAATAGGAAGAAGTGGCATTGTCGCACACGATAATCCCGACCCCGCGCCGACGCTTTTCCGCGGAATCTCGATCACCCAGTAATAATTACCTAGACAGCCCTAAGGCAAGACCCCAGACCCAACAGAGTGCAACCTTTATTCTAGCACGCCCACCACCATCACGGCCTTACCAATATCGCTACGATGAGCATATCATCTTGGCTGCGCTCCTATCACTCACTTAGTTTTATGTCCTATCGCCTTGTGCTTATTTCCGGGTGTATTCTCGTGGCCAAGATTGAGGAGACCACGTATATATACCGTGGCCATGACGTCTGTGCTGCGTGATTCAATCCGTTATTGGCATGCCCTCTCAGTCTGTCCCTTCTCCGGGCAACCCGGAAATCCAGGACTACGGTTACCTAGGGGTAGACCAGATATTTCTACGGGATCGTGATAATAATAGATTATTAATTCAAGTGAAGTAGATTGACCTTTCGCATGCATATTTTATCTGTTTTATCATTTATTACAAATGGCCAGAATACTTCGCACGGATGTACAGACTTCAGGCCTGCACGTACCTATTTGCTTTGGGGAGATGATCCTAGTCTCAGACACCGAAATGAAAGGTGCAAGGTGTCGGCTTGTGCCCCTCAGACACCTAGGCTAAAGCAAATAATTATACAGATTATTACAGAATCACATGTTAAGACCACCCCTCTTATCCCTATTCATCAAGACGACAAACGAGCGAGTTATCTAGATCCGTCAGCCCTCTTCGATCCGCCTCGCATCCTCCTCGGCCTCCTGATCGATCTCGGAAACCTCGTCCTTCGTGAAGACCTCGGTGAACTTGACCCAGGGCCCATGAACCAGCCCCGTGCCCGCACCGACGAGAATACCCAGCCCCGTGGTCGGGACGGCGACGAGCCCGCCGACGATGGACCCCACCGTCGTGCCCAGGCCCGCGGCAATGCCGGCCCCGATGCCGGCCCCCGCGGCCCCCCCTTGCATCCATCCGGACTCGAGGCGGCGGGCCGTCTTGAGCAGCCTCGTGGCCTTCTTGTCGATCTCGCGGGCCTTGGACCGCAGGTCCTCGGCGAACTCTGGATCGTGCTCGGCTACCTCCTCCGCCCGTTGGTGGAGGCTGATGGATTCCTCCTGCAGACTCTTCGATTCCTCTATCTTTTGTGTGATTTCTTGCAGCAGCTTTTCTTTGGTCGAGGGTCGCTTGTTAGTCGACGCATCATCACCCTCCCCCCCGGCTCCGCGGGCATCTCCTTCTGACGGGGCGGGTTCTTTAGGCATGGCCGTTGCCGTGTCGCCCTGTAGATGGGTCGTACGTGGAAGTGACCTGCAGAATTGGTCTGGCCGTGCACGCGGAATTGCGGTGTGTGATGTGATATAATGGACGTTTGTTTATTTGTTGAAATGACGTACCGAATAGTACTAGTACATATATTCATCCATTTACCCTTTCGCATAGTCATTTATCTATGTATTGGCTTATGTACGTGTCATAATATTTCTTATTCCCATGGAAACATCTTAACCGATCCCAAGTGTGAATCCCAGTTGAGTAGCCCAGTCCATACCGTCATAAGGTGCCGATTCAGGTATTGTGGGGTAATTGCTGCTCGCTGTGCACGATGACGTCGTGGCGATACAAACAACGCGCTAATTACCTAATCAGCCAAGTTCCAGGATTCTACTTTGTAGAGATGTTGTACAACACGACTGTATCTTTACTGGGGCTTATGATGCTATTCTTCTCGCATTGTGTAACATACCTAGAACAGCTTGCTCCTGAATCGCACCCTATTCTAGCATAGGTAGTTGACGAAAATATCCACAGCACATGGCAACCCTGCAAGGTTTATTTCGCCTATACCGACAGAATCGGGCGACTCGATACCGAATCGAGTCAACATGCTGCGTTTCAGACAGGGCACGAGGAGAAGCCTAAATGCGTTTAGTTTGCCCAGTTTGGTTAAGTTGGGGAAATTCAATATTCAGAAGCCGAAAACGAGATGGCGATCATAGCTGTACTGGATCAACGCTACTTTATCTACCTTGGCTCCCTTATCAATCTCTCCAAGGCCTAGTTCCCCGGATCGGCAATGCAGGTTCCTTTTTGCGAATGGTATGGTAACATCGTCGGGCTTGCCCGAGGGACGGGGTACCTGTTTTTTTTTGTCAGCCGGGCAGACAGGTGACAAACATGTGCAATTGTTGGATAGGATCAGGCATTCTGATGGCTGAGGTGCCTCATGACCTCCCTCGTCCATTGGATTCCGGTAGCATACCTTGCCCGCTGAACGACCAGTGGAAGAGGCGTCGCCTGGCTTCTCCATGGCCCGAACTACAACAAGCTATGGGTCGTGGCGATACCTGCTTTCAGCACACTCATATGACAACGCCCAGGTATGAAGGTCGCCATGAATACCTAGGTGGTAGGTATCAGAACTAAGGCATGCAATTTGATGTCAATCTCCCAGAAACGGGTTAGGCATTTACAACCTGCCACCATGAGTCTAAAAGCTAGTATTCCTACAAAGGTACCTGGTTTGGAAAATCCAGTGTTTGATCGTGTATGCGCTCCTGTAACGCCTTGTGACTGTGTCACTTGGTTAGGTACTTCAGATGTTGAATTAATTGTGGATAGTTTTAGTCACTTTCCTCTTCGCCGCTTTAGATATTGTCCAGTTATATCCTAGATTAAGCGTTGTTCCTTCGTTCGGCAGTAACAAACTCCCCATAACGTTATATCCCTAACATCTAGTGTATCTAGTAAATTCAAGATAGAAGACGTGATTGAGGTTTTGCGGTGTATCATACCAAGATCGAGTAGTAATACCTAAGTAATGCCAAGGCTGTCAAACACCATGTGGCCCGTGAACTCCTGCAGTCCACGCATGAAACTAGCTGCCAGGGGGAGCCAATTTATGGAGTTCAGTTAGGGTACCGGATTGAGCTTCCGGTGACTAAACAGCCAGTACCTAGCATAGTGTATGACTCGCGGCATTTTCCAACATCCTCCTCCTTCGGCTGCGATTACTACGAGTAGTACTGCTACGAGGTTGGCTAGGCCTGAATTGGTGGTGCTCCTTAGGGCTGCCGACTTGGTTCTGTTGGTGCCGTGGATGAGTTTGGACGCGTTAGGTTAAGGACTTGTAAAAATGACGGATATTGCAAAGCCTACCTAGGTATTTTGTACCTGATACTCTTATTTCAACTATACGTAACAAGAACAGTTATATGCACTATAGATCGACAAGGGTATATTTGAGAAATAATAAAAATAGCAATTTATTTAATCAATTATTTATCTATTCACTTGTTTTTGGTTCCCATTCCCTGAGCCGGCTTGAGTACGTATAATTGTGTTCATGTAAGTGAGATCTGCATGCACTTCGGTTGAGGACAGCCTACGGGTAGCGAATCGATGAAGTGATGAAACCTAATTACGAGCGTACAATTTCCATTGCAGAGAAAGCTCGATAATAAATCATAAAGTCAATTCCAGAACGATCAATCTGTAAATACAAATACTACTATGTAGTACCGACTACCACCGCATCTGCTGAGAGGCCTCTGTACTGCAGTACTTCGTACCTGGCCAGCACAATACTACTAGGTACCTACTGCAACAACATGGGGGTTGTAAAGCACAGACACTGAAACCCGCGCCTGCTCCTTGGCTCGGATACTAACACCGGCGCTGTGACATTACGCCGAAGTGGCAGGCGTCACGATACCGTTTTAGGAGTCGCAGGGTAGCAGCCACAGGCACAGGGGGGTTGACGCATTGGGACGTGATGCGGGACAGGCGGGCCTGTTTCCCTCTCGTGAACCAAAGATCGGTTCATGCATGGAATTGTTCGACGGCTTCTAGCGGCACCGCCCCTGGTTCTTGATGCTACCCTAACCTAGTACCTAGTCTATACCTTAAGTGCCTGGTAATTAATGTACGACATGTCTACCCCTCCCACCAGTGGGTAGCTGCTGCTTGTTTAGCCCTATCTTAGGGCCTATGACATCATTACTTCTAGTTATGGGCACACCTTCTGTTACAGTTTTTGACTGGCTAGGTAGATAGGCCGCCCACTTTTTGGCTGGTCAGCTTTCCAATCCATCTTATCTTTTTTTCTGTTGGTAATTTATTTAACTGTTTTTAGTAATCCCTTTTTTTGGTATCCTTGGTAAGGCCTATTAAATACTACTACCTTTTAAGACGTTGTTTTTATAGGTTTAATTCTTACTAACCGTCTAGTTATTGTTTTAAATACTAACTGTCTAATTATTATTTTAAACCCTAATTTATAGTCTCGTTAATTGCTTTATTTATAAGCTCATTTTCTAACCTGTTATTATTTTTATACCTTAAAAATCTAAATTCTAACTTTTTTAAGTTAATTAATTAACTATATTTTCTAAAAATTAACCGTTTAATAAATCCTTTAAAATAGCTACTTAGCATAAAATTACTAATTAATAGCTACTATTTTATTTATATCTTCTATTTAATATAATAGTATTATCTAATATATAGCTCTTTAGATTACCTACTTTTATATATACTTTAACTTTTTTTTTTATTTATTATTAAACTAGTTAGCCTTTAATAATTTATTAATCCTTAGCAAGCTATTAAGCCTTTATTAAACCTATTAAAAGCTTTTTCTTTTTTAATTAAAGACTTATTACTTATAATAAACTTTAATAGCCCTATTAATAAACTAGATTTTATACCTATAAGCCCTTATTTTTCTGCTACTTTACTATATAAATTACCTAATTTATCTAATTATAGTACCTATAATAATAAGTTACTTACTATTTATTAGCTCTAGCAAGTTAAATAAAAATTCTAACGCTTTAAAACTATTAATATTTTAGAAATTATTAAAGCTATTAATATATTCTATAAAAATAAAGCTACCGTTTTTATAAACAGTTTAGCTACCTTTTAAAGGCTATTTAAACAAGCTTAAAACTATAAAGCTACTAAAATTAACCTAGCTTTAGTTAAAATTATACTTAAAAAGTAATTTTTTGCCTATTTTATTAATATATTTGCCTAACTTTTTATAAATAATCTTTAAAACTTAAAGCAAAAAAAAATAAGTTTTTATTTATATACTTTTATTAAACTTAAACCTTATTAGTAAGAATAAATAAACAAGATATTTTAAAAAATATAACTATAAAAAAGCCGCTTATATTGCTTAAGCTTTTTATTTTAAAAACAATTATTAAATCTTTTATTAATAGCTTTTATAATAATAACTTTAAATTTAAAATAATTAACTAAAATATCTTTAGCAAACTATTATTAAGCAAATATTATATAACTATTATAAATAATTAGCAAATCTTAAAAAGTTATATAATTACTTAAAAAAAGCAAGCTAAAAAGCTTTATATTTAAATGCTAAAAAAAGTTGTTTTATTATTTATAAAACTATTAGTAAATTAAGCTTTTGCTAAATCTTATTTTAGCTTGCACCTATTTAATAAGTTATTTAATAACTTAACTATTTTTTTAAGTTTTATTTTAAAACTAATAACTCTATTTTTTGTACCTAATAGTAAACTATTAAATTATTTTATAAAAAAACTAATATAGTTCTAGCAAACTTCTATTTAGCTTATATAAACACTAGCTTTAACTAAATAATAACCGGTTTATTTACCTTTTATTTATCTTATTTTACATTTTTAATTTATTAAACCGTTTAAACTAAAAAAAAAACCTTAAAAGCAAGTTAATTTTATTATATAAATTAATAATAATATTATTACTAATATTAATTAAATTTTTTTAAAATTATAACAGCTTTTTTATAAAACTTTTTTATATAAGTTATTTAAACATTTATTAATTAATAAAAAAAAAAAGCTTAATTTATTTATAAAAACTTATTTCTGCTATAAAAAGCTAGAGTATTTTAATTTAAAATATATAGCTACTAAAAATAACGTTTTATAGCTTTAAAAGCAAACCTTTTTAAAAAACCTTATTAATAATGTTAGAGCAAAAAAATAAATATAAATAGTTAACTTATTATTTATACTTTTAATTATTAAACCACTTTAGTAGTTATTTAAAAGCTCTTTAAAGATTTTTACGCTAGCTATTAAATTATATAATTTTAATACCTTTTATATAAATATTTTAGAAAAAATCTTTAATAACGGTAATATTTTAAAAAAGCTTATATTTATATACTCTAACTTTTATTTACTATATATAAATAAAATAAAAAAAACCCTATTTTAAAAAGCCTAATTATTTAAAAAAACCTTAAAAAATATTTTTAAAACTATTTTTTATAATAATAAAACAAGTAATAACTTAAGATTTCAAATTGTTTATCTTACTATCTTACTTATAAAAACAATTAAAAGTATATTTAAACGTTAAAAAAGCCAAAATAGTACTATCTTTATTAAAAATATACTAAACCTTAAAAAATCTAAAAAAAAAACTGTAGCTACTTAGACTTAACCTTTTTTTTATTATAAAAAAAAGCCTTATAAAATCTATAGTTGCTAAAATAAAAAACTATTTAATTAAAAAAAGCTTACTACTTAAATCTAAGTTTTCTTCTTTTTAATAAACCTTTTTTAAGTTAGCCCTAAAAGATTTTTTGCGATAAAGTATATAGCTACTTAAATAACAACTAAAGCTTAAAAAAAGGCCTAAAAAATTATATTTGCTAAATAAAAGGCTATTTATTTTAAATTATATTTAGCTAAGCTAATATACCTTATAAGCATAGCTTATTAACTAACTTTTATTATTACGTTTAATTAAAAATTAAAGTTTATTACTTAAATCTTTAAAAAAAATACTGCTTAAGCTAACTAAAGGTTTAACATTAATATTTTTTTAAATAATCTATATATATTATTAAATATTTTCTAATTAGAGCTAGCAAATATAAATATTAAAAACTTATTTGTTTATACTTTAACTAGTATATTATTTTACGTTATATAATATATAGTAGTAAATATCTATATTAAAAGTATTTAAAAGCTTATTTAAGCTATCGTTTAGCTTAAATTTTTTTTACTTTTAAATATAACAACTTTTGGTATAATATTAAGCCTTTTTTAGCTTTAAAATATATATACTTACTTTAATATTTGTATAAGCTTTTTATAAATTAGTAATAAAAGCTAGAAAAAAAAACAAATATATATTAAAAAACTATTTATAGCTTTTTTATAAAGCTACTAGCTTATATTAAGTAAGTATAGTTTACTTTTTTAATTAAACCTTTATACTATATTTAAACGGCTTTAAAAACATTATTTAAACTTTAACTTTAAATTGTTTAATTTAGACTTAAATAACTTTAAAAACTTAAATAGTTTTAAAGAAGTTAAGTCTGCTAATAAAAAAATTTTAAAAAATTAAGCTTGCTATAACGATTATACCGTTATATTAAAAAACTGTTTAACTTTATATATTTTATCTAATATACTAAATCGTTAAACTGCTATATCTATTTTAAAGCTTATTCTATTTATTTTATACTTTTATTACTAAGTATTTTAAAACAATTTATCTTTTATATTTATAATTAGTAGAAAATATATATTCTTTATATCCTATTTAATAAACCTAAGTTTAAAATATATCGCTTTTTAATGTCTTTTTTTATTATCTTTAATTTAGTAAACCTTTCTGCAAAAGATTTTATTACTTAAAAAAAAAAAAATCTTAGAATTAGAAATACTTAAGAAAACGTTTATTACTTAAATAATAACTCCTACTTAAAAGATCTCTCTTATATATAAATATTCCCTATAAGCTAACGTTTTTAGATTAAAAAGCTAGTTCTTAAATCTAAAGTATCTGATTTTAAAATAAAAAAATAGTTTAAAACTATAAGCGTCCGTTTAGACTTATTAGTACTAAATTATCTAAAAATAGAAGTTATATAGGTTTTTTATACTTATTAAGACTTTAATACCGCTAGCATTTTTAATATAAAGTTTATAAACTTTTATATCTATAAAGCCAAACTTAAGCCTAAAACCCTACTATAGAATTAGTTTAAGCAGAAATATTAAACAATCTTTTAAAAATATTAGCTAAACTATTTAGTATAAGAAAAAATAAATGCAGGCATATATAAATTAACTATAATAGCTAATAATAAGTTATTAAAATAATATAGCTAATTTATCTTTATTAAAAAAAACCCTAATTATTTTAATCTACTAGTTAAACCTTATTTAACGTTTAACTACTAAAACATAAAAAAATATATCTTTAGTACTACTATTATACTTATAAATAATATCTATTAGTACTTATTAAATCTTTAAATTAGATCCTTTTTAATATTTAACTTTAAATATATATACTAAACTATTTTTTTATATAAAGATTTAAAAGAAATTTTTATATTTTATATTCTAAGGTTTCTTTAGCTATAACTAACAAAAATGCCTTAGAAATCTTAATTAGCTAGATTTTCTATAACTAAGGTTATAGCTATAGCTTTAAAACCTATTCTAGATTTATTAGCTAAAAAGTCTTTTCTGTTTTTTTAATTTCTTAATAAACTAATCTTTATAACTTATTATATAGACAACATTTTTTGTACTTATTTATTATTTAATAAATAATAGTTTTTTATTTAATATAAACTGCTTTTACAACTTAATTAAGCTTAGTTTAAGCTTTTATTTAAAAAGATCTACTTAAGTTACAAAAAGATTTTTGCTTTAAAAATAATTTATTATATTAATAAAGTATTAATAGTTAAACTTAAAAGACTTAATAAATTGGCAGTATAGCTAGTACTAAAAGATTAAACTAGTATTTAAGCCTTTTTAGAAACTATAAGTCTTACTTAAAAATAAATAAAAAATTGTTTAAAGATATTCTGCCTTTTTATTAAACTTACTAGCAATATAGCCTAAAAATAGCTAGAGTATAAAGCTTTATCTTTTAAATTACTTTGATTTAAATCTTTAGCAGTTTTAAAAATCTATAGTTATTAGTTTAACCTTTTTTATATTGCTTATATAAATACTTCTAGCTATAGAGCTAACCTACTAATTATTTAAAAATAAAAAGAAATAAAAGTTTTATTAATTTATAATAGCTTTTTATTTACTAAATCTTAATGCAACTATAGCACTTATAAGCATAAACTTGTTACGTTATCCACTCACACACATGACATCACCCCTAAGGGATAGATTAGTCATCCGGTGGCTACACCACCATATAGGTTATCCTTGCAAAGGATACTAGATAGCTTCTCTTTAGTAACTTCAACTACACTTCCACAACCAGCTTCTGCTTCGCGTGCGTACCATAACATATGGTAGCTAGCGACTTGTCGGTCAAACGACGCCATACACCATAACCATCCCACACCATCGTCAACGGCGCCAACCAGCCAGGCGCAGACAGCCATCCCCCTTCTACACCATCCTTACCCTTCGCACACCAAACACCAAACGCCCACATCTCCATCACCAGAATCCCCTCTTCGTCCCACGTCTCTCACCGTTCATTTCTTCTTCGTTCGTGGCTGCCAGCCCATACAGACACCTTTTCCCCTCCACAGGACGCGACTCCCATCTTATATGCTGTTTTCACACCAATTTGGTCCAGCAGGCGTCATGACTTCGGTCTATGACGTCCTTCTTCTTTCCACTTAGGTGTCCCAACAGAAACAAAGTTTGACACTAGCAGGCACTTGGTCAAATGTCAGGCCACCAATTCAATGATCATACCATCAAACAGATTTTCGAAGTATACGATTTCATCATAGATCCGGCAAACGGCAGTGTTCCATGGGTAACAGACTTTCCCCAACACACAAAGGCCAAACTTGCAGACATCATCAAAGTCACACCCCGTCCTCAGAGGCCTGAGACAACCACCGTCAGACAGACCAGACGGTCGTTGGACATCCCCACCTACCCACCAACGTGGAGAATAGACCGTTGGGCATTCCAGAACGCCTTGTCCGCGGTCACACGACTGCTACCCCCGGAATTGTCCGATCTGCCTTCAACGTCCCTTGACGATCATTCTCCTGACACCCCTCAAGAGCCATCTGTCAATCATCCCCCTGAACAAGCATCTTCCGCATCTGCTCCTAACCCAACATCTGTCACACAAGCACAGGCATCTCTTCAAGGATCATCATCTATTCAAGAGTCACACATAAGACAATCCGAAGCTTATGACCCTACGTCAGAGGACGCAGATGCTCTGGCAAGCTTGATACCTACCCTGAATTTGATAGACAGTCACCAAGCTGCCTTGAGAGACATTCAGCAGGCTGCTTTGATAGACAGTCAGCAGGCCGCTACCCAAACCCTTAGGCTACTGGACAGACAGGAAGTTCGTGGACGTCTTTTCACAGATACCTCAACCCAAACACAGCAGCACATCCCATCCTCTACAGCCCCAAATCCATCCAACATGGGTGACGCAGCACCTGTCGAAGAGCAAGGAGTTGTCAATCTTTTGCGAGATGATGGCGTCCAAGCGCTGATGACAAAGTTTGGAGAATTCATTGACGCTATCAAAGACGCCAAGGGAGGTTCCTCCCATCATTGGAAGCTATCCCATGTCGGCTTTCTCAACCCACACATACAGGAATCATTCGGTTACGGAGATCATGTTCAAGTAGGAGCAGACGTCCATTGGCGCAACGTCTATCTTTTTGAAGAAAGCGTCAAAGAACACGCGAAAGACCCGACCAGACGTGCTATCATTCAGAGAGATTTTCCCCAACTGCTCAGAGGATCAGCCCAATCTTGGTGGGCTGGTGAGATATCTGCTGTCACTAGAGAACTACTTTTGGTGGACCTCAATCTAGCCCTCGAGAAGGTTGTCGAGCGATTCAAGCCCGACACATGTGACGCTCTTAACCAACTAAAGAGCCCCAGCTCTATCTTTTCTCCCCAACGAATTCTGAATGCTGAATCGGTTAGAGAATGGGCAGGGGGCATCTTTCGGTTAGCCAAAGCCGCAGGACGTACTACAGAGGAACAACAGATGGCAGAAGTTTACAATCTTCTTTACCCGTCCCTTCGACAGCTCATTGCCCGCCCGACCGCAATATTCAAAGTTGAAGACTTTCTTGTTCATCTTGAGGAAAAGACCAAAGCTCACAAAGCTGACCTAGCTTCAAAAGGAGGTCGACCGACACTCGACAGTCGACCAACAATTAGTCAAATGATGGCAATGCCAAGTTACTCCCCTGCTGCAGGATTCACTCCATCCCCACCCGCACCAATTATACCAGTGCAGAGACAACTCCCAGCACCAGTAGCGTACGCGTATACATCAGAAGGACAACCGGTAATTGAACCATCTGCAGACGACTTTGACGACCAAGCAGACGACACGTACTTCAATAACGGACGTCAAAACAGATCCTTCGGTGATAGACGCCAATTCCAAGGTAGACCTTCATTCAGAGGCCAATATCGTGGAAACAGTGGCTTTAGCCCGCGAGGCAACAACAGTTACAGCCCACGTCGTAACTATGACACACGTGGTAGCTATGATCCACGTCGACCGCGTTACGGATATCGCACATCCTTTGGCGCCCGAGGTCGTTCCAACAGATGGGCAGGACGAGGACAACCTCGCCGCTGGCGACGATGGGTTCGAACAGGCAACGAAGGACAGCAAGCTTACCTTGAAACAGAGACTTACATTGCTTCAGACGACGTCGAATTGGAGGACAAGGAAGCAAAGCTACGTGACGAAGGTTACTATATGTTAGAAGAGCTTACAGATGAGGAGGAGGACGATGACACTCTAGCCAATCAACATACTTCTTCGTATTCTCCAGTGCCAAACAAAGTGACCAAACCTGAAAGTACACCAACCCCAACAGACGTCGCCACCAAGGAGCGACGAACGTGCCGCAAGTGCGGTATCGTTTTCCCATCCCGTAACAAATGCATGCTCCACGTCTTTCAAAATACATGCAATAAGTCAGACGTACAAATCCAACTGCCGGAAAGAGAAGACATACAACACAACGCATATCAGAGGCCTTCAGTAGAAGACGTACCAGAAGACGACGATGTACATTTCGTCTCATGTGATGCAGACGATGTCGAATGGGACATCATATCCGAACACGATGAACAGGCATACTACAGTCACCCAATTCGTAGGATTATCTCCAAGCCCAAACCTGTCAATCACAACATCTTAGGCTCAGGCTTCACCTACACCAAGATGGACATCAAACTGGCTGGCACCCAGCAGACAGATACAGTATGCGTCGACACAGGAGCATCCAATATCATGGTCGATAGGTCATGGTTATCCGAGTCAGGGACAGACTTCACTATCATACCCCAAGCACAAGGGACAACAGTTGGAGGTATCGGAGGACCTGTACGCATGAAAGACAAAGCGACATTTCGTCTTCACCTACCAGGCACATCCGACAACGGCGAAAAGGTAGAAGTCGAAATGGACATCGAAGCATGGGTGAACGACAAACTAGAACCCCGACTGCTGTTGGGAACCCCATGGATGGAAGCCCACGGCATCAATATTGACATCCCCAACCGACAACTTACAGTAGCCTCGGCCGAAAATACATGTGTCCCCATTGTAGTCGAAAAACGAGCAAATCCCATCAGACGAAAGGTTACGGCAACGCAGAACATCCAAGTCTTGCCACGCTCAACGATGATGATACCGGTAACCTTCACAGATCTCCCAAGATGGACGGATAACGGAATACAAAGAGAATATGCATTCAATGCCAGCTTTGATGGCGCATTAGATGGCAAATTAGACGCCTTCACGGCAAAACAGATTGTCTATCACAACGACACCAACAAGCCTATAAGGATCGCCCGCAACACGCGACTTGGCACAATCGAAGATCTTGCAATCGATGGCCAACAAGAAGTCAACTGGTCAAAAGCATGCGACGGAGCATACTTCGGCAAAGAATTTGACCTCACAGACGATGTCCTCGCAGACCTTACATCCGATGAAGACGGCGACGCTTGTTACCACGAGACAACTAAATCCGAACAACCAGATACCCGTTTTACACCCTATAGCACGGACACCGGCCCACAAAGGCCACAAGATATACCATTCAGAAAGACAAAGGACGGAGTGCATGTGTCAAACGAAAGTCCAGCGTTCACCCTACGTAAGATCAGAATGCTCGAGAAGTACAACGTATGGAAATCAAGAGGCATCATACCCTTACCAGACAACGAGAGAATGAGGGTTGACTTAGTCGACGGATGGCAAAACCAGCGTATGCGTACTAGAGCCTACCGATTGGGTCTTGAAGACCAACAGATACTGGATAACACATTCAATCCAATGCACGAAGAAAAGAAGATGGATTGGATGCGAGAACCAACTCCTTTCGGATGTCCAGTCTTTGTTACCTGGAGAATAGTCAACGGACAACGAAAAGGACGTGTAGTAGTGGATCTGAGACCACTCAACGCAATAGTCGTCCCAGATATCTACCCAATGCCAACCCCAGAAGACGTCATAGCAGATATTCAAGGAAAACGTGTCCTCACGGTATTAGACGCAGCATCCTTCTTCCATCAGCTACCAGTTTACTCCAAACATCGAAACAGGATGGTTGTCATCTCCCCTAGAGGATTGGAAGTATCAAACGTTGCCCTCATGGGTTTCAAAAATAGCCCTTCATTTGCTCAGCGTTTTATGGATCTGCGATTAAAGGACTTTAAGCCCTTCTGTCGAGCCTACATGGACGACATCGTCATTTTCAGCGACACCGAAGAAGAACATCTTCTGCACCTGGAACAGGTTTTGCAAAGGTTCCAGGACATCGGTCTCGCACTCTCCCCGTCTAAATCCTTCTGCGGTTACTCTTCAGTGAACCTTCTGGGACTCAGAGTCGATGGACAAGGAATATACATTACGCAAGACAGATTAGACGCTATTAGAAAGATAAGATTCCCTCGGACATTGGGAGAACTGGAAACATACATCGGAATGACCACATGGTTGCGAAAGTATGTCCCATGGTTTCAACAGAAGATTCTACCTTTGCAGGAGAGAAAGACAAAGATGCTCGGAGATGCAAGGACATCAGATGAAATACCGAAGCATAACGCGACAGCAAGAAAGAAGTGGACATCCAAACAAAAGTTCGAACCAACCCCGCTTGAACGACAGAGCTTTGCGATCTTACAAGACAACCTCACACAGGAAAACTACCTAGTACATTGGAATTATCACAGCAAGACATTCCTCAAGATAGACGCATCCGCCGAGAGAGGCTACGGTGTTATGGTCTTTCATCTCGGATTAGATTGGAACGACGGCCCCATCCCTATCGATTCAGTCCAACCAATCCTTTTCCTGAGCAAGGTCCTTACGAAAAAAGAAGCAACATATCAGGCAACAGAATCTGAAGTGGCCTGCCTTGTGTGGACATGCCGCCAATTGAGACCACAGCTGCAATCTTGCGTCGAGGACGTCATGGTACTTACAGATCATCGAGCGACAAGAGGCGTCGTACGCCAAAAGAATCTGGTGACGACAGATATCGTAAAGATGAACCCGCGTCTCACAAACGCTTCAATATACCTAAACCAATACCGCCTAGACATCCGACACATCCCAGGAAGAGTCAACTTGGTACCCGACGCACTGTCTCGACTCCCAACGATCCCAACATTGGAAGACATCAGCGAGGCTGCTGATACGATGAAGTCAGAACTGGATGATATCGCAGAACAGTTTGCATACATCACAAGCATCGCAGACATGGACAGCGAATTCAAAGACAAACTAATACAAGGATACCCACAAGACCGCACGCTCTCCAAGATAATAACAGCCCTCTCAAAACCAAAAGGCTTTCGATTCGAGATAGCCGAAGATGGCCTCCTATACCACACACCAGTCGTTGGACAACGAAAGCTGGTTATACCAAAGAACTGCGTCAAGGACATCCTTGATATGGCCCACAACGAAAGACACCACTTCGGTACCCAACGAATGATCAAAGAACTCGAAGGCTTCACTATCAAGAACATCTCGAAACGCGTCAGAAAGTACTTAGACCATTGTCCAGAGTGTATTCTTAACAGACAAGACAGAGGAAAGACGCCAGGATCACTACGTCCAATACCAACAACCCCTATCCCATATCACACGATAACAATGGACTTCATAGTTGGAATGCCAAAGATCCCTTCAAAAAATACACCATGGCAACTACCAAACCACGATTATTACAACAGTCTTTGCCCGATAACTTGCAAATACAGCAAAAAGACGATCCTGGTACCCGGCAATGTCGAGTATACAGCTGAAGACTGGGCAGAGATCGTGGCACGTATGCTAATGATCGGTGATTGGGGCATCCCACGGATCATCATAACGGACAGGGACTCCAAATTCCTGTCGGTATTCTGGACAACATTATTCGACCGAATGGGAACAAAACTGCGGTACTCGACAGCGTACCACCCTCAGACAGACGGCCAATCAGAGAGAAAAAACCAGGAAGTCGAAATTGCCATCAGATACCATTACATGAACTCCGATGTCCCATGGACATCTATTTTGATACCACTTCAACACTGTCTGAACAATTCCAAGCAAGACACTATCGGACGAACACCAAACGAAGTCGTCCTAGGATTCAAACCCAACACCCCTTTGTCGATAATTGAAGTACCAAAGGACGCCATAGACCACGAGGCAATTCGAAAGATGTATCAAAAGGACGCCGAAGCAGCAATAGACTTCGCCGCCGCGGACATGAAAATGCGATATGATAAAACGCACCGGCCACTGGAATTTAACATCGGCGACGAGGTATATCTGAAACTGCACAAAGGATATCACCTACCTGGCAACCCCCCAAAGAAATGGTCACAACAGAGAGTCGGACCCCTTACAGTCATCAAACGCGTGGGAGATCTGTCATATGAATTAAACTTTCCGAGACACTGGAGAATACATAAGACGGTGTCGGTAGCCCAACTATATCCAGGACCTAAGTCTAAAGACCCCTACAACAGACGACGTCCAGAACCAGGACAAATCTTCGTCGAAGGAGACGACGACGAATGGAAATCCTACGAGATAGAAAAAATCTTAGACAGAAGGATCAACAGACAAGGCGGACGACCACAGCTCGAATATCTGATCAGATGGAAAGGTTACTCACCAATACATGACCAATGGTACCCCAGAGACATCCTAATGCAGAACGCCGAGGAACTGGTGAACGCATACGACACCCAGCACAAGTTGTCACGTGACCACGCGAAACTGCAAACTCGCAACGACGTCGCCAGCCCTGCGACAGTGGCCACTATGGCAGATGAATGGAAAATGGTACAAGTCATCCCGAAAACAAACATACAAGTCCATGTACCTCATGTACATCACGCACCTTCCCAAACTGAAAATAACTCGTAACTCTTGCTCAAAACCACTTGTTACTTATTGAGCATATCTTGTTATCTCACTCGTCGCAATTTTGACAACACTAAATCAATTTCACGACTTCATTCTGCAAAATACACAATTAAGTCATAACAAATAACATTAAATAACGACATCTCCATCTTGAGAACAGCCATAGGCCAACTGACGTCCTCGCGATGGCTACCCTGCGGAACGAGAAGGTGCTCGGCACCCAACCATCGTACAATTTCCCCAACGGAGCATTCCCTTTCGGATGCTCTATCAACATAACGAGGGAAGAAAACGACGCCCTGATAAACATGAATCTCCTATCACAGCCGTACAACAGACCAACAAGCTGGTTTAAGAGAGTAGACGACAAGAAAAAGCAACGACGTCTACTGACAGATCAACAAAACGCATTGGGACAATCAGAGACAACTTTCGAACAAATCCAACACGTTGACCTATTCTGGCAAGCCGTCCTAGCGAAGTTCCCCCCCCGACCGCACGCAGATATCTCACGCATAATGGGACACCTCGCAAAGGCCAGACCATTGGACAAGCCATCCAACACTAGTCTGTGGAAATTAGCTAAAGAATTCCTAGACATGGCCATCTCCCAAGGAACGACAGCCCGATGGGCGGATAACACCACACTGACCCTGGTAAATGTCGACTTCGAGCTCTTTGAGGCACTACGAATTATAGGAGACAACAGTCACGGTTACGGTACATTCCCAACAACGCTCCGACAGAAGATCCAAGCAGCAGGAGCGACATTTCTATTTGCTATCCCGCAAAGCAGAATAGTGCCACAGCCTTGGCACCAATGGGTCACCACAAATAACGTCCCTTATCAAAGATGTCTCCCACTACACTCCACGTCTATCCCAACTGACGAAACCAAAAAGCGCAAAAAACAAGAAGACAAAGTGGAATTCAATGTCGTCCAAACCAATGACGCAGTCACGACGAACAAGACATCGACCGGCACGACGTCCCAGCCAAAGGCAGCACCAACACCGACGACTAATATCACAGCACCCATGGTACCGGCGCCTGCGACGGCAACCAAAGCGAAGCCTACGACATCTGCTCCATCACAAAACGCTGCAACAGCTGCGGACATCGTACAGAAAAGCAATACCATCCCACAAGATAACGCTATTCCACAAAGGCTGGTCCCAGGAAGAATTGACATCGCACAGCTGTTGACCACTTCCAGACCAAACACGGCAAACAGGACTGACCCTTTCACGCTCCTACCTGATATTACACCATATCATCAGTTGATGACCAACCAGCAGACCAACCAGGCCGCAGGGACATCAAGCATCCTACCAAACCTGAGAGACCCAGCGATACCGCGCACAGAACAAGACTCGACATCCATCCCAAACGAGAAAATGAAGTGGTGGACTAGTACAGAACAATTCCCAGACGAAGCAGAAGCATTGCGTCAACTTGACGAAGAATTCGACGGCCCTTTCACAAAAAGACGCCGTCTAGACATGCCACTCTCCCGAGAGGACACCCCATTTTTCAAGCCAGCCCAGGAACAGATCAGTATATCAGCTAAGGACGCGAAACCAAAAGTTCTACACAGCATCCTTAAACCTACAGGTTATCAACAACCAATGGTACAACAACCAACGGTACGACAACCAGCGGCTGGACAACCAACGGTACAACAACCGACGGTACAACAACCAACGGTTACGGTACAACAACCAACGGTTAAGACAGAGGACGACCCCATCATTACCAAAATTAACGACGCGGCACACCCTATCGTGGTAGAAGATAACCCAGCACTGCGACCATTTGTTGTTGTCAACGAGAAAGCTCGCGAACAACTATACAAACTCATGAACAGACAACACGAGGACATCCGTTTGAACGATGCGGATTTTTCTGTATTCGCCCAAGCCTTCAAAGACGCTATATCCAACGGTCCTATTGAAGCACAGATCCGAAACATCGTCCACGAGGCGTTTGAAAACGCAGGGATGGCAAATCGAAGACAACTGCATAAGACATTCGAGAACGTTCTTAACAACAGATCAGTAAAGAAATACTTCGAAGACATGATGACCAAGACCGCCCAACGTGTCGAAAAAACCCTGAAAGCACATTTCACGTCAGAAGTACAGAAATGGGCGGCAACGGATATCCAGCAGCCGAACCTCCAATCCCTTCGACAAGAAATTCAAGACTTGCGAAACGAAATTGAAACACTCAAAGGACAGGGACCCAAAGGCAAAAGCTTATGGGAGTGAAATGGGAAGAAGGACACCACGCGGACATGGACATCAATTGATCATCATCAAGGCTTGTATCATCAATGGCTTGTCATAGCTGACCCATGGCTTGCCAATCCATTGATTGGAACGTGGACGTTCCATTTTTTCCTTTTGGGAGGGGCAACTGTTACGTTATCCACTCACACACATGACATCACCCCTAAGGGATAGATTAGTCATCCGGTGGCTACACCACCATATAGGTTATCCTTGCAAAGGATACTAGATAGCTTCTCTTTAGTAACTTCAACTACACTTCCACAACCAGCTTCTGCTTCGCGTGCGTACCATAACAAAACTTTTTACTATTATTAAGTTTATTTAAACTTATTTATATTATTTTTTAAATCTTTTAAGTGTTAAATTTATCGTTTATATTAATTATATACCTTTTACTTATTTTTTCGACTCCTTATATTATAAAAGCATTTATATTTACTAAGTTATAAAGCTTTAAGCAGTTAATATTATTATTATATATATTAAAAAAGAAAAAAATAAAACTACTAATACTTTTTTTTATACCATTTTTTTAGACTGCAACTATAAAAATGCTTTCGATATTACTTAGTTAAGATTTTTTAATTCTAAAGGTATATAAGTTTAAAAAAATAAAGCTAAAAAATATTAAGAACTTTTTTCTAAGTTGTTATAAAAAAAAGCTAAAAAACTTTTATATAGCTTATAAGTAGTTAATTTTAACCTTGTTTTATATTTTTTTATTATTTGGTTTAATAAACCTAATAACCCTAATTTTATACTTAAAGGATTATTAAAAAACTTGTTTAAATTTTTTACTATTTTATTAATAATAGCTTCTTTAAAAAGCCAAAAATAACTATCCAAATACTAAAAAAACCTATAGTATTTTAATATTTTATTCCTTTTTATTACTAGTTTTTATAACTTATAAAATCGATTAAATAGCAAAGTATTACTTAATAAAGCTAAAGAATATAAACTTATAAATAATTAATTAAAATACTACTAAAAAAGCATTTAAAAAAAATATCTTTATAAAAATAAAGTAGCAAATACCTTTAATATAGCTTATAATAATAGAAGTTATTTTTTTTCTGCTATTATGCTCTATAAACTTAATTAAACGGTTTATTAGCTTACTATATCTAAAAATACCTAAAACTACTACTTAAGCTATCTAAAATATATAAAATTTAGCCTAAGAAAACCTAAAGCGTTTTTACTACCTGTTATAGTATAAGCTTCCTTTTAAATTATTATAGCTAACTTTATAAAACTTTTTTTAAAAACTACTTTTAAATACTATTATTTCTTTTTAATTATTAATTACTTTAGTTAATTTGCTTAAGCTATACTTATAAAAAACGTTAACTTATCTACTACTATTTATAAAATAACTAAATAAAAATAAAGCGTTAGTACTATTTTTTTAAGCTATTATTTAAACCTTAAAAAGGCATTTATTTTAAATATAATATATTGCTATATTATAAAAGCAGGCTTAAAAGTTATAAATAGTTTATTAAGCTTTTATAAATTTACTAAAATAGTAGAAATATACTATAAGATATCTTAATTAATACTATTTAAATTGTTATCTAGCTTTAAAAAGAAAATCTTTTATTATTAGAATTTTTTGCTGCTTAAAGCTATTATATTTATAAATTTTTAATTTATAGCTTAAGTTAGCTACTTTTTTTTTGAAATATTATATAAATATTTACTAAAAAAAAAGCTAGAAATATACTACTTTTATTACAAAAATATCGATTTAAAGTTATTACTATTTGCTAGCATATTTAATCTGCTATTGTTTAATAAATTAGATAAACTATGCGCCAATTGCTGCTTAAAAATCAAGTACTATTATAAAAATATTAATAAAAATATAACTACTAAAAAAAAAATTTAAAAATATATATATTTTATAAGAAAGCAAAAACTATTTATTAAAAACTTTGTTATAGTTTTAAGCAAAAAAAAACCTTAAAAACTATTACTTAAGTAAAAAAAACCTTTTATTATTTATAAAAAAGCTAAAAAAGCATCCTTTTAAATCTATTAATTAAACGGTACTATAATTTCTACTTATACTTACTATAAAAATATTCTAAAGTTATTTTAATTATATATAAGATATTTTAGGCAACCTAACAATTTTATATTTTTTTTTAAATAAACTATTTAATACTATTAAAAAGATTTTCTTTTTATATTAAAAAGTTTTAACATTATAAACTTTAAAATTATTTAATCTAATTAGTATATAGTAATTTAGAAAAATTATAAAATATAAAGCATAATAAACTATAAGTATATAATTAATTAGAAAAATTAGGCTCTTAAATCTTTTAATTCTATTAGTTAACTTTGCTAGAAAATTTATATGCAAGTAACTACATCTTTTAAATTATTTAATTTTATTAGTTGCTTTAGTTAAAATATATATACTAAAGTACTTTAAAACTTAAAATAAAATTATAAAAAAAAAGCTTTTATAACTACTTTTTTCTTGCTACTAAAAAACTTTCTAATAAACCAAAAACTTTTCTAACTAATTATAAGCCTTTTTTTATATTTATTAAAGCTTTTTATATTTTCTTTCTTTTTTATATCTTTTTTTTGCTATATTTTTTTTCTTAGTTAACCTTATATTTATAACTACTATAACTATTATAACTATTATTTCTAAATAGTTTACTTATTATTATATATTAACATTTATTAGATTTATTATATTTATTATAGCTATTGTTGCTATAGCACCTAATTTTTTTTCTGCCGGCTTTACTAGTTATTTTTTATACTTTAGCATAAATGCTTAAATATTTAGTTATTTTATTTTTGTTTAAATGGTACTTAATTATTAAAAGACTGCTTTAACTACTGTTAGCGCATAATTCTGTAGAAATTTTCTAAAAAACTAAGCTTATTTTTAAGCCGTTTCTAATTAGCTTAATATAAAATGTTATTTTATTTTTTTAATTGCTTTTTTCTGCAAAAATATAATAATAGCTATAAAAAGATTGCTATTTAATGCTAAAAAGACTTTTATTCTATTATTGTTTAATAATAAATTCTGTTATAGATTATTTAGTTTGTTTTATGTTAGTAATTTTCTAATCTTTTAGTTAAATTTTTTTTAACTTTTTTTAAACGTAAGTATTTTTAGCTACCTTTAATTTTTAAGCCTTAATAGTTTATACCTTTATAATATAATTTTAATATTTTATTTATTTCTATTATTAAAAGCTATTTATAATATAGTAAAAAGATGTTTTAAGCTGCTTTTATTTAATTAAACAAACATAAATAGATTTTACTATTTTATATTTATATAAGCTTACTATTAATTTAAGAAAAATAAATATAAATGCTTTAAAAAAGTAGCTTACTTTATTTTTACTTTAAAAAACTTTATTACTTATTTTTTTAAAATTATTTACAATTATAAAAAAAATGGTTTATTATTTTATGCTTATTTAATATATTTTATATTAATTAGATATAATCTTTAAAAGCAACTAGCTATAAATAATAATTTGTTTTTAGAAATAAAAGCTATACTAATTAGTTAGTTTAAATAATATCTATTTTTTTTTATAAGCTATTTTATCTTTAGTAATTTTATAGGCATTTAAAATATAAAGTTTTATAATTTTAATTATCTAATTAAGTTTTAGAATATTTTAACTTTTAGTTTTACTTATTATAAAAATACTATATATAATACCGTTATAGCCTTAAAAAATATTTAAATTATCTTTTTTTAAACTTTAAACAATATTAATATTTAAAATAGTTATAAATATTTAAATTTACTTACTTAAATAGTTAATACTTAAAAATTATAATAACTTTTTTTACTATATCTTTAATATATACTTATTTTATTTAGTATTTTATTTGCTTTACCTTTTTAATTAAACTTTTTAGCTATTTTTAACGTTTTAAGATTTGTTTATTTAGCTTTTAAAAAACTTTAGCTTATTATTATATATAATTTTTAATAAAGCACTACTAGAAAAAATATTAATAAGCAAAAAAAATAAACATAAGTTTAATAATATACTGTTAAAGTTATAGCTACTAAAGCTGCTAATTAAGCCTAACTATTTAAAATATATATAAACTTATTTGCTAAATTATTTAATAATAGAATTTTTTTTATTTAAAATAAATAATTACTTATTAAATAATAAGTACTATAAGTTTTATTTTAGCTAAAACCTATAAAAAACCTTATACTTTAAATAATAATTATATTTATATTATTTAATAAAATAAATATACTTAATCTACTATTATTATTTAATAATGCTTATACTATTTATACTAATAATTTTATAAAAAATTTAAAAGTTATAGTTTTATTTTACTTTTATATATATTATTACAAATGCGTTATTTTTTAGCTAAAAATTTAAAATATTTGCTTAAGCTATTAAGCATTTATATTAACAAATAATTTACCTTTTATTAAATGTTTAGCTAATAAAATTATTACTTATTATTTAAACAGTATAAACTTACTACTAAAAAAAAACTTTATATATATCCAAAATTAACTTAGATTTTTTTAAATAAAACTATATATTACTACTTTTTTATACTTTACTTATAAGTAGCTAGCTTAAGTTAACACTATTTTTAAAAGATATACTAACCTTTTATAAGCATTATTTAATATACTAGTAAAAAAGTCTAATATTATAATTAAATAACTACGGCTTAATTTAAAAAAGTAATTAATTAATAAAAAGTTTATTTTTTAAAATAGCAAACAAAAGCACAATAAAAGAATTAAAATAAAAATTAAATTAAAAACTATAATTATAGTATTTAGAGTTATTTAAAAGTTAGAAGTAAAAAATATTGCTAAAAGTAGCTCTTTTTGCTTTAGGAGTAGTAAGTAGCTGCTGCTTATTTAGTCCTATCTTAAGGCTTATAATATTATTACTTCTAGTTATAGGCATACCTTCTGTTACAGTTTTTAACTGGCTAGGTAGATAGGCCGCCCACTTTTTGGCTAGTTAGCTTTCCAATCCATCTTATCCTTTTTTCTGTTGGTAATTCATTTGACTGTTTTTAGTAATCCCCTTTTTTCCACCTACGATACTTATTATAGGTACTATAAATTAGCAAATGACAATAAACTATCGCATATGCTTAAACGCTAGCTAACTGCTAAAGTGACAAGACGAGGTTGGTCGACAAGTATGAGTAGATGTTGTTCCATAGTTAAGAGGTTCCCGTTACAATTGCTGGTAACACGTTGTCGTTCATCACTAAGTATGTTTTCTGTGCAGAGACAATTACCATACCTAGGTATTCGACAGAGCAATATCTGTGGGAGGTAATGAATGCTAGGTACCCTGGTATATTTACCATTCACGTGGGAATGACATGGGACAAACTCCCTGGTTTAATTTAGTCTCACACAGGGATCAACAACCTCTTCGTCGTCAGCGAGCTCCTCAAGACGCCATGCGAGTAAGTTTGGAAAATACTTTCTTCTCATAGTTACTCTCGCATATTAATGCGGAGCAGACGAGACAACATTTGGCGGATGTACCTGACATGACTTAGTGTACATATCATCCAGGACCCTAGCTTTCCCACTTGCCACGTTCACCTTGTGAGCCTCAACCTCAAAGCCCACCTCATGAGGCCGAATCAACCTATTAAAAATCGACCATTCTGTGTTAAAGCTTTACATTCATCGGACAGACCGAAGGTGGATCGAACCGGGATTTGCTCTCGATACAGGAGACGGAGGTCTTTATGCTAAATCTATCTTTTGGGTCTACAGTCGCAGTGAGAAAGTGGGCTAGGTATCTTAGTACAGGTAGGCATTTACCACAAAAGGAAGTTAGATGTCAACAACAGAGTTTTTTTTTTTTTCCGCGGGACCTTATAGCACCCTTAGCGGTAGGTTTAGCGGCTTCTGGCGCTATATAAGTCTTCATGATACATAGCAAAAGAGTACGTAGTGTATACTATAATATCATTCCGGCGAGGGGAGGCTCTACTCTAAATGATACACAGCATACTAAAAAGCTTGTGAGTTGGGTCCTTAATCTCAAATCTTGGTTCCTAACGGCAGTAGGAATGTTAACCCACGTGGTAGCTGCCCAATGTGCCCAAACTAGACTAGGATGGATATCGTCATCCTTTATAATTATGGCTACAGGCACTCGGTTCACTGCTTGAGGGGTACGAGGCAGAATACCTACATAGGCACACGTGATTACTTGAGTATATAGATTTTTGTTACCTATACGACAGGATAATTTTGTTACGTTACGGTAGGCGAAATGGTTAAGTGGCGCTCCGAATCTTCAACTGACTTGGACACCGCTGCCGTACCTAAAGCTTGCGGTACCTGGCGCTAACCACACCTGCAGCCTTAACTAATTCCTATGTACTAATATTAGAACGGTAGAATACAGCCGTTAGACAAAAATGCATCTTCTGAATACTGTATCACATGTGTATGAGTGTAATATCTTGAATTATTAGGTGTTAACTATACATATTGTCGTATATGCACGAAAGACAGGTGAAGTGAAACTACCACGCGCCGACATCAGGATACCTAATGAGCGAGTATACCCACGTCTTACTTTACAGCGCCTCGAAACCCGAGCTCTGTGCTTATTCCGGCTGACCAGTCAACCGGAAAGGTGTCGTACCGTAGAGACAGAGCGTGTACAATGGATCAGGAGAAGAAGAAGAAAAACACCGCCCTACCTAAGAGTACGAAGATAGTGACGAGGCGCTTATTCCAAGCTTAACCAACAGGCGGCTGTCGACTGCTTGCCTACGTGTAACTCAACTCAACCTAGCCATATATGAGGTCCAATCATGACACAACAACTACCAACTAGACTTGAAGGAGAGAATTCAATGTAGTATATTAAGAAAAGAAAAAAGTTCAAATTACTTGGGCATACCTGCTCTCGTATCAGGTCACTGCAACTCGGGTGGGTTGTGCAAATGGCAACCGCTCATTAAGCGCTGGATAGTGCTCATGACCTTGCGTAATAGACGCTCGATTGGTGTACGGGCGTTTAATCCTAAGCAACATCACAGACGGCGGCATTACCATGCATTGTTTACCACTGGGCGTCGTGGGAGTTATTAAACTTAGTGGTACATGATGCGCCCCCTGATGAAGGTCCTAGAGGATCCATCACGCCCTATCTGTGTGGTAGGGTAGGTTACTGGTGTATACCTGATCCAGCTAGGAGGCAGCTCAGTGGCGCTGTGCATGAGCCAACCGGATCAAATCCGGGCCCAGAACCTCATCACCAACCACTTTAGTCCTTCTTCTTGGCCTCACCACCGCCGGCCCGGCGATACTTCCTCTTGTCCTTGCGGTTCATCCTGGTCTTGTCGCGGGTGCCCTTGCCGCCCTCCCAGAACCCCTTCCCCCTTTTGCCGATGACGGAGCGCCCGCAGAAAGCGCACGCCTCGACGGCGTAGTTCTGCTCCCTGCTGCACCAGCCGCAGATCATGCGGTTCGCCCACTCCAGGGAGTGGTCTTCGTTTTCATCGTGGCACTTGTCGCACGGGTGCACCTTACTACAGCACGAGAAGCGGAACCATCTATAGGAGCGGCGGTAATGAGGACATGCCCCTCGCCCCGGCAGCGGCTCGCCGGCGTGTAGACCCAGCTTCTCTATTCGTCGCCGTGGGCCGACCGTGGGCGGGAGCGCAGAGCCGGGCGTGATGGCGAGGAATTTGACCTGCGGGATCTTGAATGTGAATCTACCGTGGCACTCGCGACACACGTTCGTGACGGCCTCGCCTCGGACGGACACCAGCCCCTGGCTCGGCGTCGAGCACTTCGCGCAGGTAGGTACGAAGGTGCTTGGTAGCATGTCGGCGACGGTGCAGCCGGAGACGTCAATGAACCCGGCCCTGGTAGAGTTCTCGTGTACCAATTCCTGTCGGAACGTGGCCGTCAATGAAGAGCCGCATTTTCTGCAGCTGGTTGCCTTCTCCGCCTCGGGCTTGAGGCCGGTGATGTCGTTTAGCGTTTTGCACCGCTGGCACTTTGCGCTGATGTTCAATATCGATATCTGAAGTAGCTCGATGCCGTAGAGCTCGATGGTGGGAAACGAAATCGCAGTGCCTCTCTCCGTCTGCTGTGCATTACCGGAAACGTGAGGTTGATATGGTTCGATCTCGGCTCCGCCTTCTTCGGAATCTGTACCCGAATCCCAGGAATCGGGATCGGAATCATCCGACCCTCCCGATTCGTGCGCGTAGCTCCATTCCGGCGGACGTGGTATGACGTGAATATGTCCCTTGCCATCTGCAAGATCCGTTGTGGCAGCCGCCTGGGCGGAGGGGCCCTCAGATGCCTGTTCGTCGGTCGTGTTGCTGGACAATGGTGCCGCGAGTACCGGTTTGGGAACTTGAACTTGTTTTGCGATGATGTGCATATTCTGCGACAAGTAGTTCAAGTGGTTCATTAACGTCATCCCTGTGTGCTGCGCGGCTCTAGTTGCAAACGCCTCTTCTAATGGCTCCGCATCTTGGGACTCAACATCGCTAAGCAGGACCCTCAACGCCTGGAGAGGATAGAGTAGAGGGATTATTAGCTGTATAGTTTGCACCGACCGTAGGCCCTGCGGTAATTCCGCCCGCCGTTTCGGCTCAAGTGGCAGGGTATACACAACACCATCTGCAGATTTCTGATAGAGCTGTAGGCGCCCCATTCTTGATTCGAGTTGCCGAATTACTTGAGCGCGCCGCGCTTTGGCATTGGCAATCTGCTCTCCTGTGAATGATTCCTCGGGTATGTAGAGCTTTTGTCTTGGTGTGGGAGGTTCTGGGGGTGCTACTTGTACAACTGGATATGATGCCTCTCCCAGGGATATGGTTGACTGGTCCAAGTGCCGTGTGTCCCTGAATGACATCAACGTAACCGTTTCTACCTTCTGCTCGGACAGAAAAGCCTCCAAATGCTTGTCGAGCGATGTAATGAGAGCCAACAGGGTCGCACCCCGGGTTTCTGAAACGATCCTTTCCCATCCTCGCTCTATGTTGATACAAAAACCGCGTGGGATATCATCATTCTTGACTGACAAAGTCGGCACCGCTTCTGGATAAGAGGCAGGCACATGCAGCTCACAATCCAATTGCTCGAGTTCAAAAGGAAAATCCGGATCTGACGGCTTCAACCGAAAACGGAGGGTTGTAGTTCCATTCTGGAGAGTGCCCAGTTTCGACGGAAATCGCCTTTTGATCTGGTCTAGCTGGTACCTCCGCGGATCTATGCGCTGAGAGGTTGGGATAGGCTTCTGGACAACGCGGCTGGGAGACGCCTCGGCCACGGCCTGTTGACCATCGATAGCTTCACGGGAAATAGGGGCTGTTGGGATCATGGTGATCGCCCAAAGTAGTTCTGCTGCAGTGTGTTGATTGGCTCTTTGGGATGAGTAGGTTTGACGCTAGGGAGAGTAGAGAAGCACCTCTGGACACAAGGCTAGTATTAATGAAGCAGGATAATTACGGAAATTCAAACGTCAACAACGAGTACACAAGGATTATATAATATCAGAATATGTGTGATGTCGTACCAAATAGGCAGGATGATGGACTTCGTGACTCGATCCAGGACAATGGGATGGATCAGGATGATGAGATATGATTCATAGAGGCTATTCCCAGCAATCAGGCTAGAGCGTGGCGATAATTGGATGGCGCTTGTACAGTGTAACTACTATACAGTGTAGCAAAACCCATACTGTTTGCCTGTATTGTCTACCTCGCTCCATGACTTTCTTCCGCCGTCGACATGCTCGGAGATACCTAGAAGGATGCAGCGCAAGCGTTATTGCTATCTTGGAATAGCTACCACATAGCATCTCGCGACAGTAGCGGCCAGTCGTAACCCTAAATACTGCATAGATTCGAGGAAGCTAGCCAGCGTATCTCAGAAGACGAAAGAAAAAGGTCATCTTGTCGCCCAGAGGCGGACTTGAACAGGACGGAGGGAACAGGGCCCAATCTGGCTTTATTTATACTCTACGCCTTCGTTTTCTATATTGCTCACACCTTGAGTGCCGGCCCGCGCTGCAAAACGGGAATACTACGAAACACGCCGCATAGAAGCGCAACTAGGTTCACGACGTCCCCGGGTTTACACGTGGGAATATCAGCGATTTCCGTTTATCCAGGCCACTCTGTGCGCGCCCCGTCTTGTCTCGAGCCCGACGAGTGACTGCCTTCGCTGGGCCCGGCTCTACGCTGCGATCACGCCGAATATATTGGCTTCCGCCACCGCAGAGGTGCATCCGCTGCTCATTGCGGTACGACCTACTCCAACGGGGGCCAGTGGCGAAGTCACTCTATATATCCGACGGCTCTGCCCCCGTGACAAAGCCGTTGTCTTCCTCGGTGTCGAAACCCGGCACCACTCTATTCCATTCCATTCTTTACCGGACGCTTTCAATGGAACTTGGATGAAGAGCTAACTAACCATCGTAGGATCGCGTCACTTCACGGTCTCGCATCCAGAGGCGCTGGTGGCTGCCCGGGCTTCCGGGGGCCCGTGGATCGATCGCCAGTGGCGCTGGTCTGAATGCTGTGGCATCCACTAATCTCCTCAGTTCGGGCCAATGCGATGCACCAGCCCTTCCGGGACTCTTAGGCGAGTTGCATGACACCTAGACTTTATCAACCGGGACCTGATTCGGCCATTTCTATCACGCGAACGGAAAGTTGCCTCAAAAAAGAGGGTATATGCACCGGCTGCATTGCGCGTTCAGCTCCGGAGCTTAGCACTGGACGTTGCACGATAGTAGCCTAATTCAGCCTCTTTGGGGGTCAGAAATATATCGCCCAGGACAGAACTCGAACTTGCCCTATGGCACAAAGAGGCTAAGCACCTAACCTTCTCCTTTCCTGAGAAGATAGCATTCATCGCTGGCTGAGCCGGCATGGCTTGCACTTTGACGTAGTCTTGGACTGACACTAGAATCCTAGGAACATTCTATGCGACCTATCCAGGTAAGGAGATTCGTCTAGGTATTAATGACAGCATAGCGACAGTGGCCTTGTGAGCCGAATCGATCGATGGCTGTGGCTAGGTAACGAATACTGCACTGTACATCATTGATGCGAGACCTTTCTAATGTGTAACGTGCCTTTCTCGGGGCTTATCAATTGCTTTTCACATTTTCAGCATCATTATCGTTATTATTACTATTTTTCTATTTCTATTTTCAATTTTTTATTTTTTCCCTTCGCCATCGCAATCCGCCTCCACGCCTGCTTCACGTTTACGCCTCGTCGGGGGGTATGTATTCTTGTTGGAGACAGCTGATGGACAGGGTGGTCTGCCAGCTCAGCATTTGGCGGGCAGATGACCATGAACCTGGGCGGTGAGGAGTAGCTTAAATAGCGCAGTGGGCATCTGCCGTCCGCCAAGGTAGGGGACATGAGCATAGCGAGCGAATGGTTTCCAACACCCAAGCTTAATGACGACCTACCAGAAACGGGGGTGGGATGGGCGGAGGTGGGGGAACGGGACGTACCTTTTTTTATCTCCCATGCCATCTTGGATTCCCAGCATGAGCCCTGCTGTTACGAGACATGTGACGAACACGGACATCGGTTTGATGAGTTGGCAATCCTCCGGCGACAAACCTGCGGGCTCTCCTACGATCCGGCGCTGCTCTTCACTGGACGCGCCGGGTGCTGGGTGTTCATGTGAGTCACGGTGCTCGTTTAAGGCGACAGAACTGGCCTTCATTCGCCTAGATGAAGGTAACCGCGCGCTCAACCCGTCCCAAAGCGGCGCCATCGTCACCCACACTTGGCTCGCTGTCGTCGATTCAGTGAAGAGTATGGTGTGTGGCCATCTGACACAAGCTGCCATCTTGTACCTTGTGTCCCAGCCCGTTGGCGCAAGTACATTTCCTAGTGGAGGGGAGGGGGGGCAGTAGAGCGTTCAACAGACCGCAGCGTTAGAGAGGAAAAATTCTAACCCTTAATGGTTGCGCCTCGGGGGGAGAAATAATGTCGAAGATAAAATCAAATAAAATAATTATTCGCTTAATTATTTATTGATCCTCCGTTCCATGGCTCTCGGCGAGCACGTGGATGGGACCACGAACCCCAATTTGGAGGCCACCCTCCCTCCCCATAGCCCTAACAATTATGCTCGTGTTATCTTCAATGAATAGATTATACTGCGGACAACAGACGCCACTCGGGTCTCTGCCCTGCTCGCAGTGTTACAGCATAATCAATAATAGCACCAAGAACAATCGATAAATTGACTCGGTCAGGACATCAAGGCATAGGCATAAAGTATGCGATGCAGATGCCACCAAGACTCGTATCTACCATAATATGGCATAGCCATCCTTACCTTACTTATCCAGCTCGACGGGAATTTAGGGCCGGTATGCTGTTGTGCATGCACTGCACTGCACTGCTGCATGACTAAGAGGATCTCCGATTCGCCTGCCCCTCCCGACGACGGCGAGGAGAGATACGCCGGTGTGATTGAATTTGCCAAATTTCATGATAATTGTAGGGATTATTTTCCTTCTTCCTATATTTTATGCCCCCCTACGTCGTAGCCACTGCGTTACTCGGTAATTATAGCGGTCACACACCTCTCTGCTCCTTGTGAGCTGTATCCGTCTACACCAAGGGCCATAGTACCTAGGTATCAGGTACTTAACCGTGTAAGTCGATTCAGAGTGGTGGTTGCTGCTATGCTGGCTGAGACTGTCTCAGACTGACGTGGCGGCCAAACGTCACGTCCCGCATACACAGTTGCAAGGTAGGATGAAGTGACAGAACCAGAGCGTAGGCGCACGTGCGTAGCTCGGGGGCATGGTCTGATCCTTCCTTTTCTTCTTCGTCTTCTTTTGTCCCCATTTTTATTTTATTTTGTTTTATTTTATTTTATATTTCTATCTTATCTCAAGGTCGAGACCCTAGGCTTTCGACTATGGTCGTGCTTGATGCAGTGCCCTTACATGAGCGCATGTCGTACCTTAGGGGGGGTGATGCATAGTTGCTATGCTGTGCTTAGGGCGTGTGCTTCTTCACGAGAGCTCCTGCTAGATGTAACGTGCACCAATGGGGGGTTTGCCGTAAGTTGGTAGCGAAATTGGTGTTTTACTCAATGATATTTACCTCTCATCCCACGTCTGAGACCATGAGTGTTCTATCATAGCTCGTGAGATCAAGATATGACGTTCGCGACGGTCTCGCTCAGAGCGATAGGCTAATCAAGATGGCGATCTGCGCCTGCTCTCCGTTGGTGCCGTAGAATTAGGTATTAAGAAGTGACAAAGTTGCATTGTCGTGTGTATCTAGCTACCAGGGTATTGAGACATCATTGAGTGATAGAAGTCGGCGGTCACATCTTTGCTGAGATATGTCTCTTGAAATAACCTCAACATCTTTATACTGACCGTTCAAAATCAGAAGCCTCGCCGCATTCAGTCTGCTCTTGTTGAGAGGTTGCTCATAGTGGCCATGATAGTGTTTTCTGTTGCTGCCTGAGCTCGATGATTCTCATATTTGCTGTGAGGGTATGCGATCAGAGAGAGCACATATTTTGAACGCTCCTCAGATATAGAGTTCGAGAACATTAGAGTACCCCTAAGATGATGTTATCATCCGCCTCATATCACTCAGGTTAATATCTAAGTCATTGAAAATTGAATCCCACATCCACGGGCATTATAATTATTAGATGTATTGAAAAGAAACTTGCTATAGATGATAGCTTAACTCTAATACTTTATATAAGAGTTGATCATTATAAAACATTTGATTTATAGTGGATATGCAAGTCTATCAATTGATATGATGTCGTTCTCGTCAAGCCAAGAAACTAAGGTATATGTACTGCTGCTTAAGAACCGAGGTCGAGAAGGGGTGCAATGGCAGAGGCCGGAATATCATTGTGAGCTTTGTGCGCGGTCGACACCGTGCAATTGAAGCGCAAGAGTGAGCTGCGAATCTCCGCCGTCGTGAAGCCGCCTCTTTTGTTACGAGTAAGGATGGTGTTATCCCTGCTGACATCGTAACAATGCGTTATAATGATAAAGAGATTCATAAGCACAAAGAAAACCGAAGTAAAGCTGTCGGGTGGAAGGTGGTGACAATGCAGTGCGAACAACAACCTTCTAAACAATGCTATACATAATGAAACCCCTTATTTGTTCTTCACGTACACTATATATGTATCACGAGGTTTGGATCAATAAGTTAGCCAGTTGAGAGTCGGTAGATTCATTTCAGGGTCGCTTTTGTGAGTGCTACGACGCCCGCCTCAACTTATTCATACAAGCTGGATACTGCAATGACCATGGATAAATCGATCATCACATACGACGGTGAGGGACTAAGCCTTCAAATTACTGTAGATGATGAAGGCTGGTCAAATCCCAAGCCCGTACTTGGATTCCGCTCTTCGGGCTCTTCTCGAAACCTCCATTCACTGGCAATACATGTCCCGAGCACAGGAGATATAACTGAAGATATGGGCACTCTGAAGGATGTCCGGATTAGATTTCCTAGTCCTACCTTTGACCTCGGGCTGGGCTGTTTTGGCCATCCGTCAAAGGTGGTCGATACTGGCCGTGGTGAACTCTCAGCCGGTACGCTCTGGTGGACTGACTACTATCAGATCAAAACAGCCCAAGAACTGTTCGAGGGTAAGCAGGTTTGGGGTGATAACGAGTGGATCGACTTTCTGACACGGGGCTGCTGCGAGGGGTGAGGGCGGGAGATTATCATACCACTGCTATAAACGAGGAAAACGAGCACTCGTAACTCGTTGTAACTCGTTGGCCGTGGCTTAAGATAGAGAAATTAGATGTAACGGTTTTCAGAGACAGAGAGGTTGTCTGTTCTCACATGGCATATTGATAACTAGATCGACGAAGCAAAGGGATCGGATATCTAACCAGTCATTCTCTCCTCACTTCCTTTCTCAAGGCTGGTTCTGTCTCTGATTTCTCGCCACCATTTACTGTAGATCAGCGGCTTTGAGTGAAGATGTTACGAGACCGTATACGTCATGACTGTACACCATGGCTGTTGTTGTGTAGGTGAGGCCGCTTTTTGTTTTACTTTTTGGTCGTACCTTATGGAAAAGAGCATCAGATGGAGACATGTCTTAGCCGCGACTATTTTCGATGGGTACCAGATGCTGATCGACGAAATATATTTATTTTAACATGAGAATTTTTGGACACGAAGATTTTCATTTTCGCTGTCATGTCTTGTTGGTATTATGAATTTGGCTCTTCTATCTCATCGTGAAGCTTGCCGAGTGATTAAGTTAGTATACAGTATACCTACAACCTAGACAGTGTATATAGTATCTGGTAGCTGCTGTGCATCCTTCCCCGGACGACCAGCTGCTAATGTGGATCTGTCGGCTGCATTGTGGCTCTGTCGGCTCGTTTGAAACTGGCGTGTGGATCGGCAGGGAGAGGAACACGAGCGCCACCCCCTGAAATGTGAGACTAAGGCTGGATTACATAATGTTTGCTGCCTTATTCAATTTGCTAAACTCGACTTTTGTACAACAACATCCATCAAACGTGCTTTTTTATTCTCTGCGTCCCTGTCCTCCCTTCACCTTTTTCAGTCGCTCCTTGACCTATCCTTTGGCGTCCTACTGCCAACACACTCATTCCTGCTGCTGCTGTCTCTCATTTGATACATTGTTAAACGACATTTTTCCCCCTAAGCGACAGCCATCCCATTCATCGCGTCCATCGCGTCCATTGCATCCATCGCATCCATCGCGCATTCGCCGAATTCGTTGCATTCACCACATTCTTTCTTTCTTCCTGACCTCTAAAGCATTATCACCATGCGTGTCTCAACCTCTGCTCTCGCCGCGGGCGCTCTCGCCACGCTCGCCTCGGCTGGCGAGAACTATCTCGGCTTCAACTCGGGAGCCATGAAGACGGATCAATCAGCCAAGTTCAAGGAGGATTTTCTCGCCGAGTTCACCACCGCCCAGGGCCTGAAAGGCGCCCCGGGCAAGTTCGATGCCGTGAGACTGTACACCAACATCCAAGCCTACTCTAAGAGCGATCCCATCGAGGCCTTCGATGCCGCTGTCGAGACCAACACCAAGATCCTGCTCGGCCTGTGGACCTCGGGCACCGATAGCATCGACAACGAGATGACTGCCTTGAAGGGCGGCCTGAAGAAGTATGGCAAGAAGCTGGGCGACCTCATCATCGGTGTCTCCATCGGCAGCGAGGACCTGTACCGCATCTCTGTCACCGGTCTAAAGAATGACCCTAAGGGAGTCGGCGCCGGCCCGGATGTCATCACCGGGTTCATCAAGGAGTTCAAGGACACCTTCGCCGATTCCGACATCGCCTCCGTTCCCATTGGTCACGTCGACACCTGGGATGCCTGGACCAACGGCACCAACAAGGCCGTCATCGACGCCGTTGACTGGATCGGCGTTGACGAGTATCCCTACTATGAGGATGGCAAGGGTAACGACATTAAGAACGCCGGCACTCTGTTCGACAACGCCTATGATGCCACTATCGCTGCTGCTGGTGGCAAGCCCGTCTGGGTCACCGAGACTGGTTACCCATACACCGGTATCAAGTGGGGCCAGGCTGTTGCCAGTGTCGAGAACGCCGAGTACTACTGGCAGGAAGTTGGATGTCGCCGCCTCTTCAACAAGACCCCGACCTTCTGGTACAATCTGCGGGACTCCAACGGCGCCAACAAGCAGAGCTTCGCTATCACCAACAACTTGTCCACCACGCCCCGTTTCAACCTCACTTGCCCTACCCACTTTGACACGCCTAGCTCGACTTCCTCAGGCACCAACTCGCCAACCCCCACCTCTAGCTCTGGTGCTTCCTCGTCTGGTGGTGTCTCGCCTACCTCGTCAGGAACGCCGTCTGGCTCGGGCTCCCCCTCCGGATCCGGCTCGGCCGGCAGCTCTCCTACCAACAGTGACGTGCCGGGTGGTGCTGCATCTCTCACCATGATTGGTGCCACCTTCCTCGTTGCTCTATTTGGCGCTACCTTTGCCCTCCTTTAATCGGCGTGAGAAGCAATTGGGATATGAGGAGGTCGGATAACGTTCCTGGTATACTACCTAATTCTTCTGCCGACCGAAGATTAGATAATGGGTTGCGTCTCGGATTGTCCTGTTGGACTTGTGCATTATGAACGGATTCGGGACATTAGACATGGCTAGGACATAGTATAGGCTGGTTCCTAGGTAATAATTCACGGCGCGGTGTATTATTTTGATTCAATCACTCGTTCCTACTCGTGCAGTATGTGAAGACAGCTGTTTGTGCTTATTCGTCAAGTCATCTACCAAACCATCATACCCGCCGTATTCATGGTAAGTATGTGCCAGTATGGGATAGTATTCTTCGAGAAGAACCGTGACATGGAGAGAGCATGCTAGATGAGTGAGACGAAGATGCCCCATTGCTACTAGCTGCTGCCTATCTAGCTTCATGTCGCCCGCTCTGCACCAACTGTCAGTCCCCGCGAGCCATGTGAAGATTGTGTTTGTGTTGCTGTACGCATGACTATCAGCACGTGTTCTCCCGACGGTGTCGTTGTTTACACAAGATAGTAAGTACACTGCCACAAGGTTGACGGTCTCGGCCGCTGCCGAACGTGACGGTCGCTGAATAGACGAGTAAGCCCGATCCCTCGAATGTCGTATAGTTGACTGGTACTACAATAGTCCACGTTATACGACGAGTATATTCCTACCCCACATAGTCATCGTCGTGCTTCCTCTCCTGCCGCCATGTATACTGGAGCGGTATATACATTACTTGTGACTGTTCTAGCATCGAAGGTACCGGTTCACACGGTTCGGAGCAGTTGGTGGCCGCTAGGCTCAGCTCGGCTTTCTCTCCACAGCATTGTCATCGTCATCGGCTTCGAAGGGAGGGAGTGCGAGTGCGTGCTTGCTTGCTTGCTTCTGAGTCGCATTCGGCACGCGAGTTACATCAGACTGCTCTTTCTACGATCGAGAATGTTGCTGAATGAACCCCCCCGTCAGGCCACTTCGCGATGTCCTACTGATTCGCTTTCGCATTACCGACGTCGTTGCGCAAGACATTTGAGCGGATTGAACGAACACGTACTCGCCGCCGTCGGACGTCATATTCTGTGATCGTTACCGGGTCTCGGACTTCGGCATTATATGTCAGCCCCTGGAGGACCTTGCATATGTCGTTCTCGGGGAAGATGCAGACAGAGGGTATATATGCCCCATCGCTGCTTACACGCAGCGCAGTGTAGCGCATCATCTGGAGCCCTATACCTGGCCGTGCTCGCGGATAGATATTACCGTAGCAAGTATGTTTGTGGTCAGATCTATATAGTATCAGATAGGCATCCTACGGTGTTCACGGGTAGTTGCTTTAGCCCAGGATCTTCAATGCCCAAGAAATAACATTCGAATTAGTAGTGCTTATTATAGCTTACTTAATCGCGGAAAGCTGCTTAAGCGCACTACGTAATATCACCAAGTATCTAGGTATGACATTCAACTGCTCCATGGGAGTGAGGTCTTGCAAGATCATGAAAGCATTTATAGCAATACTGAGCTATTCTATCATTTCCAATACAGTCTTTAATATAGATACAAAATCGGCCATCATAGCAATATCTGATATATCCAGCCTTAAGCTTAGGTCGTGCTGGCAGGAATGACGACTAGCGTGACATGAACCCACGGACGGTTGGGGTCGTTGACTATGGGCGGTGATTAGCAATTGAAAAAGATCATGACGCGGCATAGGCATCGCGGAAAGAAAGAAAAAAAAAATCAACTGCTCTTAACATACCCGAAGTACCCGGTCCCTTCCACCGGAAATCGTACATGCCATTGAAAGGGCGCACGCCCAAGAGGCCGCCGAGCTCAGGGGGGTTGTCGCCGCGCTCCTTGAACGCGAGCTCGACCTGGAGCTCGTCCGTGTCGGGGTTGCAACCGTACACGACGTCCCAGACGGCGCGGGGGTCACCGCGCTCCGTCATGAACATCTTGGTCGTGTTGTCCAGGGGCTCGTACTAGATGGCGTCATGGTGATGAGCAGGGTTACATTAGAGAGACGTTGGGGGAAGTGGCTTTTTGCAATTGTCATTGCCACCAATGCACAAACATACCTCGCCATTGATGACAGCCCGTCGTGGTGGGTCCCAGGGCAGCGTGATGACACCATCGACGAGCTCGAGCGCGCTTGTGAAGTTGCCGGACGGGCTGACGAACAGGTGCTGGTCGCCGCCGCCCCAGTCCCAGATGTTCAGGAACTGGCCGTGAATATCCGGGTACGAGGCATTCTGCAGCTGGAGCGAGAAGCCCCCGGCGATATTGTTCGACAGCACAGCTCCCGTCGGGATGGTGCACGCTGATGCGGCAGCAATAGCCGAGGAGAGGAAGAGCGCGAGGGACTGCTGCATTTTGGATGAAATCTATTGTATCTGACTTATAGATCTAGAGAGCGAGGATGTGTCGTGAACCGCCTCTTTTTCTCTCCCTTCTGGCTCCGGGACAGGTCATATTTAAGCTTGACCCGTGGCCCATCGTCCTCGGGCATTGTATCGTTGACCCCAACGGCTTGGCTGTCGAAGCTGAGGTCCAGGAGTTGCACGGCTGCGCTGCGCTAAAGCAGTCTTACGGAGAATGGCTGTATGACTGCATGTTTTATTGCAGTCTAGAAGGTCGTGGCGGAGAATTTTTTCTCATATATAATCTCTTTATAATGTAGTGCAGTCAATACTCATTGGTATGCGTCCAGCTAACGGTCATTCATGCACGAATGGTCCCCCGACCGTCTCCCCCAGAGCGGAGCTGCGTACATTTGGCGGGGGAGGGGGGAGGGTACCTGCAATATTACCACCAGCCCAGACCGCCGATACACCGGATATGGCAGTCCATCAGACACTTGCGTCTCCTCCAGGCCCAGCTTCCCGGCTGGATTCGGCAGGACCCTGATAATCCCATAACCGATCCATGCAGGCTATGGCTCGGGCATGCAGGTCGACGTCGCTTTTGGCAGGCCAGCTACATAAAAGCTGAGAGTACGTCGTGTTTTTCTCGTATTCAAAGGGCGTCTGGACTGCCCAATCCTCGCGGCATTGGCTGAAGACCCTCTCGAACGCGTCGAGCGATGTGCCGGTTGTGTTTGTGCGGTGGTACGCTGCGGTGGCATCGTCTATTAAATCGGACCGGGTGGATCACAGCTCGCTTCCCCTGGGCTTATTCACATCCCCAGTCTGGAGTGTACGCTTGCACATCCGGTCATAGCGAAACATTTCATAGACGTCTTACACTCGGGTAGAAGAGGAACCCCATTCGATTCTTCGAAATGAGGGTTAATTCGTCGCCATCAGCGAGGAAATCCCCAAACTGTGGTGCGACGCCAGCCTGGAAAACCTCGGGGTCTGAAAAGTCACCAGCTGAAATAGGTCGCTTTGTAGTTGTAGGCAGGTAGGCAGTAGGGTAGGTAGGTGGTTAGTTAATAAGAAGCCAACGCAGAAGAGCACTTGGCATTCTCATCCCTGTTGCTCTTGGCTCAAATACCCGCACCACCACCGTAGTGAACTACCTAGTGTCCGAGCTCAAAATTTCCGAGCTGGTTCAGCCGCATTGCTAGGTCAAGGGGGTCATGATGAGCTTCGTGAGTCGTGTGAGCTGTTGGAGTTGCATATAGGCTCTCGGATGTGGGATTGAGATCATTGAGGGAAGATTGAGGTCGCTTTCAGTCGCTCGTTTTTTCATGGTTGTCTGGCATCTTCCTTCATGGCTCGTTGCCATTTGCACCAGCTGTTCATTGAGGGCAGAGAGGCCATTTATATGTGGGAACACGAACTATCAGGAGGGTGGTGATGATCCTAATTGTAGGCAGGAGTGCTATTAAGTACTTAAACTGTAGATAGTCAAGTGTCCGGTTTCACAATATTCCTCTTCCGTGATAGTCCCCAGATGTATACATTGTCACAATAAAGTCTACGCTATGCGTCTTCCCGTAGCGTGCATTATACTACGGTATGTAAATAACCGACATAGCACTTCTCTCTATTGAGATCAGAGATGCCTCTATCAATTCCACTCTCTCAGGTAGTCCTCCATTTCTATGTCATATTGCATATACACTAGTATTCGCGGACGCCCTCTAACTCCTAATTCTAAATCTAGGTACGACTGTCGAAGTAGAGCGGATAGACCAGCCACTTGTAGATTAGCTGTTGCAAGGGGCATACCTTGAAATTGGCCACACCCGTTGCTTTCTGTATTAGGTATGTTCCTCTCTTAGTAATAACTACTCGCAAATATGTAGATTACTTCCTTTGCGAATACTTTCACGTGCTTTATTCGGTTTCATGAATAATAGTTCTCTATAAAGTGCCTTCCTATTTCCGTTTCAGCGTACGATACACCGGAGGCCTTGCTGTTCCATCGTTTCTATTGCTTTACTATATATATCAAATTACGTCTAGTCCAGAGAGAGCGGTAATTGTTCTATGTGTCGAAGAGTCTATGTATCATAATGCGTCTGTCGTTGCTAGGCACACCCTTTGGAAGCCATATCAACTTAGTAATTTATTTTCGAGCTGATGCTCTTCTTGCTCTTCTTTGGTGCTTCAAGCGCGAAACCATTTGATCTTTTAAGTAAAATGGTGTTGTAGAAGCTTTCTTGCTTCTGAAATATTATACGAAGTAAATTATACTCAAAATGGCCATTCATGGCCGCGAGTCCTGTAGTCCATTATCTCCGCACAAAAGATTATGCAGGTCCTCCAACTGTCTCAAAGGGTGCTATTGAGATATTCAAAGTGGCGAAGCCCACTCTCCTCATCTACGAGTTGAGAATGTAAGAAAGGGCTTGAAGTGACGAATATAGGTACTGCCTGATTTATCGTCGCATATCGAAACGAGTTCACTGGCTTGGCTCGCGGCCTCAACGGCGACGACTAAAGAAAAATCCGATGTCATTATACCGAAGGCCCTTGAATATAAGAGAAACCTGATTTCCAGTCGAAAACGGCCACGTCGGCTTTCCGTGAACAATTCCCGTAATGGATTGAGGCTAATCATCGAGGAGGGCACCTGAGGACAGACTGTGAAGTTCGTCACGAAAACGTATGCTCGTGAAGGCGTGGGGTCTTGATATATACTTGTCTGCGTGTGCGATATCTGGGTTTTGGTTCGCCCCGCTGGCCGTGAATCGCCTAGATTAGGTATATGAACTAACCTAGCTCAACGGCAGGGATCTTCTGTGAGAACCAATCCGACCCGCGAGAGGTTAAGTAGTTGCATGTGTTTGCATTTGCGTTCGCATTAGGGTCTGATAACTACTATTCGCTATTCGCTATTCTTGCGACATGATGGCGAGAAGTTCAAACAAGTGGATAAAACGACCGTGCCTCTCTTATCTCACCAGTTGAAAGCGTTGCCGGCTAATCCTTTCCTGCTTTCTCCTGCTGCGTGGGGGAACCAAAACGTCTGTTATTGCATTCCCAGCCGCCAATAAGCGTGCTAATAGGTATTGCTTACCCAATCATGTGTCTAAGCAGCATTTCCGATCCTGTAGTCGTACAGTAGCGTCTTAGGCTCGTCGGTCTGGACTCCTAATTAAAGGCAGCTTAATGACGGCTCCGAGATAGCCGATGGCCTTACGCGCCTCTGGCGAAATAAGCAGCCATCCCGCTAAAAGGGAATTGAGGGGAACGAAATGCCGCGTCTGTGCACTTGCGACACTTGATATGTTGCTCAAGTGCGACTGATAATCGAGAGGTTCGTGTATGCGAGTGTTCGCAATTTATCGGCGATCGATAGATTTACGCTGGGACATCCGATCGGGGCGTTCGACTGGTTCCGGGCAAATGGTAGTTTAAAGCGTACCAAGACCAGGGGGTTGGATATAAGGGCTTGTCAGGGCCGCATAAGCCATTGTTGTGAACCACTCGCCCACGTGTCATCCCCAAACCTACCCGAGTATCGGATAGCCCCGACGCCAAGCTCCCCTCGTCCGTTGTCGTCTCCGCAAATGAAGCTATTCAGACAGGACAGCTATTGCTATTCCAACACCACCCTTCGACTTTCCTGACATTTTCCTATCACGACGAGTCAGATTCTCCTCGGGAGCTCTGCTCGGATATTCTACCGCATTAAAAAATCGAAGGCATTGAAGACCAACATGCGTCTGGAGACTGCGTTCTTGATCAAATCGGGATCGAGAGATCAATATACGAAGCAGAATCTTCCGGCTATACCTCCCTAGGGCCTAGACAGCTGCCAACTCCTCGGCACTTTCTCAAAACCGCATACTCATAGCGCTAGCTAGTCTACAGAAATAGTCAGCTGCTGGAATAGGAAATGGACGCCCTGAAGCAGAACATCGCGGAGATTGATAGTGCGATTATTGAAGCTCGTCAGTGGCTCAGAGAAGCCGAAACCGATCAGGAGGCGGGTAGGTCAAGCTGAATGTCCAGAAAGGATGCCTCACTTACTAAAACTACAATTCAGAGGAAAGAAGAGCTCGATTGGAAGAGCTTGAAGCCGATTTGGTGGCGCAGCAAGCGAAACTAGACGCAATGGTACAAGAAGAGGAGGCCAAGAACAATGGGTGAACTGATGATGCGATATCGACCAAATTACCTGGGCGGCTCGACGATGGATCGGTTTATTTATCAGAAATTTTCTTTCTCAAATAGGAAGCTGAGATGATATGTGGGACAACATGTCTGAAGAATAAAACTCTCAGGAGCTCTCTTTCATCCCTGGATTCGGCCTCCATCTTTTTTTCTCTAATTAGCTAGCCATTGGCGCTTCAATTAATCAATTCTTACATTGTACCTTGACATCGTACATTCGCCCCCAACAGCTTTGCATGCGTATCGCGCTGAATCGACAAATCGCCGCATTGTTCTAGGTCAGCAAAAATGATGTATAGTAGCCAGCACATATCATGAAGACACCTTGGGCCGAGACCTGACTACAATTCCGTTCATGTTACGTTACACATACTACCTAGTTTGGGTTATTGGTGTTACCGTACTATGTCAGGAACCGCGAATGGCCAAGGGTCCGATTTGACTACATTATACCCGCACCAGTAGCGTTGCCCTTCTGTTCTGTGACAGTTAGTAGGGTGGTACAGAGATAGAAACCATGTATGATATTTAGTACTTGCGTACGACAACAACGCTGATCTTGAAGCTTGCGATCCAGCTGCCTAGCCAAACATTGTAGGTAGTGGACCACGGTGAATAAAACCCCTCCTTACTCCACAAGCATAACCTAACCTCACTTTACCTGCTGCCTAGTGCGAAAATACTGTCAAAAATACAAGGAACTAAATAATGCCAACCGTTCTGAAGGGCCTATATACAATGAGAGTAGAAATTTTAGATCAGAAGTCCTTGTCAGCATTGCGAGCAGGATGGTTACGGTGCCGCACAAGAGTACAGTGCGCTCGGTCAGCTCCCACTTGGTGATACAGGCTCCTCTCTCTCGAACCAGAACCGAATCAGGCACAGATATTCAAACAGGCCGTGTCATACGACCTCGGCACCCCAGAGATCTAGGCTGGCTAGGCGCTACTAGACGATAAGGGCTCTATAGCCTTATTAGCACCCTACCCTCGGAGAGAAAAGGAGAATATTGACAACAAAGGGACCGAATAATGCATGTGAATGCTGTTGTGGCTGACGGTAAGAAATGTTCTGCATTGCAGCTCCAAATGAAGCACAGCCGCAGATGCAGATGGCTCACCCACCTGCACTCACACTCGCCACAGTATGGCTTTTGTTGTGGTGGCGATTCCAAGGAGGTCGTGGTTGTCATCGCGGTGGCGGCGGTTCTTAGCCATTCATATCAGCCCAATACTAGCCACAGGCCTCGTGGATACGATGTAATTAACCAGTTTGCTGCTGTGAAAAGGAGAACCCGGGTTATTGGGACATGCAACGAGTTCCCGCTCGATCTGAGCTTCCTCCTAGGATCAAGCGCTGATTGTCTTGAAGTCATCATCGGTGGTTAAAACGCTTTGAAAGTTTCTAGAATGGGGTTGATTTGATCTAAGGACCGATATTAGTTCCGTATCCTTGTCCATTCAGCGCCCGCCGATCAGAATTACAAGCCTTCAGCCTGTATAAGCTTATAGAAACAGCCGTGGGAAATCCAGGAGGTATGCCTAGTGAATGGCAGGGCTACACGTGTGCTGGCTCCCGTGCCGCATGGCAGGCAGTGGTGACACCAGCGCTGAAGCATTCGAGCAGGGGGAACCGACAGCCCCAAAACCACAAGAGCCCAACCCTGGTCGGAAGGCCTCTTGGCATACAACTCAACGGTTGGTGGGGTAGGTCATGCCGCCGTCGTGACTGCGATGATGATATCTGACCTGTGGCTCATTCGTAGCAAAACAACGGATTAATCCTAATCTCGGCCAATAAACGTCCCCTTGCACCTGGAGATTTATTCATCGTAGGTGGATGAACGGAAGATCCGAGCGATCGGGGAGCCAGGTCAGTATCATTCTGCAAGCTGGGTAGCGTGCTGCCGAGGTACTGACGAGGCGCTGACGAGGCCCCTTTTCAACTCCCTTTCTTTATATAACAAACGGTCTTGAGTCGTGTGCTCTTGTGCCTGTTCCTCATTGTGTCTACTCTGTATAGTTGACACGCGCGACCATTCTGACCAGCGATCCTCCAGAACGCTTCCGGGCGCGATTTGAACTCGAGCTCGTATCACATCCAGCGCTGGGGAGGAGAAGCTCGCCGCGAAGAGCCTTGGGCGGGTGGTGACTCGAACGAAACTCCCATTGATCGAGCGAAAAAGAGGATAACCAATTTCGTTAAAAGGTGGGATCAGTCTCATTGGCGCTGGGCCTGCGTAAGTAGTTCACCTCCGAAAAACAAATGACGGACGAAGACTAACAATGTTGAAGTGTTTGTGTTTTAGTGGCAACCTCTCTTACACATACGATTTAGCATGCCTCAACTGTGCTCATCGTCGATGCAGTAGCTGTTCGATAAACGAAACCCACTAGAGACGCTTGATACAGGGCATATCGAACTTTGCCTCGAAATTCTCGTCATTCTCCTCGTCTAGTCGTCGGCACCTGTATCTCAACATGTCGGACAGTATGAATAGGGACGAAACCGTAAGGGGCTTCGGTTTGCAGTGCCTCTGGTCCAACTGCTTCCCTCAGCTATACGAGTCGCTGCGAACGCCGTGTACTCTGACACCATTCGCCGACTTTCGAGAATTGATCGATCACATCTGGAAGTACCATTCCGCCCTGCTTTCCTGCGACAGATGCGACCACAGATTCACGGGTGCCAGAAGAAGAGAAAGGGAACGGTCGGCATTGAATGCGCTGAAAGAGGAGCACATGAACAAGTGCCACCCGGAAAATGTAACCTACGTCGAATCCTGAGCACACGAGCACGGCTAACGCGAAGAAATAGGGCCGGGACGCACCTCCGAGCGTAGGGCACGAGATCAAGACAATGACGCCCGACCAAGACGAAATACTGAAGGAGTGGAAGGGTAGGAACGTGAAGGACCCAAACGAGGTCGATTCAAACTATAAATGGCTATGTCGTTCTCTTCTAGGAGACGGGGTTGAAGTGCCTTGTCCTAGTAAGCCTACCTTGGCATTTGCCTCCGCGACGAGAGATTTATTGGCTAATGACGATAGTAGGGTATCACTACTTGATACACGAACACAAGGTCAACTCCTCCTCCAACGAACGCGGCCTGAGAAATCTGGAATACGCCAAACAATCCCACGCCGCGAGCCAACTGACCAGTTTTCATCAACAACTGTACCCGGCCCCCGACCGCTCCCAGTTCACCAACCCGACACATCATATCAACCCTCTATACCTCGACGAGACTAGCCAGCCTGATAACTGGAAGTTGGTGGTTCATGAGCCCTCCCAGGACTCCGGTTACGTTTCCAGGGACGCTCGCGGGACTTCGCTACAGCCGAACACTAGCACTTACATGGAGCCGACTTGGGATTTCGGAGATTTGGCGTCGACGGGCGCTTTCTTCCGAGAGGCCCTCGATCAGCGGCCATCTTCACTTCATCTTGAGCTCGAGTATAACTCGGAAGCAGCATGATTTCTCTCCTATACCACCGCAAAACGACCGTATTACGGAGCTTGTAATAACGGGTTATATCTGTCGAATGTACTGTATGGGACTCCCCTGCACCTGTTCAGTATGTATTGTGTTGGATATCGCAGGTCAGTCTGGCAAGACTTACTATCTTCTACACCTTCAATATAACTATCATGCCATCTACGCCACTATCTTTGAAAATGCCCGCGACATATACCTGTCGGGCGTGACCAGAGGATGCAGTTTCGAGGTCTATATTCACGATTGAGAAAGGGGCAACAGGATCGTTGATGCTATTATAGCATAGCGTTCATGAAGACAGGGTTATGCATCGCGTCAGAGGAGAGCAATAGTTTCTGGTTTTTATCCGACTACAGGAATCATCCGAACGAACACATGAGCACATAAGCGAGATTATTCTGATTCAATAGACAGACCGAGATATTCGTTCGTGCCAGATTCTCTCAAGTCTTTTGACTTCCTCCCAAAGGTGCGTGTGATCCCTGTATTTTCTCCAATGAAACATTAGATTGCGCCGAGAAGGGCGACGCGAAAAGACAAACGCGTGCATATCTATATAATTAGAAACATCAAAATATGTTATTAAAATCCTGAATTTATACTTACTTATATACACTTGCATGCATACATGCATCGAAAGCATTTGTACAGAAATCCGAATCATATACTGTATATATAGCGCGTTCAATGCGATGTGTCACCCACACACCATAAAATGCGACCAGCCCCTAAACTCCGTTCACGCGTATGCGTCTCTCGGGAGACGTTTGTTTCCGGCCCATGCGAATGCTGACGGCCACATCTAATGATCTAAGTCTTTCCTTTTCCTCTAGTAGCCCTTGCCTTGCCCTTCGAGCTGGAAGAGCCGGCTTCGGGTGCGGGCGCCGTGGCGCCGCTATTGCTTACACCTCCACCGCGAGAGCCGCCTTTGGACTTGTTAGTACCCCGGCTGCGTCGTCCGCCGTCCTTTTTCTTGTCCTTGTTTTCTTCACGAGCGAGCCTTCTGGCTTCTTCCTCCTGCGTACGACGACTTTCCTGGTCCCACCATTCTTGAAATTCCTGCTCCTGTTGGATCTCCTGTAGACTGCGCTTTGCGACTGCTTCGCGGCGGCTCTTCTGCTCGTGCTGTTGTTGGCCAATAATGTCTGCGAGGCCTAATCCGACTTCCAATTCTGGGTTTGGAGTTCGTTTGATATAGGACTTGGAGTGTGGAGTTATTGGTTGGGAGCCGGGACGTGTAGATGTTGGAGACAGCTTTGGTACATCATTTGACTTCTGTCCCGAAAACCTTGTATCAGGTGATGCGGCCCGCCTTGGTATGGGTTTACTCGATAGAATGTCAACGGCATTTGATTTAAGGTTTGTAGGCCTCGAATTCGAGGCAGAATCAGGATGTAGTAGGCCACTCATGGACGTCGTAGATTCAGCCCTTGATGTCTTCCACGGCGCATCTTTTTTGTCACCAGCTTTATTCCATGGTTGTTGCTGCTGTTGCTTGACCTCAGATTCTTGCCGTGCTGCTTGCGCTGCCTGTTGCTGAAGCTGCTTCTTTCTCTCCTTCTGCGAGAGCTTTTGAGGTGTGAGCTTAGAATGAGCCTCTTGACTTTGGGCGGCTAACCCAGCAGAAAGTGCCGAATGTACTGGTTTCGAACCTGCTAGCACTTCTCGAAGGTCTAGACGGCTGATGGGCAGAGCTGAAGAGCCCCAAGGATTTGCATTTTGTAGGGGTTCTCCTTGAACTACACCATCTGGTAGTACAGGTGTAAGTAGAGATGGGCGAAATGCTGAAGCTGGTGGTGTCGAGACTATATTAGGTGGGCTTGATGAAACATATCCCTGTATACTGCTTTGAGGGGCGGACAAGGAGGGCAACCGATCCAGTTCATTAGGGGTGCCAGCAATTACAGGCTTAGGACTTGGTGATGAAGGACTTCCTTTACCTAGCTCCTCGTCCCCATCCATATTGAACATGAGATCAACCATTGAACTTTTGGGTCGAAGGTCTGGGCTAAAAGGTTCGTTGCGTGGCGCTTTTGCTTTCTGCCGCGCTGCTCTGTCGACTGTTGGCGACTTACCGGAGATATCGTCGAAGCTACCAAACCGAGTTTTATAGGACGATGTTCTCTTTTCGTCGTCCTTTAGAGTTGCTCTGAAAGCCATATCCTTCACACGAATCTGTCTCTCCTCATATACGTCATGCGCTAATTCGGGGTTTTGTTCGTGAAGTAATAGCTCGGCCCGCCCGCTTCGCGCGAATGGGCACCGAGCAAGTTGGTTATCTCGAACAACCTCATCTAACTCATGTAGCAGCTCTTCGTCTAGTTCGTCAAGGAGACTGGATTGTATTAGATACTTTTTACCAAACACAATTTCTTGAGCGCTTTAGGATAGGGTTTTAAAGAGATCGAGGATGGAGGGATGAATCAAAAAGGTTGATTCAGGAGATGTATGGGTTCTTATCTGCGTGGTCTAGGGCATTACGAGGCTTAGTGGGATGACTTACTGATTCTCAAGCATTGCTTCCATTTGAAGGCAGATATACTCGAGGCCCTTTTGCTTGAACTCAGAAACCGAACAAGGACTGATGAGGTTTAGCAGAGTCGAGATGTTCCGCGTTGACACTGATTGTTTTCTTGGTCAGCTAGAAAAAAAAAGGACGTTGGTCAGGATAGCAACGTACCAAAACGACCAATAATCTTTTGGCAGATTTGTGAGAGCCGATCAAGCATTAGTTCGTTGGCGATACTCATTACGTCCATAACCAATTCAGAGAAGTCGTCGATGCTGTCTGCGACCACAGAATCGAAAAGTTCCTCCCCTGCATCTGTGTATAAATATTGAACAACGTAGTGGAACGACTCTGGATTCATATGACGTAAGTCGATACGCACGAGATCGGAGTCGCTTTGTGCTGCCCGACGACTTTCAAGCCATTTGCCACGGGAACGACCGTTAAAAAGCCCTTGGAACCAGGGACATCTCTGGCACAACATCGTGCTATGCACCGAAATCTCGTCCCCATCCAGCTCCAAGAGCGTATCGCTATCTCTAAAAAATGTCGTGCCATTGATGGCTTCGCGAAAATCTACGTCCATCGAGCGAGTTATAGTCGTCTGCATCCGCGCAGCGGCTTCGAGCCTTGGCATTCCCAGCTGAGTAGCAATTTTCATGACGTCGGTACGGATTTGACGATACCTGTGCGCTAAGGGAGAAGACTGCCGCGTATAGTTCCAGGCAGGGATGACACGGTCGCAATACATATAGACAATGGTGTTAAGCAAAGCGATTATATCAATGTTCCAAGCAAACTCAATTATCGTTTCACCTCGGTCTTCGGTGATAGTGAGAAGATCTGGTATCCCATATTTTCCAGTTTGCCGAAATTGTTGAAGTCCATCACGAAGGACCACGCTCCGTGCTGATAAAATCCAAGAATGTACTGGGAGGGATAGATCTGGATTCGAAGCAGAGCGCATAGCCGTACCTAATTTTTGATTTGCAAAAGCCCAGTCTGAGAAGTGAGTTGCTAAGTCATCCTCGAGATCGGTAGATGTTAATATCTCGAAGGTTAAGTCATCAACTTGCCCTCTTAACTTCTCCGGGTTTTGGAATTTCCAGGTGTCTTTATTCTCTCGCGCCTTTGAATTTCGAGCCTTGAAGCCGTGAAGTGGAAGCAAGGGGCTGACATCTTCCCACAGCGTAGGATGAGATATCTCGAGCTGTTCTCGGGTAACATCACAATCTTTTCTAACGGCTGCGTAGGCGCCAAAGGCTGAGCTTCTCACCGCGATTACATCGGTAATGTATGGAACGCGCTGAAACTTGAAATCTTTTCGTTTGTGCTCTAAATAATTCAAGCTCTTGGTATCTTGGGCCTTGGTACGTCTGATTCGTCGCCAGACGGCTCCGGATTGTGTAGATATGATGACGGAGCCGTTTTCGCCTACCCCAACAGACGTCGCGCCATCTTTTCGAGAGTTCCATATGCAATGTGGCGTAGTTATCGCATCTTTGATTTTCGAAGGATTCGTAGTTGATGTGGTTAACTGATCGTTATCAGAATTATGGTTCAGATGCATTGTAAATAAATCACCACTACCCGTGACGGCTGCGATAGTGTCACCTGCAGATGCGATTTGGTGGATCTCTCGACGCGTTGAATCACGGGAAGATGCTGAAGAGAATGAAATCGTCTGCTGTAGAGATAGATTAGGCAACAAGGAGGTACTTTGAAGACTGATCGTCTTGTATCCGTAGCTGGTGAAGACGACCAGTGAGCGGTCACCAAAAAGGCAGCATGTTGCTCTGTCAATAGCAGAAACGGCCGATACAATAGAAGAGTGGCTCAAGATCAAAGTAGCAGCCACTCTTCGCGGAACAGTTTGCACTTCAAGTGATCGAGAATCGGCATCCATAAGACCAAGTTGTCCGGCGTTCTTTCCCCAGCAGAACAGAGATGAGCCGGTGTGCACAACAGAATGTATCGACGATGCTGCAACCCCAAATATCATCTCCTTCTTCAGGGGTCCGAAAACCTGACGAGGTGTGATGCTAATCGGCTCCTCATCGGATTTGACTGGAGGGGGCAGCGTATACCCTAACTGAGAGTAACTATTGGACCCCCATGACCATAATTCACCTTCGCTGGTAATGGCCAAGGTGTGGTTTTGTCCAAGTGCGACCCCAGTCACTCTCTTCTCAGATAAGCCCCCTTGAACAGGTGTGAAAATGAGTTTCGTTGTTTCGTCCCCGAGGCCGAGGCGACCACCCCGGCCAAGACCAGAAACATAGAGGTTGGAAAATGGATCTGTGGTGAGAACGGCGGTATGAAATTTGGAGAGCACCACGTCTTGGATGATTAGGGGACGATTCTGGACTAGAGCAGGAACATCTGCTAGATTGCGCGATGGGACTTCATCGCTGGTAGGGTTAGGTTGCTGCTCCAAGAATTGCTGACCGTGAAGGTAATGGATTAGGTGCTCTGGACGTTCCAAGTAAATGCGCTCCGGGTACTGCCTATCATCTTCATGACCGACACCCAACGATAGGTTATGATTGTTTCCAAAGGTGAACAACTCTTCCCCTAGGCCGGAAAATCTGAGAGGATGTCTAAACATGTCAGGGTCAGCATGCATGTTGAGCCGTAACTTCATAGACAAATCCATGGGCAACTCGATGGGGTCTTACTGAGTCCCGGAATCGCTAACGGCGTCGTCGGTCTCTGAATCGTCTCCGGAATGGGGGCGCTCTTCGTCTGCTTTCAAGGATCGTAGCGCGATGGTGGCATTGTAAAGATCAAACGGACTATTCCCTTCGTGATCCTTCGTCTTGATCAATTGGCCGATTTTCATAGCACTGGGCCCGAACGATTCTGTCAGGTCCCTGCGTTCTTTCTCGAGCAGGAGCCGCGCAACGGATATGTTGCCATTATACAGAGCTCGATGCAACGCATTCCAGCCACTCTCGGGATCCTGAACGTATATGTCGATAGCAGGATGGTCTAGAAGGGCCTGGACGAAAGCGACGGCATCCGGCGACGTGGAAGAGGCGGCGCGCAGGAGGAGGGTGAGACCGCAGTAGTCACGACTATTAATCTCCGCCTTTCCAAAGTGACTGACGGAAGATTTGGCGCCAGAAAAGCCGGCGAAGGGCCCAGAGACCTTGCGCGACTTGGTGACAGACCTCGGCGAGGTCCCGAGGGCCCCCAGGCTCCCTACTCCGAGGCCTGGACTTTTAGCTGGGGTCTGGGGATGACTCGCAGAGGCGAGCAATCGACAGAAGTTGTCGACGTCATCTTCCCAGAAACACTTCCACAGGCTTGTCATGGACGCGCTGAGTGATGTATGTGTGTCTCGGCCACTTCGGATGGCACCTCGCCGAAGCCTCGAGGACTGCAGCGTGTTTAAAGGTACGATCGGAAGAGCTTCGACGGAGGGGCGGATGTCGGAGCGATCCGGAGATCAAGGCAAGAGAGTCGAGGCTCGCAGAAGCTTTCGTGTGATCAGGGTGTGATCGGGGTCGTTCTCGAATCGAGGGGGGCGTCGGAGGGGGGGGGGGGGCGAAGATGGGATGAGAATAGGACGACGCGGTTGGATTCGCCTCGAGATGTGGCCAGTTAACGATGACGAGGGGATCGGAGGGGTAAGTAGAGACGAGAGGCCTTGAAGATAAGGTAGAGTGCGCTCGCTGTGAGAGTCCGTAGGAGTTGTATATGGGTCGAAGAGTGCGGCAGTGGTAGAACAGACAGGTTGCCAGATATGGTCAGGAAATGAGTCAGCGGAGTTGTAGAGTTGTGAAGGAGAGACGGTAGCACGAATTAAGGTTCATGATCGAGGATGCCTATCAGTGTGCGCTCGTGTACCCCAGAAGCCGTCGCGATTCGACCCCCCGCGAACAGCCCTCCCGATCTAGCGGCTTTCTGCAGCGGAGCTAACCATCCTAGACCGGTCACGATCCCCCCCAAATCTGCCCCACCGAGGTCTATGAGCTCCGACGAATCAGGGTCCCGGGATCAGGAGCATGGCCAATGGTATAGAGCAATTCGACAAGGCGAAACAAAGAATACAACTTAGTGCGGTTAGGGGTCGAACCTAGCCACTATCATACACTCTCCGGTAGCTACGAAGTAGTATAAGGGAACTTAAGAAGTACCTAAGGTACCTAGTGTAGGCACTTCGGATATAGTAGGTATTGATGAATCAAGCACCACATCACTCTTGGTCTTCTGTTTCTTGCATTTATTATGCTTGCACATGCTGATTGTATGACAGCTGCCCAACAATTCCATCGGCGGATATGAATATGCCGTCCAAGACACCCGAGCCACCGATTCGACAGTCCAGGTACTTGAGTAGACTAGGTCCTCTGCACCCCGCATGCCGCCCGCGAACTGAAACGAGCTGCAAGTTGGTACTAAGGTACTTGCTCAGTACCTAAGGTAACCTACAGCTGCAGCTGCAAGCACTGTGGGGTAATGGTAAGTGGGAGATAGTTCGCGTCTATCTTCTTCTTTACTTCACGCAACAGGCCGGCTGTTGTTATCTGACTCTCTATTGGCTTGGTTGATAGGGTCCTGCCATGATTGGTGGAACTGCTGAAAAGAAACTATTGGCATGTATAAAGTATCTCTCCAGGTATTCTAGCTCCTTTCGAGTACGAGAAAGAGGAGGCAACACCAACTCCCTCATTAGACGAAAGTTCCAACGCCTTGCGGTGCCCTTATACAACGTCCGCCTCTCATAGGGGTATCGAGCGTTATGCAAATCCTCTTCGACATCGAGCCATTGTACGAGCAGCTTCATTTTTGCAGGGTTCGGAAGAAGTCCATGACACCCGTAAAAACAACTATAGGAACCCATCAGCAGTTGTCACAGCCAAGAGCATGCGCACATGCTAGGAAGCACATAAACTTACCTAAGAGGATACCACCACCGGGACCCAGTCTCAGCACCTTGGGCAGAAAGCCCTTGTACAAGGCCCCGAATCCCTCTTCTTTCATCACAGTGCCGCATCCGGGCCAGGCCCAGTTGTACTTGGGAATCTGACCGGCGACTTTGGGCGTGTTCTGAATACGGGACTTGACGACATCCATGGGCGTATTCAGAATGGTACCTACCGTGCCACCAATGGTGCCAGCAATGATGTCGTTGGAGATCTGGCCGCTCTTCGTCTGCGCCTTGGGGAGAATCTCTCGGACTTGGAAGATACAGCCGAAGTAGCCCGCATTCCAAAGTATGTGGCGCCACATGGTACTCTCGAGGCCGTTGTACAGGGCCAGGAGCCCCTCGTTCTTGACGACTTTAGATACAACATCAAGGGCACCTTTGTATTGCCCGGCAGACTCCTTGCTCTGCAATCGTACTGGAATGGAACATGTGAGCTCTTGCCAAGATGAAGGGGGGTTGGGGGCATTTCAGGGGGCATGCTCGGCTGCCACAAGCTACAATATCGGAAGATCCCGAGCGGGCTGGTATCCCTGCATAGTTAGGCAAACGCAAACTTCGCTCGTGTGCTCACTCACACTTGACTAATTCGAAGGGAACCACGACAAAAGATTCGGTAGCGCCGGCCGCAGCACCGGTGAGAATAGAAAGGGGCTGCGTCATCTTCTCAGCACCAAAGGCTTTCCGGATAACCCTCCCCCATTCGTCATTGGCGGCAAACTTAGTGGCACGTTTCGGAGCCTCCATGAGGATAGGAGCAGTAATCCCGCGGTAAAGCCTCGAAAACCTATGTCGAACGGTGAATATGGGCACGACACAGAAACGGTCTGGCTCGGCCGGCTTACCCTTCATTGCGAACTATCTTTTGGAAACAATCCACCATGCCAGTATAGCTGTCGGCCCCGGTTGCCTTGCCGCTCTGTAACTGCAACCGACTCTTTACGACATCCAATGGGTACCTAGACGGGCGCGGAAGGTCAGGATCGCGGTAGCACGGTCGGGCACGAGGGCGTGCGAGGGCACAGACATGACTAAGATCTAAGCAATAGCAAGGTTAGTTATGCATTCGTCAAAGCGGCACACCTGGAGTCCTGGGCTGTATGGATTGAGCTTTACCTCGGACACGCCGGCGATGGCGCCTGCGGCAAATTGCCATTGAAAACCAAGAGGCTTATCGGAAGACATGTTTATTTGCTTGATGGAGTGTCCAATGCGAGCCCGGTTGATGGTCAATTGAGAAGTGGAATGGAGCGAGTTGGTGTCTGCATGGATTGTGATCTCGTAAGAAGATCCGGACCCTCCAAGAAGGGCCAAGCCGAGTTAAGTAAGTAGCTACCTATTTCAGCCAATCAGAGCTCGATTCCTTGCTGTGCTAGTGGGCTTTGCTGGATACCTAGGGAGCTCCTCACGACCCCGCGAGAATGACGCGGTGGGGCTTCAAGGCAAGTTGCGGCTGAATGCCATGGAAACGGTAAAATCGTGGCCAATCATATCGAAGCCTCGGGGGCCGATACGCGGACCAGGTAAAAATAGCACGTGATTACCTACTTAAACTAAATGTGTTTAAATGTTTGTACTTCGTAGCAGGGGCACCCTCTTAATCGAACAACCCCAGGTTCTGGGAAACGGAATTACTCAAAAGTCTAAAGCGAGGTGGCACCTTGCGCCCCAATCTATTTATATCAATCAGGTATATCATCGTCATGAGAGACTGCGATGCGCCTTCCTATGTCTCACCTGCTCGCTGATCGTTTCGGTCAAGATGTTGAGGCATACCCATATCTTAAGAGACAAGATGGTAGACAATTTTATCATACCATATAATGAGGACTGCTTGTGTTGAAACGAATTGCATCTGCAGCGACAACTTGACTATAGCACCTTCCTCACACCTTCTCTATCAATACCTACCTAAATCTACAGAAATGCGTAACGTGTCAAGCCACCTACAACTTACTCACATACCCCCTCTACCTCTCTCACTCAACACGCACATAGGCCACCGCGATCATCCTTAGTAGCCATTCAGGCTCAACTGGCAATATATTGAACTACGTTTGGTAACATATGATCCTATCCCTATTGTTTCCTCTGCCTACCTATTCGCAGCCATCGGGATTCATTGAGAGAACCAGCTTTGGCTACTGCTTCGTATCTTCCCCTCATGACAGCAGCTACCTTCCCGTCACCAACCTGTTTGCATCTCTACTTATCTACTAAGTATTTAGCCCGACTTGCACTTTCGAATCTCCTCGGAATTTGATGGTGTCTTCTCATAGCCACATGGGCACTACTGTTATCTCACTCACACACGTACACACACACACTCCCTCTCTCTCTCTCTCTCCGTGTGTGTTTTGGGCCGACCACCTTCGGTTCTTCATATTTGAGAGAGTCCGCTGCATCGGCAGATCTAGCACTCTCCCAACTCAACAACTTAACCACAACGGGCACCACACCTACATCCATCGCTCTCCACCCACTCCTCACCTACTCTATAACGTTGCGGCACAGGCTCTCAAGCCATATTGCCTCTAATTAATCTGCATTTTCACCTTTCTCATTCTTCAATTCACATTCGCCTTGAGCAGGAAGTTACCAATGGGCGAGAGTCGTAGTAGGCAGACCTTCCTAGGTCGTAATTCATCCGTTACGCCTCACACCATCGACTACTAAGCTTAAAAGGCTGAGAAGGGACTTCCTCCTCCCAAATATTCCCTCACGGAGACGCATTGCTGACTTTAAACATCTAACGTTTCGTCAATAAATAATCCTCGACCAATTCAGCTTCGTGGTGCTTATATCTAATTAAGTAAATACGACGCTTAGAACAGCTGTCCAACGGCCATCTAGATCCGTTGCGCACACCTGCACTTCGATCTCCTCTATTTACCTTTCACCTCTTACATCGTGATCATATATTCCTCATACCAATGCAAGTAGCCTACTAGACTGCAATACCCTCAATGCGTGTCTATTCATCTAGCCTTCTACATATAGGCGGAGGGGATTCGCGACCTGACTACCTACCTCGATCTTTCTTCGTGGATATACGGACTGACACTCACAATCGAGTGGCATATATGCACTTCTATGCGTAGGGTTTTATCAGAACTTGAAAACACCGGGTATCGGAAGATATTTGTCTCGAAATTCAACATGTCGTCTGGTTTCCCCCCGCATACCGGTAATGGTGACGAAGAAGATGACTCTGGTAGGAATGTGAGTGACCGTAATGGTAATACTAGCAATGGAAGCAACGCAAACGGCAATAACGATGGCCCATCCGCTGGAGACCTTATTATCGATGGCGACAATGACAGCGAAGATGAATTCGAGCAATGGAACTCTGGCAGTAATCAAGACGAGGACGATCAGCCGAACAACCTTGGGGAAAGAGATGGTGAAGATGATGATGACGACAGCAGTGAGGTAGGCCCCGACATCTTGAACGACATCTCTGAGACTGAGGATGAGGACCAAGGTTCAAGTTCCAGACGCCGCCTACCTAAGCCGAAACGGAAAGCGTGCCAGGACTGCAGAAGAATTAAAGAGAGGTGGTATAATGAAGTTAGCAGACTAAAAGAAGAATTTCGCATAAGAGAACGCGAGCTCAACAACGAAATCAGGAAGCTCGAGGAAAAGATTGAGAAACTGGAAGGGGAAGGCAAGGGAATCGAGTGGAAGGTAAGTCTGGGTGCATATCGGACATAGCTTACGCGGTGTGACTGACTTGTGCATGCCTAGCCGTGGAAGCCTCGCCTCAAAGCTCTCCTAGATGAATTCCGTCTTAGTGACCCGGGAGGCGAGAGTACAGACTATCCGGGATACGAAGCGATCTACCGGGATGCATGCCGCCAGGGCATCATGTCTGTATCCACCAGTGTCAGTCATCCACATTTATCATTGGTCGAGATGGCATGCTCTCTAGTGGACATCCGGGAACATTTCAATAACCAAATGCTCCACGACCGTTATAATGATCTCGACAATCTAAGAGGTATAAATCGAGCTGTCCGGGCAATCATCTTTCCAGTGAGATTTACCCGACCTAGCCCACTCCTGTTGCTAGAAAATGCCCCCTTCCCATTTGAGAATCTTCCGGTTGGTATCCAGTGCCGTGTTTGGAAGCAGCTCATTCCAAATGGCGAGTTGATACATTGCCTATCCCGTTTGGACCCTCAAACGCCTCCCCTCGAGTGCAAACACATAGAAGCACACTTCCCAAGTCGGTTCCATATCGGCCCTGAAGAATGCTGCATTGCAACAGCGGATAAGCCCTCTCGGTTCCTGAAATATTTTCTCGTATCAAAACGGTGGTTGTACGCGACAGCTCACATGTTCTATGGTAAGCCTCAACGGCCGGCAGTTCTACTATCAAACTGATTCGCACAGCTAACTTTGTCTAGCAACGAACACGTTTGCTTTCAGTTCCTTGGGGGAGTTTGGCCGCTTCTGCTCTGGCATAAAATTGCCCCGGGTCCAACGACTCGTCAACGTGGAGTTGATGTGGCATGGCGCACTGACACCCAGACAGGAAAAAGGGGTCTCTCTGCGAAAGCGGCGCCTGGAATGGTTTATGCATACCAAACGTCTGCGTACTCTAGTGGTTCATATAAACGAGAGTGCGAAAGAACGTATGCGCCGTCCGTATGAAATGCTCCGCGATTCGGACTACGACAGAGACTTTGTCGTCGGCGAAGACGAGGGAGACGATGAGGGGAAAATGGACATATTCGGCTTGGAGATGCGACGAACCGATTCACAACCCAACTACCGTAAATACCGCAGCATGAGGACAGTCCAAGGAATGGACTTCATTTATGAGCTGCGAGGCATGAAATGGGTCCGTTTCTATAATACTGATGCCGACTGCGTAATCAGGGACTGGTCCTTCACCCAGGACATCAACAATGTAGTGAAAAGAGAAAAAACCGAGTCGGCGACTTTGAAGGCCGAGATCGACAACCTTCGACCACTTACAGGCCTTTCTGACTTCCAACCCGACGATGAAACAAGGGAGCTCGTCGCGCACTTCTATGATGATACCCTAATAGAGGATGTGCCTGTCGGCGGCTCGGAAACGTCATCATCAGAGTCATCCGGAATTTCTGAGTCATTGACGGCCTCAAGCGACTCTTCCGATTCTCACCCTGATGATGGCCCCGGCGGTGTCTCTCGCAACCTCTCCCATAGCCGAAGCGACAATTCTAACTCTCACACGAATAGAAGCACGGAGATGGCCGACAGCGATACTGAGATGGACGATGATGACGATGAGTTCGGCCCCGATCACAATGAACAACAAACTTCAGATATTGATAGGTCTGATATCGTCAGCGATCCAGCACATTCATCGCATTCGAGCTCCAACGGTGGTGGTGACGATCCAGATAACAGCGGCCCGAACATTACATCTACTACTCAACCTTCCGTGATTGTAATCGCTGACGATGATGACGACAATGACGATGCCATTAGCCACCGCAGGCGCCGGGACTACCAGAGCACTGACAGCGGCTTGTTCGTCCGCTCAGGCTCGGGCACTGCTCCCGATAGTGGCCGCAGCGATGGCGACACCATCGTTTATAACAGAGTTTCGTATGGCTTCGTCGATCTGACTCTCGACGATGAAGAAGATGAAGAAGACGAAGAAAACGACGTTCAAGAAGTGAAGCAGGTCGTCAAGATAGATGATGATGATGACGACAAGAAGAGCATCAAGGTGGAGAAATCGCCCTCTCAAGGCCCATCAAGTCCATCCGGTTCCGGCCCGGGCATATCCGCAAAGCGTTCTAGGAGCGAAGGCAGCCCAGACTAGCAATCTAGGCCAGCCAAGCGCCACAAGACGAGGCACGATCACGAGGAATCTCTATTTGTGAGCGATGAGATCTCAGAGGTCGCTGGGGATCGTGAGAACCCAGTCGATCTTTCTGGAAATCAGGACAACCCTATCAAGGTTTCTGGAGAACCAGACAACCCTGTCGAGCTCTCTGGAAGTTCAGGCAACCCTATTGATCTTTCCTAAGGGATATACATGTCTCCCCTCCCCCTTTTGCCCATCTATTATATACTATTGCTCCCACTCCGTTTCATTCATAACATTTACACATGCGCAGATTTAATTTTCTCTTTGAGTCACATTTCGCGAAGATTTCGGCCTCGCGAAGTCTTTGATTTACGCCGAGACATATATATCTCTCAGGTAAAGTTGCGGCGGGACAAGATAATTGGTTGGACCAGCGCAGGTTATGCAACATGAACACTCGTAGATTTTATACATAGTCAGATAGGGAGATATCTACCTTGACAAGCCTAATAGGCAATTTACCACCCAGTATCTTAAATCTTGATTTTGTTCTATGTAACTGTTCTGTGATATCAGCAAATGTGTAGGTACACCTCTTCAAGACCAGCAATACGCAGTGCTCGGTATGAAGGCTCCTGTTGACTTATCGCCGCCGTGCGGCGGCTGCCATGGTTGCGCCGACACTCAACCTATGCCCTGACTCTGAGCCGCAAGCCATGACTGCCCCGAGCAGGGAACGGAATGATCATGTCACGAACGACGTCAATATCTCTCTCGCGTACAGTATCATAAAGCTCCAGTGTCGGGCCTTCCTGGCCTTGATATAGATCGTATTTGCGGATGATAGTGGCCAGGATAATGAATACTTCCTGACGAGCGAAGTTTAAGCTGCCATCATATGCCTTGTGTCAGTTTATCTATCGACAATGAAACCTTTATGTAACGTCGAGTACAGAATACTCACCCAATGCAATTGCGCGTCCCGCGAGCGAAGCCTATGAACGCCTCGTGGAGGCCAGGATTCCCGAGCCATCGCTCAGGTCGGAACTCGTACGGATCCTCAAACGCGTCGGGATTCATGTGCGCGATTTGGATCGTCATGCTCGTCGGTGTTCCTGCCGGGATTACGTACCGCTTTCCGGTGTTGTCGTCGTCGTATATGATCGGCACATCGGGTGAGACCCGTGGCAGTCGTGAGACGATGCCCGGATGGACGCGGAGTACCTCTTGCACGACAGCGGAGAAGTACGGCAGGGTCTCGATCTGATGGTACGTCGGCACCTGTCCTGCCTGTGGTATCACTTGTGCGAGCTCGTCTTTTGCGCGCTTGAGGACGCGTGGGTTCGCTAGGAGTTGGTAGATCGCTGCGTTTAGGGTATATGCTTTTCGTGTAGGACCATCGTTAGCGTGAGATTAACTTGAATAGTTTTATCATGCAACCATGGGAGGGGAGAAGAGCTTGATTAAATACCTGTAGTGCCCTGTCCAGCAAAGACAATCAATTGGGCTTCGTGGGCTAGCCGATGATCCTCTTTTTCCTCCTCGGGCGCCTTGCTGGCCAGAATACCCTCGAAAATAGTGCTTTTGACGCGGTCTGGGTTGGGCGAGTGTTTGATATTCAATACCTGCTCAAGCCATAACTGGATATCATAATCAGGTAAGCAAATGTACTGTGAAATGCGTATGTCCATTCTAGGAGAGTAAATGTGGGCAGCGACGAATGACAACTAGCAGCGATGGTGAGGCCAAAGCTGGCGACTTACACCTTTCTTGTGCCACATGGCCGATAGACCTGGTATGAGCATGTGGATAGCCCAGTCCGGCGCCGCGGCAAGCATCTTTCCCACAATTGGGAAGTGGCACATCGCGTGGTTGAATAGGTGGAAGACGTCGGTCGCCTTCATGTACGGAGTCGCGAAGTCTTCCTCGTCGAGGAAATGGAAAGAGTCGCCAAACGCGAATTTGGTGATAACATCACTGGTACACGCCTTGATCACGTAGTGCATGGGGAGAATCTCCTTCTTCCTGCCAGCTTCGTCCATCCGCCGAAGGAGGTTCGCCATGCTCTCCTGCATTATGGGTTCGAGCCGGCGGATACTAGCGCTCGAGAAAAAGGCATTGATGGTGTTGCGCCGCCTGCGGTGAAGATCGTGGTCGACCGTCGCCACAATCGAGTTCTGTGCTAGCATGGTTTTATGACTGTCAGTTGGGAATTATTTACTACATCGATCAAGCGCTGTCTATAGGGAACGTGAAGATTGGTTATGTTAGACTTACTTCCGGTTCGCCTGCCAGTGAACACGTACTTGTCCGTCTTCCGAGATGGGCCCGGGAAGAGGTGATGGATGAATTTCGGATCATTGAAGTGTACTTCGTGGGGATTTATGCGAACAATTGGCCCGTATTTTTCGTGCATTTGGGCAATACGGGTAAAGTATCGACCCTCGAGGAGAACGTCATAATATATCTCATACCAGTATGTTAAAGCTGTGTCATCTTTCAGCACAACGCCGTCTGAAACTGGGGGTAGTTTCCGATTCCTCACCGGCCAGCCTTGGGCCTGGGATATTGGCAAGAGGAGAAAGCGCCACTGGGGAAAACAGTCAGTGCTGGGCTGTGGTTTTTCGTTATGTCCTCCAACGTACATCGGTAGACAGCCAGACCAACAAGATATACTATCCATACTCCGACGGCCGCGTATAGAGTGGTCAAGCCACGGAGCCCATTTTGCTCCAAGGCGGACACCACGCGCAAGAAAGGTTGAGTTGTCAGCCACATATTGAATGGGATCCCCTACTGAAGATAAGTTCATTGCGCCGAGCCAGGCGAGAGTTCTTCACGATCATTACCCGGTTTATATGGCCTATGTAGCACGTACTACATGGCCCCTAGATATGGTAATATATGGGGAGGGGATTTGAAACTCTACTTTCTTATGCATAGTTTCATGCATCCCGAGTCCAAAAAGGGTGAACGCGGCACTGCCCATGTTCACCATCATTTTTTTATCTTACCGGTCTTGATCATACGCATATTAGTTTAACATTACGGTGACAGGCAGTGGGAAAGCACACAAGTTCTTCGCTACAATACTTGGCGGCGTTGCGACATGAAGGCTTTCAAGAAACCGTTCTCAGAGTGCCCGATAATGGAGGTGGAACGAGAAAGATCGATTTGATTTCCAATCAGAAGCGATGCGCAGCGTCAGATATTCTTACCCGTGAAAATGCAGGTTGATGATCTGCACCGTCAGCACCCCCCAGGCGTACATTACCTTGCATGACTATATAGAACCTCCATGTGGGAATATGCACGTCAGATTAACAGCTGCACTGCATTACAGTGGCTAACCACAGCCCTACACTACACCGAAGCACTCTGTGTGGAATTTCACATTGTGCCCTGAGTCGGTATTCAACCTGATTGGCGATTTTAGTCTCAATCGTTACTTTCCGAACAGATTCATATGCACACATAATTAAGCGTTAATCGCGATATTCTGAAGCCATCATTGGAAAATTGATGATGTCACAGCTTGTAGTCGTGGATGGGGCGACAGTTATATACCCCATAGGGCATCGAAAGGCCACTGCTTTAAATGTATATCCTACCGGACTAGAAACCACTTGTAATTTATGCTTTGGCACCATGTAGGCATACACTTCAATAGGTTCCTAGTTATGTGATCCTTTACTAAGTACACACTCACGTAATTTGAAAAGAAGGCAGCTCTACACGTATATTTGTCAAGATTCCATGCGTATGTGAGAAATGGCGGATTCTCATCCTGGCTCTGCTTTTACAAGTAGATACAATTTATGAGTCCTTCAAAAAACGCCACTCTTACGTACATGGCAACTGAGTCGCTAGATGGTGAGATATGTAACCTAACCTGCTCAGCCGCGACTGGATTGTGTGTCAAATACTAGTAAAAGGAGAAGATAGATTTGAGCGGCGCCGTATTTAAGCTCAGAGGTGTAGAACACGCTGGAATCCGTTTAACACACGAGGTCGGTCTCCCAAGGTGTCTCAACTGTTTCATTTGACATATTGCCTTATTCGTCATATGACATATAGCTGATAAGGGGACAATATGCATGCCAAAATACACTCCATTCTCGTGGTGACATTATCACTACTTAGCACAATCTCCTTCTCCTCTGTGATACGGATCGAAGACTCCAAGATCCCGCCATGCCGGAACCTCCCCACAGATGCCGCGTGGCCTAGCGAACACGAATGGCGTTCCCTGAACAAGACACTAGGCGGCAGATTAATCGTTGGGAAGCCTTTGGGTGAGAGCTGCCACGGGAATAGTTTTGTCCGGAGCACATGCGAGAACGTGCGTGACGTTTACAACCAAACCACACTATAGTAAGCAGGGGCGCGAGCCATATACTTGGGAATTTAGCTAACGCAGTATTCGCTACCAATAGCTTCGCAGACCCTGTTAATGTTATGTCACCACTATGGCTGAACGAAACATGTGATCCATACGCAGCGCGGTCTTCGCCCTGCACGCTCGGCAATCTCGCTCCGTATGCTGTGAACGTGAGCGGCGCTGAAGACGTCATCGCGGCGGTCCAGTTCGCTGACAAAAAGAACATCCGGCTCTCTATCAAAAATACTGGACACGACTACCTCGGCAGATCTACTGGCAAGGGGTCGTTGGCACTATGGACGCACAACCTGAAGGACATCTCATTCCTGAATTATAGCAGCCCACGCTACACCGGCCCAGCAGCTAAGATCGGCGCAGGCACTCAGGCCTTTGAGCTGTATGAAGCTGCGTTCAAAAAGGGTCTCCGTCTCACAGGGGGGTACTGTCCCACCGTCAGCCCTCCCGGTGGCTGGGTCACTGGCGGAGGTCACGGCGCCCTGGGTAGTCTGTATGGGCTCGGAGCCGACAACACGCTAGAGTTCGAAGTCGTCACAACAAATGGTCACCATCTTGTTGCCAGCCCCACGCAGAACCGCGACCTGTTCTGGGCCTTGAACGGCGGGGGAGGCGGCACTTACGCCATCATCATCTCGCAGACAACCAAGGCGCACAAGGACGGGCCGGTAGCAGGAGCCATCATGACATTCTCTAATACGGGCGATAACGAAGCATACTGGGACGCTATCGAAGCGTGGCAAAAACAGCTACTGATCTTTGATGAGATACACGGCTTCAACACGTTCTGGGGCTTCACCGACGAATTGTTCGAGCTGTACTTCTCGACATATCCCGACGTGAACGAGACAGCTATCGCAGCAGCGTTCCAACCGTTCGTCGACACGCTCGAGGGTCTCGGCATAACCTATACATACAAGACGAGCGGATCGCCCAGCTTTTATGAACACTTTGCTCTCTACACGACAGGGTTGCCGTACGGTGAGTATACGACGAACAACAACCTCGGTGGGCGTCTCATCTCACGCGCGGCGGTGCGCGACAACCTACCAGGCCTCATGGCCGCCTTTCGCAACATCACGTCGACGACCGGGGGGAATGGCGGAGCTACGGCGCACCCGTTCCGCATCAACGGCATCGCCAACAACGTGACACACGCACGGGTCGGCAATCATGCGCAGGACAACGCTGTGCTGCCCGCGTGGCGTGACTCGCTGTACTGGCTAAACATGGACGTATACTTCGATCTCGGCGGGGCCTACGACGTTATCACTGAGCTGCAAGCCCAGATGAATGTGAACCAGGACATGCTCAAGGCCTTGACGCCCGGCGGCGGTGCCTACATGAATGAGGCCACGTACGACAACCCGGCCTGGAAGGAGGACTACTACGGCGCTAATTACGACCGTCTATTGGCTGTCAAAGAGAAGTATGACCCGGATTTCCTGCTGTACGGTCCCGCGTCAGTAGGAAGCGATCTCTGGGCACCGGACTCTCGAGGGCGCCTCTGTCGGGTACGAAACTAGAGGGAGTAAGAAGGTCGGCCTTAGAGACGACATTTAGAATATGTTCTTTTCAGATAGTCCGCCATTATTCTGATAAATATAGACACTCTCCACTGGAGAGCTTTCTCTTCGCTCTTAATTCATAGATTAAGCACACCTGCTGAAAGAATATGCCAAAATGCAGTGCGCAAGTTCCGGAGTTGCCGCTGGCTAGCTCAAAGCTTGCAGCGTACCTATTAGTTAGTTTAAATCGAAGTGCCTTACACTTTGATATACAGCGCACTTATCGAGTCCTCGCCTGCAAAGCTTTCTATTTGAGCTAAAGACAACTTGCTTAGCGCCTTAGGATTTTATTTCTTAAACACTTGCTTGCTCGATCACTTATCTGTGAGATCGCCGGCATAAGATTCTCGGGCCTCACCTGTAGGCTGTAATCTTCCGAGAGAGTCACCCCGAGAGTATTAGATCTGTAAGGAATTACTAACAGCTATGCTAATAAGCCTGTTTGTTTACTAGACTACCCGGTAAAATAGCAAGAGGCTCAGTAGGTGGTGTGGAATATATTGATTACAACGCTGTTTATTCAGGCACCTAGATCCTATGAAGCTAAAACGGGAGGGAAAGGAGCCCCGCAGCCTTTTTGACGAAAGCTCTTTTATCTTGAAAATTGATCATCACAGCTGAGTCCCAGACGCTATGCGTACGTCTACCAAGGCACCACCTTCCCATCATGCGTCCACATTTTGCCGCCATGTGTCTCGCGTGTGGCAGCATCAACGACCTTGACAATGCCAGCGGCGCTGTCGCTCACGGGGACAGCAGCCTGCTCGTAGCCAAAGGCCGCAGCCCCGCGGTTACCGAGATCGGTCTGGGCCCAACTGCACGTGGAGAATTAGAACAGACTAGCGTTTTGCTAACGCCATACGCAGACCAATTAGTACTCACCCTGGATCAATGGGAAAAGCGCAGATTTCAGGCTCCTCGATGTGAATGGCCTTGGTGTACCAATGAAGCATCAGCTTCGTGGGCGCATACGCGGCGTTCTTCATGGGGATCATGTCCGTCAGCCAAGCAGCACAAGAACCGACGGTGCACAAAACGGGCTTGCTAGACTTCTTGAGCAAGGGCAGGAACGCCTGGACTAGGTGCAAGAAGCCGTAAACGTTGGTGTTGATGTGCGTCTGGATGTCTTCGGTCTTGACCTCGGAGACCTTAGTCCACAGAAGTGCAATGCCGGCGTTAGCGATAATAATGTCGACATGGTCAATGCCCTGAGCGGCGAGGTCCCCAACAGCAGTCGCAGGGTCGGTGGGCACATCGCAGTCGATCTTTACTAAGATATGCTTAGTACCCTGCACGGTAGGGAGCTTCAGTAGAGCCTGGGATGCGGCGTTGCTGGGGTCGCGGTTCCCGGAGATGACGATGTGGTCCGGCTTAGCAAGGTATTCCTCAAGAATTCCCTTGCCGATGCCACGTGTGGTGCCGGTGATGAGGACGACGGTTGGTGGTGCCATCTTGGTGTTAGCGTTGGTGTTGGTGTTGGTGTTGGTGGTATGTAGCAATGCAATGGCTCTTGGAACGATTTCTGACTCTTCTTTTCTCATCGGTTGTCAATCTCATCTATTTCGAGGTTGAACTTGAAGCTCTAAATAGTACACATAGGGCATACCTTCCTATACCTTCAGCGCTTGGTAATCTCGTATGCAGGGTCAGATGCAGGGTCAGATGCAAGGTGAGATGAGGTGGGGCTCATGCAGGGTAAGCTGCCGGTAATGTGGCGCTATGCATGTCAGCATGCATAGGGCTGAGATTCGAGGCCACTGCCCCATGGAATGGGATTCTCTTTTCTTACAAATCCCATTCCATTGATAGGCATGTGACATGCACAGTCTACAGAAGAGTACTTGCGGCAGGACTTGTTCTGCACCGTATTTCTCCCTAGTTGTTAGTTGTTAGTTGTGTAACATGATGGGTGCGTGGTATCTACAGGGATGCAGGCAGATAATTTACCCGCTCTTTGTTCACCTTTTACGGCTGAACCCGACCAGCTCTCCGCTTAGGTACCGAGGTAGTTTGATAGCCACCCCGTGCTCTACCAATCTTGTTTGTAGGTACCTGGATTAATAATGTAGCAAAACTGTTGGCAATCCCCGACGATCGATGGCCTAGGAATAACATACACTAGTTGCCCGAGTGGCTTATAGAATTAATGCCTACTTTGTACCAAGGACGGCAGGCCTGCCTATGAGTTCCCAGATCCACCCCAACAACTTGATTGCTTTGAAAAAATTGAAATAGACCAATTAATTTGGCTTTTATACAAAGTATGGTTCTATGGTCTGTGTCTGACATCTACCTATATGGTGGCACTGGTGGGGCCAGTATTTGAACCACCTGGTTAAACACACACCTACCGCCCTTTGGGACAAGCATCATTAGCTCGGTCGTTTGGAACCAAGGAATTAGCACCTAATGTTAAAATTAAGGTCGGGAGGCTAGTAAAATCGGCGCTAGTGAAGCCGGCGGGTGGGTACTTCACCCCAAATACATCTACCGCATATGACAGGCACACACACTTCAGCGCGAATTAAAGTGTAACTTTTGTATTGGGGGAAGCGTGAGCTGTTTGGGCCAGGTTTAATGCAAGGCCGAAGCCTAATAGGTGCGCTTGTCTAAGCGCAGTACAAGCAATTAGTAGCTTAGTTATATACAAATTCGTCTCACTTATACTTCGAACGCTGGCCCGACCGCCTACTACTAGGTAGTATTTATAGTAACTATTGGTCTTAAACACTATATCTAGTTAACTATAAAAAAACAAACAAATAAACAAGTAACTAGTTCTAGGAATAGTAGGTAAGTAAATTTCTGTTAAATTCGCGATAAATTATGTAAGCATATGCGTTATTGTAGGTATAAAGGTTGTGCGGTAGGTCCCTATAGGCAGTAGAACCACTCATCTAGTACTACTTAATCTACATAGACTTCCGTGTACCTAATCTCAACACCTAGCATCCCCGTTGAAAACGTTGGTAACAAATTGTGCTTGCGCCTGTATAACCGCTTCCGACCCATCCCCGCTCAGCACTGTCAGATGCCCCTTCCCCTTGACCAGGTGAAATTGTTTCGGCTGAGGAAATTTCTCAAAGAGGTCGATCTGTTCTTCTATAGGCGACACGGCATCTGAGGAATGGGCCATGTTAGCCGGGGCGGAAAACGGAGGGGGGAAAGGAGAGGGGCGTGGGCGTGAACGGAATTGGACAGCATCTTACCCAGCTCGGGAGTAACCATCATAACAGGTGTTACATCAAGCATCGTCAGCAGCTCTTTCGGGTGAAAGAGCGCGAGCTTGTAATACGTCTGAAGTGTGATTTTGTTGCGGTAGTTGGGCGCGCCGCGATCGATGACGGCGCTCATGAATTGAAACGCCTCGCGGCCGCCAGGCCCTCCCGAGCCCGCCATTCCTATCGGGTTCTCCCCCTTGGCATTGAAAGGCGGCAGTGTAAAGGCGTCGTTGCCGCATAGCTGCGATTGCCGGTCTCTGATCACTTGCATGAACGCCTTGTCGCGCTTCTCTCGCTTGACGAAGCCTAAAATCGGACACACCATGATGAGGCATTTGACACGGCGGTCGAGCGCTGCTGTGCAGCCGCTGACGGTGCCGCCGAAAGACATCCCCCACAGGATGACCCGGCTGGCGTCAACACTAGGCAGGGCGCTGATGTGGGTGATAATGTCTAGCCGCTGTGAGCTTTCTGGGACTCAGACGCTTCAAGCCTTGCATTGGGTCATACCTGACAGATCCTCGACTTGCTGGAGAGGATCAATCTGGTTTTTTGGTATGCCGTCGCTGTCACCGATGCTTCGTGGGTCGTAGATGAAGGCGTTAAGCCCCAGCGACTGAAAGGCTTCGGCAACATCAGGAAGAAGCATCTCTTTGACACAATTGAACTGTATAGTGTCAGTTGATGGGTATGGCCATGGTGGAATTGCTCCTTCATAAAACATCACAAGCCATAATACTCACTCCAGGCGTCATGATAATGACAGGGGCTGGGGCAACTGTAGAGTAGAAGCGGCCTCGGATGGCGATACCATCGATCGTCATGCATCCTACGTTCCGGAAATTCTCAATCGGCGCCATAATTAAAGCTTAGAAACTTCAAAGTCCCTTGAGAATGAAATCTAGTAGGCAGAGCACAACACCTAGAGTCTGGTGGGTTTAAGCTGGTACGCGAAGGATGATATAGTCATATATCCACGCTGCTACGCGAGCTTGTCTTAGTCATTCCCCCATACTTATAACGATATCCTGTCACGCTCGTGGCATAATTGCCAACTGGAAGAGCAGTATAGAAGAGACGCTAAGCCCCTACTCTCATACATCAGCCATGGACCCGGGCCTCCGGTGAGGGTACATTAGTACATTCCAGGGTGCTTCCGTACTGTAATCACATGTGCCTAATGCAAGTCAGACCTCCTTCACTTCAGTGCATAAGGTATGTGCAAATGAAATAGAATGATGTGCAGCAGACCCGCCCTATCAAGGAGAGGAATGAACTGCCCTCGTCTCGTATGTGTGGTATCCCGCAGCAAGATGGATAGCAGTCCTTTCGAAAGAAGATGTCTGATAGTCCCTCCCTGCATAAAACAACCCCGGATTACGTGTCATCGGGATACATGCTGGTGAGAAATCCAGCAGTCTCACTTACTGCAAAGTATGTCATGTAAGCTCATCTATTTCCCATCCAATCGAGAGCGGATCGGAAAGGTTCACGCAAGTATCCAAGCTTCACAAGCGTTCAAAGCAAAAGCTGCAGAAATAATAGTGAGTCTCGACATTGAATACGCACCTAGCCTTTAGACCCGGCGGCCTGGGATAACCAAGTTGGAAGACAGTCATGCCGAGGTAAGCTAGGCTACTCAATTCTGATTTGATGATCCTTAGAGCTTGGCCATGTATTCTTCGCAAGGAGATCGATTTCATTTACTCGAACCCAGTCTTCTCCCCAGCCTTGCGATGGCTTCAAAAATACTGGTTAGAGTGAACGCAACCACGTCTTACTTTGCATAAAGTATCTGAAATAGTGACCAGGAGACAAGCGGTTCTGATGCCCTGGAAGCTACCCAGGACACGATCCTCTCTCGAGCGACGAGGCTAGATATTAATTTTAGAACACCATGGCTTACATTGAACGAAGGAGGTCTTTCTTGGGAAGTGTTTATATACCGACTAAAGGCCTGTGGATATCGCCATGATCAATCCTTTTCTTAGAAAGAGTCATCAACATTAGAACTTTCACTTCTCCTAGACGACATGACTGAGTCACGCTTCATCCAAGAGCCAGCAGCCATTATTGGGTTTGCCTGCCGGCTGCCCGGGGGCAACAACAACCCTACTAAACTCTGGGAGTTCTTGGAACGTGGCGGTATCGCATCAAACAAGGTGCCAAAGTCCCGCTTTAACATTGACGGGCATTGGGACGGGTCGCATAAGCCGAGGACAATGCGGCCCCTAGGCGGCATGTTTCTCGAAGATGTCGACCCGGCCGATTTCGACGCCTCATTCTTTGAGATCTCAAAAGTCGAAGCTATCTCGATGGATCCAAATCAGCGCCAGATGCTTGAGGTAGTATTCGAGGGACTCGAAAATGCCGGTATCCCCCTGGAGAGTCTAGACGGTGCGCCAGTCGGCTGCTTCGTAGGGTCGTTCGCATCGGGTAGGCCAATCCATGCTTGTGTTTTGCCGCCCAGTGAAGCTAACCCTGGTCACTTGCCTAGACTACGCCGACATGCAATCGCGCGATCCTGAAGATCGACCAGCTAATATCACTGTTGGGGCTGGTCGTGCCATCTTGGCTAACAGGCTTAGTCACTTCTTGAACATCAAGGGGCCGAGGTTCGTGGGGTCTACCGATACCCTAGATGGCGTATTATCTGAGCTGATCGTTTCCCAGTATGACAATTGATACTGCCTGTTCTGGAAGCATGATCGGTGTTGATATAGCCTGTCGCTACTTGCACTCGCGCGAGATCGATACGGCAATTATCGCGACGAGCAACCTGTATCTCAATCCTGAGCACGTTATGGACGTGGGGGCCGTCGGCAATGCCCACTCTCCGAGTGGTCTTTGTCACACCTTCGATATTTCCGCCGATGGGTATGTCAAAGCAGAAGCTGTGAGTACCATCATCATTAAGAGACTGTCGGATGCCGTTCGAGACGGCGATCCGATCCGAGCAGTCATCCGAGGGTCGTCTAATAATAGCGACGGCCGAACACCCGGTATTGCGAGCCCCAGCTCAGAAGCCCAGGCCGTCGCCATCCGTTCGGCTTATGCTAATGCGGGCATTACCAACTTTAACGATACGACCTACTTGGAATGTCACGGGACTGGCACGCAGGTAAGAACTCGTGCCTATAAATCCCCGTTATATGATAGGTTCGCCGCATCATACTGATATCTCTCAGGCTGGAGACCCAACAGAGGTTAGGGGTGCTAGCTCGGTTTTTGCTTCAACGCGTTCAGCAGATAAGCCATTGATCATCGGCTCAGTATGCAATTTCTAAATATCTCTATCAGCTCCGACTGTTTCATTCCCGGATACTTACCACCATTTTGGAAGGAGGCTGTCATGCTAATTTCAAGCTATTATAAAGATCAAGAGCAACGTCGGCCACGCGGAGCCAGCTGCTGGCATTTCCGGACTGATGAAAGCCACTATGGCTATGGAGAAGGGGATCATCCCAGGAAACCCTACCTTTGAAAATCCCAGCCCGAAAAGTCAGTCACTACCCCCTCTTCTCGCACTGTGTCTCCTACTCGCTGCTAACCATAGTATACCTACTCGTATAGTTGATTTTGCGGGATGGAAAGTCAAAGCGAGCAGAGCCGCTATCCCATGGCCCCCATGCCCAATTCGGAGAGCCAGCGTAAATAGTTTCGGATATGGTGGGAGCAACGTTCACGTCATCCTCGAGCAAGCTCCAGTGCTCCCTGAGGGACCGCGGCATGTATCTTCGTACCTGTTAGACGACGACGATTTCGATCTTGGTAGTGAAGACGCTGAAAAACCCTCACTCCTGGTCCTCTCAGCGAATGACGAGGCTGCCCTGCGATCGAACATCCGGCGTCTCACGAGCCATCTTCTCAACCCCCGGGTCAAGGTCGATCTTGACGATTTAGCTTATACTCTATCCGAAAAGCGATCAAGACTCTTTCAGCGAGCGTTCGTTGCGACTCGAAACACCGAGTTTGATGAGAGTATGTTCACCATTGGCAAGAAGAAGTCTGAACCCCCTAAAGTCGGCCTCATTTTCACTGGGCAGGGCGCCCAATGGCCTCAGATGGGCAAGGATCTTGTAGCCTATTTCCCTAGAGCCCGAATCATACTGGAAGAGCTCGACGCCGCCTTACAGGGCTTGCCGCAACCACCGAAATGGTCCCTGCTTAGTACGTTATACTATTTACCTAACCCGATAAACTTTGAACCTGAGATGCTGATGCTACGAAATAGGTGAATTAGTCGAGCCGCGCACGGCAGAGCACCTTCGTCAGCCTGAGTTCTCGCAGCCGCTCGTCACGGCACTTCAACTCTGCATCATCTCTATTCTCCAAGAATGGGGCATCGTGCCTCAGAGTGTTGTTGGCCACTCATCCGGTGAAATCGCCGCGGCTTTTGCGTCGGGTCGCCTTAGTCTCGCCGATGCGATCAAGGCGGCTTTCTACAGAGGTCGTGCGGCGGTTAACTGCAAGGAAAAGGCCGAGGTGGGTGTCGGAATGCTAGCTGTTGGCCTCGGCGCCAAAGGCGCAACTCCGTTTCTTCAGAAACACGAAGGCAGTGCGTGGATCGCCTGTTTCAATAGCCCTTCAAGTGTCACAATCGTACGTTAAATCTCAGCTTCACCCCCTTCATCTTCTTTCTTCTCAAGAGCTACCAAGTGCTCGTCCACGGGGAATTTCAGGGTCTAACTAAACATGCGGCTAAGTCCGGGAGACGACCCGCCCTCGAGGCCCTCAAGAACGAGATATCGGAAGAAGGCCACTTTGCGAGACTGCTTCAAGTAGATCTGGCTTACCACTCAGGGCTCATGAAAGAGATTGGCGAAGAGTATGAGTTGTTACTGGATACAGACTTTACGCCACTCTCGGGATCGACTAGTGCCATTATGTATTCCTCGGTGACCGGTAACCGAATGAGTGGAACTACCGACTCAAAGTACTGGAAGACGAACATGGTATCACCAGTCCGGTTCGATGAAGCAGTTCAAGCAATGCTAACCGATAGCAACGCGCCAAATTTCTTGATTGAGATTGGCCCTTCCGGCGCCTTGGCTGGCCCAACATCTCAGATCAAAAAAGCGCTGCCGGACGAAGGCGCAGGGATTTCATACTTTCCCGCATGGTCGAGAGGCATCAATGCCGGGAAGAGTATATTCGATCTTGCTGGGCACCTTTTCGTTGCCGGAGGCAGCGTTAAGCTGGAGCGCGTAAATGAATCTAGTCTGCAAAGGGCAGAGAGGAAACCATCAACAATTATCGATCTTCCCAACTATTCCTGGAATCACTCAATCAAGTACTGGCACGAGAACGCCTCTAGCAAAGACTGGCGACACAAAAAATACATCAACCACGACTTGATAGGGAGCAAGATCCTTGGGACGTCGTGGAAAAATCCGACTTGGAGAAAGCTTTTAAGCCTAGCCGATGTTCCGTGGCTGAAAGATCACAGGATGGGGCCCGATGTGGTCATGCCGGGCTCTGGTTTCATCGCAATGGCGGTTGAGGGCTTGTTTCAGATGGCCAAAGCGCTCGACGAGTTTGGAGATCTTCAAGAAGCCTCGGCCAATGACCTTTGCTACCGGCTCCGAAATACGATGTTCGACAAGGCGCTTGTGCTGGAGGACGAAAAGGAAGCCACCGTGCTTTTAACCATAGTCAAGCAGTCGGGCAGCAAACATTGGCACGAGTTCGGCATCTCTTCGATAAACGGGGAAAATGAGATTAAGCATTGCTCGGGACTAATCCGTCTTCAAGATCCCATAAACGAAGTTGCCGACAGTGCTCAACTTGCTCCGCTTCAGTATCCGACGCCCGGCCAGATGTGGTACAGAGCCCAGACGCAAATTGGATATGGCTTCGGCCCTTGCTTCCAGAAGCTCCTCGCTGTCGAAAGTAGAAGTGGACAGCGCCATGGACGTAGCTTGGTATCGCTATCCGAGCCAGCCTCAAAATGGGACCCTCAGTCTTACTACCCTATCCATCCAGCTTCGCTTGATGCGTGTTTTCAGACGGTTACGCCATCACTGTGGGCAGGTGAACGTAGTTCGCTGAACGCAGTTCTCGTTCCGTCTATAATTGATGATCTTGGTTCGGAGTCCCACACCCAACTCAAATGGCAGTCACTAACACTCAACGCGAGTAGTAATCAACAAAGTCCCCACGGGCTTAACAGAAGGCCTGTCTATAGCCCAGTCCGAATACTCGGGGCGTGGCCGGCTCGAAGAGACCAAGAGCTACTTCGCGAACTGTACTGTCTTTGACAAGGGCAACGGGTCGCTGTTGATGCGCATGTCTGGGCTTCGCTTTGCTAAACTAGACACCACTTTCAAAGTTGATCCGCACGTGTTCAACCAAATTTCCTGGAAGCCCGACATCTCGTTTCTCACGCAGGACCAATTGTCTTATCTGGAAACAGACGATTCAGTGAACAAGGTCGACCTTGTGATCGATCTCATTGGTCATAAGAAGCCGGCTTTGAGGGTTGTTGAGGTGAATCTTGGCCTGACAGATTCTTCTTCGCTTTGGTTCGAGACCGGAGATCCAGCTTGCAGAGCATCATACGCCAAGTTCGACTTTGCATCACCTGATGCTAGGAGCCTGATAAGTACCCAGACAACATATGAGGCCAAAAGAGATTCGTCTTTCACGATCATCAAGATCGATGAAGAGGGGCTCGGGATGGAAGAATCTGGTTACGACCTTGCCATCATCAGAACTACTGCGGAGACCGAGTCTGAGATCTCTCAGCTCTCCAATAATATCAAGCCGCTTCTCGCCCCGGGTTGCCACGTACTATTCGTTAAGCGTGGAGATTTCCCTATGGTATCAGGGTCATCGAGTGAGGATGGTTCATTAGAGATTATTGCGTCGCCCGGAACTCCCAACACCTTAGACAGTTCTCCCTCCACGCCCCGGACCTCGCCTAGAGAATCAGACTTTGGTAGTGAGAAGGACCTCTCCAGTGAAATAACCCCAATTACGAGGAATCTCGGAACGTCTCTAGAAGACACTTTTCCGTTGAAAAACCAGCTTCTCGCTGCAGCTCAAGGACTAGGAACGACTTTAGAAATCACTGATGGCTTTGGGCCGACCGCCTTCTTGAGCAGGGTTGAGATACGGGAGACACAGGCCTCAACTCGTCGCAAGCTCGTACTGGCACGTTTCCTGGAGAATACCCCTGGACTGACGCCGGGGCTCCGATCTTACATAGAGGGCGCCGGCTGGAATGTCTCTGAGCAGACATATCCATTCTCTTCTGTGACAGCCGATACCACCGTGCTCGTGCTTGACGAGCTCTCATCTCCTGTCATGATCAAAGCCGACGTCAAGCAGTGGGATGGTCTCAAGTCGCTAGTCAGCACAGGTGCCGTCATTCTCTGGGTGACGCAAGGCGCCCAGTACCAAGTAAGCAACCCGAACACGGCGCTGGCGCACGGATTATTCCGTGTAATACGCATGGAAGATACAAATGCGAAGCTTGTGTGTCTGGATGTCCAGTCAAGTACAAGTCCTGCCATACATCGCGCCATCACAGAGGTCCTCGACTCGCTGCGCGGCAAGTGGCCCAAGAGGAACATCGAGACCGAGTTTTCCGAGCGAGGGGGCGTCATTCATGTCCATCGTGTTGTCCCGGATTCCGAAATTAATGAGTTCAAGAGGCAAGTGGCAGAAGGTGCTGAGCCAGTCCTTCAATCACTGCAGGAGAACCCTCGGCCGGTTTCGCTCAGGGTAGAGCGGCTGGGAACTTTCCAAAGCTTGACATGGTGCGAAACGGCGGTCGCTGAAGTCCCCATCGAAGCAGGGAAAGTTGAAGTAGAGATCATGGCCGTTGGCGTGAACTTCAAGGTACATTTCCAAAACGACTTGCTCAGAGAACAATGATCCGCACTAACATATTGGTGCCTATAGGACGTCGCGGTCGCGATGGGCATTGTACCTGAGAACGAATACACCTTGGGTTACGAGGCTGCAGGGATTGTGAAGAGGCTTGGACCTGGAGTGTCGAAATTCGCAGTCGGCGATCGGGTGTGTTTCTTGAACAATGGGAGTTACGCTAATCGACTCCAAGTGCCGACTGGCCGTTGTCATGCCATCCCGGATTCTATGAGCTTCGAGGTACAGAGGAACACTCTCATGAAGCTGCGTCAAACTGTGAACTGTGCTGACTCATTTGGAAAGGATGCTGCGACAATTCCGTCAGTCTATTTGGCGTCGATGTATTCTCTCTTCGATATTGCCAACTTGCAGAAGGGCCAGGTGAGAGTATAATGTCGTATCAAGGTGCTGGATACTGACAGTCAATGCAGTCTGTACTGATTCACTCGGCGTCTGGTGGCGTCGGAATTTCGTCCATCCAGCTAGCCCAATATATCGGCGCAGAGGTGAGCTCAGACGCACCAAAGTCGCCAAAGACTCTATCTAATCCAACTTCTAACCCCTTCTAGATCTTCGTGACTGTCGGAACCGAAGAAAAGCGCGATTTCTTGACTGAGGCGTATGGCATCCCGCGCGAACGCATCTTCTCCTCTCGAAACACGGCGTTTGCCAAGGAAATCCTCCGGGCTACAGGAGGACGCGGCGTCGACGTCATTATAAACTCGCTCACCGGAGAGATGTTGGATGAATCGTGGCGCATCTGTGCAGACGGCGGTACCATGGTCGAGATTGGCAAGAAGGACATCGTCGACCGGAACGCGCTGTCCATGGAACCATTCGACCGCAACTGTTCATTCCGCGCGATGGACTTTTCGTACACGAAGGACATTTCCGACTCGTTGATTGAAAGGTATCTACTCGCCTTGCACTCTCCTTATTCTCCTTAGATTATCGCCAAATGCGAGCTCGTGATTACTGTTGCTAATTGTAGAGCAGGCTCCTAGGTCAGATTTTCGAATTGATCAAGGCTGGACATATTGGCCCCATACATCCCATCAAAACCTTTCGATTCGACGAGATTGGCGACGCACTTGGATTCATTCGCGGCGGGAGCCACATTGGGAAAGTAGTCATCTCCAACCAAGGCCAGGGCGACATGCAGGTTCCTATTCGCCCAGCCCTCAAGGACTTATCGCTACGTGCCGACGTATCGTACCTGATAGTTGGTGGGTTGAAAGGTCTCTGTGGGAACTTGGCCATTCATATGGCCCGGCATGGTGCAAGACACATTATTGTGTGCTCGCGGAGCGGAATCGAGGATGAGCAATCCAGGAAGACAGTGCTAAGCTGCATGGCTTACGGGTGTGACATTAGTCAGACCAAGGGGGATGTGGGGGACTTGGGGTTCGTTCGTAAGACCTTCTCCCAGGCTTCGCCGAGAATCGCAGGCGTGTTACAGGGTGCAATGGTTCTGAGGGTACGTTGTACTAAAAGAAGGTCGCAGGAGCGGCATGTGGCGCTCTTCCTTGTAACCTCTCCCCTTTACTATGTGTAACCTGTGCTGATGGCCGATTATAGGATAAACCATACGAGGCTATGAGCCTTGATGAATATCATTCCGCTATATACGGTAAAGTCCAAGGAACCTGGAATTTGCATCATGTCTCCGTGGAGCTGGAACAGCCACTTGACTTCTTCACCCTGCTGTCCAGCATATCAGGCATCGTGGGGAAAAAGGGGCAGGCGAATTACTCGGCTGCAAACACATTCTTGGATGCATTCGCTTACTACCGCCGGTCGCTTGGGCTTCGAGCCAATGCTATCGATCTTGGGCTGATCGAGGACGTCGGATATATCGCAGAGCAAGGAGGGATGGACACACATTTCGACAGGAAACAGTGGGAGCCAATCTACGAAGGGACCTTGCGGGAGATCCTGACTCTCTCGATCCTGCAGCAGAGAGCGCCAATCACCTGCATCACATCAGCGCAGCTGGTCACGGGCATCGCCTTTCCCCTGCCATCCTACTCTGACCTGACGAGAGAAGCACGATTTGGCCATCTCTTCGTACAGGGCGCGTCCGGCGGCCCGGTGCGCGAAGGCAATCAGGGAGACCAGGCTATTCGCACATTCCTCATGATGCACAAGGCCAAATCGGAGAAGTCGGCTCTCGTGAAAATGGCACTGGAGCTCCTTGTGTCGCAATTCACCAAGATCCTGCGGCTGGAGACGGAGATGGAGCCAGCCAAGCCGCTGTTGGCGTACGGGCTCGACTCTTTGGCGGCCGTTGAGTTGCGCAATTGGATTCGTGTCGAGTTGAGCGCCGAGCTCACGACTCTGGACATAACGAATGCCACCTCGCTCATAAGCTTGGCCGAGAAGCTTGTATCGAAGGTACCGTAGAAGAACCAGGCCATAGAGTATGATGTAAGAATGGCGGCATGTGCATTTCGGTCATTATTGTTGGGCCGTATCGACCGATGTTGAAAAGATACACGCCGCATTGAGAAGCCCAGACAGATAAAGCAACATGTCAGATGCTACAAAGTACCTAATCTCTGTGCTGCCGAGGTAGGGATGATACCGTATGTAGGGAGCGTAAGCAGGGGGCTAGCGCTTGAAGATAGTGCAATAGGGATCTTGTTTGTGATCCAAGTTCCATCCAGCCTGCTGGCGCTCTCTGCAGGCAGTTTATATTTGCGCATTCAACCCCTGAAGCTGCTTATCTGCACATACGCAGTGTACATCGGCAGCTGGCAGCTGGACATGGTATTCTGCGGAACACCTCTTTATTCCTGGCCCCTGCCTCTTTATATCGCCCGCTAAGCATGGCCAAGTCACTTTCCCATCCCGATCTTCTCAACACCCACCAACAGCCGCCGCCGCCTGCTATTTTGCCTCGAAGTATAATCGCCTTTCAAAATGGATGTCAATTTCCAGCTCCCCTCCGACCCCGCACAGCGACGTCGCCTACAGAATCGCATTGCCCAGCGCAAGTACCGTCGTAAGTAATTCGGGGCTTTCACCACGAGCCTCGTTCGAGAAGCAAGTTACTCGGCCCTAACGACACAACCATGGTCGAGCAGAAAAGCAGCGCACGGACAGCAGCACGCTGGCTGAAATGCCGGGCATAGTACCAAGACTGGCAGAGCCCAGCGCCGGCCTCTACCCGGGTCCGCCGCCGTTCCCCGACGATATGACCGATTCGCTCCCAGCTCCCGAATCGTTTTCGCCGAGCGCCATGTCCTTCAACCAGTTTAATCGCATGAGCCAACTGGACGATTCTCTAAGGCTTGACGTGATGGAGCTTGCGGATATGGGCGTGCTACAAGAACTACTGGCTCAACATCTACCTCCAAACCCCACCTCGGATCCCATCCTCTCTTCGATCGGCGGATCTACTGGGTCTGCTGCACGCATGACACCATCTCAGTACAGCAGTGGAGCATATAGCCATGCGAGATCGACCCCTCCCCCTCCCCCTCCCCCTACCCACGACAACGCACAACGGCCCATGCTCGAAACTGCCTTCGCCAGCAGGGCCACGGCACTGTCGTCATTTGGAACCGATACGTCGGGATCACGCTCAAGCAGCAGTGCCGGAACCTCCCCGCCCTCGAGTCACGGCGGTGGCAGCAGTAGCAGCAACGACGCACGATGGGGCGGTGCCATGCACATCGCGGCACAGCAAGGCCACGAGAAGATCATCAGGGTGCTGATCGGGCGCAGTGTGGATTGCAATGAGAAAGACAGCGACGGCCGCACGCCACTGATCCATGCCGTGGTACAAAACCAAGAGGCCGTCGTGCTCACTCTGCTAGGTCACGGGGCACGACTCGGCGAGACAGACCGCCAGGACCGATCGGCCTTACACTACGCCGTGCTACACCAGCGCGAAAACATGCTGAAGATTCTCCTGCCACACTACAAGAACAATCCACAGAGCCTACAGATCGATGCCAAGGACGAGTCCGGCTGGACGGCGCTCCACATGGCTATATACAAGGGCTTCGAGCCCGGCGTCGACTTGCTACTGCAGTGCGGCGCAAACATGAATACCAAGGCCTCCTTCTGTCCCTATACGGGCGCTGTAATCCCACACTCATGAGGTTGGTCGACTAACTAATCAGAAAACGGCTCACTCATGTCACGTACTCAACGACTCGGGATTTCCATCCCTTCATGGATCGGGGGCTTCCGTCTCTCGGGCAATTTGTCACAGCAAAACGGCGCGCTATTACTGTGTACGACAGAAATGGCCCTTATACCCGCGATGATACCCGTGTTAGATTTAATGTTGCCCCTACGTAAGAAAAGCCGTTCACGTGTCTAATCAGCTTTCAAATTACAAGCAAAAGCTTACTCTACTGTTGCCATAATATACATTTATAGAAATATTACATCCATCACACCATAACAGAAGCTATCTGCAGAAAAAAGTACGGATATATATAATCTCTTAAAACGGACATGTTCCAGCTGACTTCCTTCTCATAAACAGCCACTTCCCTGGTAAAACAAATAAGAACTCGTGCAGTTCTACATTCTCTGGTCTTCCACGGCCCGAGAGGAATTCACAATCATGCTCCGTAATAAGCTTGACAAAACCCATTTTAATGACCATGCTGGAACAGTACCTCCCTGGGCATGTCCATTTGCCATAACCGAAGTTGATTGTTGTTGTAGTCTACGACGCCCAGGCTGGACCATCAATATGGACTCGGCAAGCCTCCCGAAGGGCATATGGGGGCGTGCCAGGGCTAGCTCTACTGGACTGGCCGTTGGCTTGCAGAAGAGTTCGGGTTAACGGCTCGAAAGTCGCGAATTGAATGACATAAAGGGTTACGAGGTCGTAAAAGTACAGTGACGCTTTGCGCTCGTACATTCGCCCATATAGGCGGCTCTTGCTTATCTGGCGTCGCGGATCGTACCAAAGGATTTCGTCTTTGACTGCTTCGCCGATGTCTTCAGGCAAGCTCAGATAATAAGTAATCGCCTCCAATATCTCTCCCATGGTCTGCTTCATATCTCTTATCTCGTCTCCGCTGAGCCGGGACCGATAGTGGTTCGTCATTTTATTCCAATTGGGGTTGATGCTGACTACCTGCTCACCGAACGATAGCATGTATGTGTTCAACAAAGCAGCTAGGTTGATTGTGGGTGGTAACTGCGGCCATTCTGTGAACTGGACGGCATCACAAATGAAGGAGGCTTCGAATAGTAAATTTAGCTGGCAGCGCTGTTCTTCTCGCACGAGTTCTCTCACTCCGATCAGACTTAACCCTTGAAAGACGGTAGTAAACACAAATACCTCCAGAATCCTCTTACAGCTTCTCTAGACCCATGCTTCCAGTGTCCCCATCTGACAAGTTCCGCTATATAGCGCGTGGCATGAAGCCGTTCGAGTTAGGACCCCTCCGCCGGTTGAAGGTTGTTCAAAGCATCCTTCTCCAGGGTATGCTCGTTCAGCCTTATAGCCGCGTTGTCTGGAGAAGCCAGGCCTCTGTCTCTAGGATATCATTTGGTGGGGGGGAGCGCATAACCGAAGTTGAGAGCTGTTGGGTCGTTACCATACGAGAACTGATGCTCCTTGAGCCCTTGGCGTCGCCACTGCTTAGCGTTTGTATCCTTTTGCGATAGATTCGGAGCCCATTGTACATTTCCGGGTCCACGGTGTTTTGGGGATCGTTCTCGATGGCATAGATGGGCAGGCATATATATATACCCTCGGATGTGTGAAGACCGTTTTGAAAGGTATGCGATTTCTTGAAACGGCGCTTCAAGTGTTGTGAGCGATGAAATACGCTGAGACTCGCGCAGCACACTATGCAGCTCATGTGGCTCACTCCATCATTCGGAGCTTGTTGCAACCGCTATGATCTCGCCCTCTAGCGCCTTAAACAGCTCGGGGTGGGCTGTGGGGTCATATAACATATTCACTATTCTGAGAAGTGTAGTATGAACAGATGCGAGAGCAGGTAAAACTTCGGTATGTGCAATATTATCCAGTTGACGTTCCCTCCCCCTCGCCAGGTTGGCCAGCCAGTCGAGGACGTTGAAATTTTCACTGTCAACTTGCGATAGCTTTCTTATTTATTTATAGACAGTAGTTATAACATAAGACTTGCTCGCTTGTTATCTAGTTCTACTGTTTTATATTCCTTCAATATACTTTTTATATAAAGTTTAACGCTAGTATGATTTAAAATACGTCGAGCAAGATGGAATTCTAGGCTCCAACTGGTAACAACTATCTATTGTTCTAACTTAGGACTGCTGATTGATGATTGATTGTTGCTAACTTATGTCAGAGGACAGGATGGGCACCGGTAAATAATAGATAGTCTCGAGGTATAATCAACAAAAAATAGCAGGTCTCGCACTCGTCAGACCTTCTACCTTAGTTATATCCTACCTTGCCTCAGTCACCTGCACTACCATTGGGTCACACTTCCACAGCATGTAAATATACTGATCACCCCACTCCCAGCCCATGTCTCTCTGTCCCTCCCGCAGGGAGAGGTTGAAGTTGAAGAAGATTCGCGCGAGGATGATCTTGAACTCAACGAGAGCCAGGTTTTTCCCGATGCAGTTCCGGGGGCCGAGAGAGAAGGGCTCGAAGGCGTCCCGGTTGTCGTATCCGTTCCAGCTCAACCAGCGCTCCGGGTAGAAGGCCGCGGCGTTCTTGAAGTGGGTCTCTGAGCGGTACATGGCCCAAGCCATCAGGGTGAGCTTCGTCTAGCGTGATGGAAAGGAAAGAAGACTGTTAGCCAATTGCACAAAAGTGTGTGTTGATGAAGGGACTTACTCCACCGGGGAGGCGTTGGCCGCACACTTCGTCACCGCCGGCCGGGACGACGCGTGGATGGCCAAAGGGGACGGCCGGGCAGAGCCGGAGGCCTTCCTTGACGCATGCGTTGAAGTATGGCAGCTTGTTCGTGGAGACGCCGTTGATCTCCTCTTCGGACTTGAACGCGCTACGGATCTCCTCCTGGAGCTTGCGGAGGACCTCAGGGTACTGCACGAGGTAGAAAGTAATGCCTGACAAAAAGGTGGCAGTCGTTTCGCCGCCGGCGATAATAAGAGTCGATAGAGTCGTGTCGATCTCTTCACGAGTCATCGGGGTAGCGTCCTTGTTCTGGCGCTGCATGTAATACATGAAGTCGGGCTTCTCGGAGTCTATGCTAAGCCGCTTATCGACCTTCTCCACGGCGTATCGGTGGATTTCGAAGCGCTTCTTCTGGATACTGGTCGGGATGTACCACGAGATCAGCGTGCTCGTCACGGCGAAGAAGCGTAGGCAAGTGATGTTCACAACCGAGGTGAACTGCCCGATCAGGATGCTGACCCAATGGTGGTGTTTTCCATCTTCAAGACAGCCGAAAGATTCGCCGAAGACCAGGTCCCCCATGATATCCGAGGTGGCCCAGACATACCACTTGTACATGTCAAAACTCTTCTCGCCATTACTGATGGCTGTGCGGAGGCGATGAATAAGCAGGTCAACATGGCCTTGGAACATGGCTTCTTGTGCTAGGAGGGCTTTGTCTGAGAATCCGTGATTCAGTTGACGCTTGATTCGTGCGTGTGACTCCGTAGTTGGTGCCGTCAGTATAGAATAAGCACCGTTGATGCCTGGGTTCAGGTATCTGGTCCACTTGTCAAACGGCCCGTGGCCTGGCTTTGGTACCATAATATCTCTCCATGCCGACGCCTCGACAAAGCTCACCTCGTCCGGGGCGATCCTGATGATGGAGCCGTACTTGTCGTGGAAACCCTTCACCGTCTGAGGTAGCCTGCCTCGTCGTAAACAGATTGCGTATGGAATACGGCTTATCGCCCACAGCCGAGGACCCGGATACTTGGATAAAGGATGGAAAAAGAGGGCATAGACGCTGACTCCAACCCAGTACGATATGAACTTGAATATCAGTCAGTGATGCTCTGCTCCCGTTTACTATTTCTTTCTCTGATAACTTACGCAAGCCGCGAGCCAAACGGGGGCATTAGCGAGAGTGAGGCGACCAGCAACCTCAGTCAAGGGTCTAAAGACCTGCCCTTGGACTGTCGTCATTTTCGTGGTAAAGCTCAGGGCAAGATAATAGCACGTTGGAGGTTATCCGCAAGCACTCAACAATGGTACTGAGACTGAGATATTATGCAGGAAATAGCAACCGCAACGAATCTAAGCGTGGGCTATATCTCGTGGGTGATCTCGTGCCACAATTTAGCAGACGGTTAAGAGCGACTATCGTTTTATTTCTTACTATTGTGGAAATAACGATATATCAAATGGTCTAAGCTACCTATAACGTCATGATAAATTGCAACAAATTATTCAGTTATTGATTCTTAACTCCTCATTCTAAAAAAAGGACGAGATTTATTCCAAAACTAATCTAACCGTTTTCAATCTATATTTTTAGCCACCCAAACTACTGAGTAGCTCAACTCTAGTCCTGTCCTACAATCTTAGCTCGGGTAATCCCGAGCAGATAGTGTACTTGATGAGACGGGCCTTGTGCAAGGGCGTGTAATACACTAGCTCTGCACTGGGCAGTCTGGGCAGTCTGGGCTAGGGACTTGCCTCGGCACACGACACGGCAGTGTGAGTACCTAAGTACGTTTGACACCCATGACGCCCGTGACAGCCGTTACACCCGAGTCCTCGAACGTCGGGTCCTCGAGCCCGGATCCTAGGAGGCGGATCCTGGGACGCTGCAGCTGAAAGCCATTGTTTAAACCATAATTAGCATGGTCAGCCCCAATGTAACCATGGTGCTCAAGCCCGGGTGTAGTTCCGCATCAGCGACTTCTTCAGGCCTAGCAGATGCACGATCTGTGCCACGCTAACAAGGATGTGAAATAACTGGTGGCTGGCACCCTTCACGTTGTCATATGCAGTCAGCAACCGCGTTTCCTAATTGGGTAATTGGGGACTGCCGATTAAGGGGTGATTGGCTGATTGGCTTACCCAGACATCAAACGTTCCTCTCCAATGTTTCTCGGGTATTCTGAAGATGTAGAAAGCCGTTCCTGTCAGATAAACGGCCGACTGTGCCACGACATGTCCCAAAGAAAACCCGTCCAACGTAAGCCTTGGCGATATCGCAGCGTGAATGATTGGCGCGAAGCCGCTAGCGCCTAATGCGATGAATACGGCGGCCCTTGGGAACGGAGTGAGCTGAAATCCTGTCGGTGTGATGGATGTGGGGGTTACCTGAATTGGGCAGCTCGATGCCCGTCGGCGCCAGGGTCGAGCATGGATCCAAACGCTAACAGTCCACAGGCGAGGATGACGGTGATGTAGATATTAGCGAGCTGAGGTTGCTCGTATAATCCAAAGTACGTGGCCGAGACGCATGTCGACGTGATGTTGGATGCGATTCCAAGATAATCCAATTTTAGGCAACGGCGTGAGACATGCTCAGAATGACAGCTGACGCAGTGGTAAAAGGCCTTGAACCAGATGGGTTAGATTCTAGGCGTAGCGAGAGATAGGGGAATACCGAACACGTACGGAGAATAGGCAGCAAACGGCTGCGCCAATGAGATATGTCTGGAGGGCCAGCAAATCGGCTCTCTTGAAAGCGTAATCGCCGTGTAGGGCGGGAATCGCAGCCCAGATTGCCATAGCGAGGAAGAACACGCCGACGATCAAGTGTGACCATATATTGACTGTTTCATTGTGAATGTACCACAGCGATTTGAAGCAGCCATAGAAAGAGTCTTGTTGCTTGCGGTATGCTCGTTCGATAAATTGACCCTGGTGCATCCAAGCCGGCACCTCTACGAGTCTAACAAGTTTCGATTTGAGGCTGTCTACTGGGCCATGTTCGACGGCCGCGGCCACATCTTGAAAGACTTTCGTAGGCGCAAGAGCCATGGTATTAGGTTGACTGCTGGTATAGTTGCCCCTTGAGAAGTCTGTCATAAAAAGTGTCGTGATGCTCGGTGATAGATGGGAGGGTAGAGCCAAGGAGGAAGGATTTTATTTAGTTGGGTGGCACACGCCAAAAGTGCCACACTACAGCCATCCCTCCTGTACGTATACGTAGTACAAAGTAGGGCATTATAAGAACTCATTTAAGTAGTTTTATAAGACGAAGAGACTTGCCTGATTTCACAAAAGCGTGCCTCGACTTTCTAGGAATTATTATTGGTATCTTAGCACTTGCTTAGGCCATCAATAGTCCAGCTCCATTCCGACCCGCTTAGGTTTCTGCCACTGCATTTGATTTCTTGTGGTAACCTATCACAGCCCTCGCAGCTGTGTTATCAACGAAGTTGATCATTGCATTTCAATGCACTTCTACTGCAGCACGTAGTCATGCACCAGCAACAAAGGCTCAATTGATTAAAAATTACTTCGCACGTCTTACTTAGCCAGAACGCGCGCTAATTAGGTAAACATAAGTTATCAGCACGTAGCGAGTGCCTTGAGTGAAGACTCTCTTCAAAAAAGTAAGGCAACAAATTTCAATTCTATAAATGCATCAATTCTACTACATGCGTAGATCAAGTCTCATGCACCGTCATGCGACTCCTTGCTCGTAACGAGGGCCCAAACTTGTATAGAACAAACGGTATGGGCAAGAGGGCCAGCCCAATAAATGCAAGAAGACTTGTGGCCCAGGCAATACCGAGTTTTTCGTACATCTGGATTGTAAATAAAGGGAAACCGGCACCAAAGGCGTACCGGAGGAGACCGTTCGCCGCAACGGCCGAGGCGCCATACATTGCGCCGTACGTGTCGAGTAAGAATGTGACACCGCCAAGCTAGATATAGTCAGTCATGTAGTTCTGGGAAAATGATACATATACTGATCTGGGATGTACTCACAAAAAGCGTCACCACGCCCCATCCAAATGGAATACCTGCTGCGATTGGCGCAAGAAAATGCACGTCTGGCCTCGCAGTCCACCCGAACCAGAACAAGGCCACGGGAATTCCAAACGCCCCGAGCATGCTTGTGTAGAGCCTCTCCTCAGGCGGAGGCTTCGCCGGCGCATAGAATACCTTTTTCTTCTGATACACCGTCTTGTCGATGATTCCGAACGTGAGGACTGCAAGTAATGTTCCGATGAAAATGCCCAGGAATGCGAGTCCAACCTCCCCGGAAGAGAAGCCGTACACCTTGGTAAAGACGTAAGGATAACTCTCGAAGAAGGCGAAGAGGACGCCAAACACGAATGAGTGGTACAGCGCCCAGCTCATGACGATAGGCTCCGAGACCAGCATCTTCAACGGGCGCACTAGCGTAATCACGAATAGCATCTTCAACGCCGCGGCGGGTGGCGGCCTAGGTGGCCCGGGGACGCCCCGCTGCCTCGCGCGCCGGGCGAGGATAATCTTCTTGCTCGTCTCCCTGCTGGGGAGCGCCACGAGACCGATCGGCCCCGCGATGAGCAACAAAACCCACATGAGCCACCGCCAGTCACCGCGTGTCTCGAGCGTATAACCGCCAATCAGCGGGCCCAGGCTGGGGCCCAGGAAGAAAGTGCTGGTTATGAGCACCGTTGCTAGGCCTCCGCCGTGTTCCATATCCCAGATATCAGCCACGGTGCCGGCCCCGACGGCGAGAGCTGGTGAGCCAAATGTTGACGAGAGGAAGCGCAGGATGATGAAGCTTTGGATGTTTCTCGAGAGGCCTGCTCCCGCGGTGAACAGGAGGAATATTGGCAGCGTAATGATGTAGACGGCTTTGCGACCCCGTGTTTCGGAGATAGGGGCGCCGATGACGGGGCCGAGGGCAAGGCCCAGCGCGTATAGGGAGAGCCCCAAGAGAGAGACGGAGAGGCTGACGTGGAATTCCTCTACCACGGCGAAGACGCCTGCGGAGTAAATGGAGGTACCAAGAGACCTGGGCTATCATTAGCCACTCTGGTAACCTCATACGCTCGGGGTTTCCAACTTACACGGAGAAGCCGTACAACGCAGGTAGCATGGTATGGTATATCCTTAGCCCGAGGCTCCAGTTCTTGGGGTTTGCGGGGTCGTCAGGGCCATCCCAATCGATGAGAGCATCGGATTTGGGATGAAGTTGGTGTGCTGATGGTAGTTTTTCGTCATCATTCAGAGTGACGCTGGGGGACGAGCCGGCCATCACATGCGTGGCCGTCTCGTCGTCTCTCTGCATTGACTGATTTAAAGTCGTAGAAGTGCTGTTAGAGAGTATCTCTGACGAGTATAAGTCGTCTCGAGGGGCAGGGTCTAGAGAAGACGGTTTGGAGGAAGTCGAAAGGCCGACGAGCGATGCCATTGTTGATGGTGGCTGGCCTAGCTGGTCTTGGCTGATCAATCTAAGGACACGGGAGTCTTGGGCTAGGAGCCACGGAGTCTAGCTAGCTGTTTAGATGCACAGCGGCTCTAATTATTTACCTAGTCAGTTAAAGAAATTCATCAGATGTAGGATCGGAAAACAAGCCCGAGGGAGGACTGAGGGCCTCTGTTTATGGAGACCGCTTCTCCAGTCTGTGCTAAAGAGAGAGAGAGTTGCGGCTTTACAGAATAACACAACGGACGGCCAGCCGGATATATGACCCTCTTCTATTGTTATACGCATAGATACGCATAGACCCTCTCCCTCCCTCTGAGTCCTATCGTTTTCTCCTGCTTATTCCAACATTCGGGGCTTCCTCTATTTTCGATATTGCGTATGTACCTAAACCTAATAAACCTCCAAAGTAGACCCAAAAATATGCATCTTTATCGCCCATACAGCGCTCTTCAGCATATCCATACCCACTTTCGACAATCGTTGATTGGACATATTAGCATCTGGTTCCACTTTCACCTCGGCAGCCCCAAGACTGCCCCATCTATCGCTCCACACTAAACCTCGGCGGTGTCATATTGGCCCCACATAGTGCCCAACGCCAGCCTCGGCACGCGCCGTCGCCATCCACTTGAATCATCAAAACGAGTCTAGCGTGAATGAAAATGAATGAAAGGGGCTGGTCCGTGCTAAGCTCATGTCCCGAGTTGGATTGGGGGAGGCGGGGAGGCGGGGAGGCCATACATAGGCCTCCTCATCCCGATTTCTTGATATACTCGATAGATAACCACCCGTACCGCGTGCGTATCGCAATCCATCTCCTCAATATCACCTCGACATCACTCCGAATACATTTTGCTCAGGTCGGCGGCCATGGCACCAGTCAAATTTAAGAGTCAGCTCGAGGCATCCTCGTACCACGCCCCGGGAGGCGGTGAGCTCTACAAGCCGCTCAGAGAGAAGATAGTGAGCGAGGCGCTCGCGCAAGGTTACGATGAGGCGACCATGATGGAGCACGGCGTGGTATGGGCAGATGACCAGGACCCATGGGGCCACATCATGAATGCTGGGTTCCCTCACTACACTTCGGCGTGCAATTTCCGCCTGTTTGAGAGCTTCGAGGAGCACCTGAAGGATAAATTTCAAGACTTGATGAAGGTGCGCGGCATTGGCGTTATCGTGAAGACTACGACGCTGGACATCAAGAGACCAGTGTCATATCCGGACTCGGTATGTACAGATAGGAATAATCCAAAATTCGCTGCTGATCATTTGCCAGATCATCGTCGCCAACAGGATCGACGAGGTCAAGCCCGATCGATACCATGTTACAACTACTATGTGGTCTTTGAGGCAACAAGCCCCTGTGGCCTCATCCAACGGATGGGTTGTCTTTTACGACTACTCCAAAGGAAAGCCTGCGAATCTGGTCCAGGCCGGCGGTGTATACGCAAATCTCCACGCAGCACTTGCTGAGAAGGCCCAAGTCGCCACCCAGAAGCGAGCGAAATGGGATGAAGCGCATCCCAGGAAGCCCCGAGGTGCGAAACTGTAAAGACAATTGACACATCATTCATCATTTATAATTCATGGTTACCCTATGTATTTTCCTGGCCGTCTCCAAAACTTTATGGTGGTAATTACCACACATGGAAGGATCTGTGTACAGATATCAAATGTATATTCAATTGCGCCTACACTGTCTTACAATTCCGCGACCTGTTCACCTTTGTCTCTTTGACACCCTCCACTCAGTTGAAACTTGGCGATTTCGGGCTCGACGTCAACGCCCTTATCCCCATCTCCGGGCGGGTACGGCCTTTGAATCAGGTATCCGATGTGATGCGCCATGCGATCGATGTAGCTATTGGCCTCAGGCGAGTAGTAAGGCATCTCGCGACGCGCATAGCCAACGGGCCAATCATCATCGAGATAAAACTTCTTTACATCTTCAAGATATAGCGTGTTCAGGCCGTGCTTTCCCGCTCGTCCCAGGACTCCGAACATATTGCCATATTGAGCCAACGAGCAGATGGCCATCTGGTTCCCAAAACGAAACTCGGGGTTGTTGGCCTTGGAATCGTTATGGCGCCTGTGATGGTGCTCGGCTGCATCCTCGAATGATAACGTCACTCCGTCTTTAGAGACGGATATTAGCTGTTCAAAGAGGGTCATGTTCATGTTGACGTTGTCCCCAAGTTCACGATCATTTCTTGTCGGGGCAGCAGGGCAGTTGATATCATACTGCACTGGATCACCGGCTAGCATGTCCAGGTCTATTCGGTCGAGACCAGGATAGTGCTTCTTCGTCGGTTCTAATACGACCATGATCTGACGAGTTAGCGAGATCCTCTCACGCCTGGATTCTTGTCTTACATTATCATCGCCAAAGTTCCATACGTTCCTCGCCGCTTGACTTATCTCATCAAAGGGAATGTTCCGTCCAGATCTATTGATATACCCTCTGTTTGCAAGAGTGTTTATCGCGGGACAAGACGATCGCCGGTAGTATCCTCCAGCGGACCCGTTGGTCTGCTTTTCAAAATAGTGAAGCCTCTCATCCCAGACGAAGGGAATCTTGTACGGAATTGGATGTTCCGGGTTTGGATAGAAGAGGTCATTGTGTCCAACTGCCTTCTGCTGTTCTCGCTTCAGCAGTGGTGTCGCAGCAAAAGCAGTGTGCGACACACTGAGCCACAAGGCTATCAAGATCGATGAATACATATCAAGCTGTGAGATGATGAGATGATGAGAAGTGCTGACTCACAAACACGCTTCTCGCAGTGAACATTGGCAACTATATGCTAGTCCCTCCGGCTTCCCCGTTCTGTCCAGGTTCCAAGTCGTACTCTGGCCGCTTACAGCGCTTCCTGTGTCAAAAATAGGTCTGAGCCAAGACCCTTCGAGTAACGGCCGATCCGACAGAGGCCTGGACTCCCAACCCTGGTGCACAGGCTGAGATAATACTAGGCAGATACTGGGTACTCAGTCATCCCAGCACTCAGCTCAAGTTTCAGGCCAGCAAGGATCTTGGCATCCACAAGGATCGGTTCCTCAGAGCCTCTGCCACCCGGTACGTAGAGGGCCGTCAGTGCCACATACGACAAACCCCCGGAAGACCCCGGACTCTTATTACTTGGCGGCTTACCGTATGAAGCAATTGAAGTTTTGCCTTAAGTGGCGCTAAGCCCATTGGTCGGTACTTCATTTCAATATCTTGGTACTGTACACTTACATGGAGGAGTGTCGTGCTAAGAAGCTGGGCAGCAACGCCACCGCGTCTCGAAGCTGAATACCAGCCCTGTTTGTTCCGTGTCGACGGGTTAGCGTTCTGGTCACACCTCAGCTGCGCCATTCTACTACATTTGACCCCCATGTCCGAGCTAGCAATCCTTCTCAGATGTACATACCTATACTGGTAAGTTCGCTTAAACCCACTTCACATGCAAATTGGTGTAACATAAGATTTAGGGCAAAATACTCGTGGCCTGGTACCCGTAGCAAATACGGGCCTACAAGCAAGTTACAGGCTACATACTGTACTGGAACGCCAATAATTGCCCCTCTCCCCCTTCCAGTTCATGTTTATTTCTTAGAATGGTTAGATAAGGAGTGTGCTAAGTTCCCCCAAGATGTTCAAACGTGGTCTTTGCATGCTGCAGTCTGACAGGTCCTGCATGCAGCTTAACCCTTTTCACAACACTCATTACATGGTATAATGTTAGTCTTATGAAAGGGGCCCGAAAATACAAATCATGCTCTATTAGTGGCTGATAAAAATATCTTAGTTCGGAAAAACTTAAGGATTTCACCAAGTTAATCAAGGGTGTTATCAAAGTACCCGACAAGCGACATATCACTTTTGAGTGAGCCTCCTTTCCAGCCCTTCAGTAGCTCGCAGAGTTATCTGACGGATGGACCATGCCGTGGGGATCATGTCGTATGGATCATGTCGTATGGGTCATATCGTATGGATCATATGGTAGCAAGATGGGCACTTGGTAGTTGTGTTAAAGAAATAGTTAGATATTAACCCACTGTCAAACCTTGTGTCAGTAACGGGTTCCCAGTCCATTCAACCTCAATCCCGATTTCCTGACTCTCCCAGGCGGCTTTACGTTATCATTATGTTTCTCTCGTGTCTGTATCTGCTGGCTGTACCCGCAGCCGGCTTGCCATCTATCTACCCAAAGTCTTCATCGCTTAGATCATTAGGTTGGCCATGGCGAAGTGCCCAAGTTCCTTTAACTCCCTCTAAACAGGGACTCTTGTTACCGGTTGAAGATCCGGACCCGTTTTCAAGGCAGATGGAAGTGGAATCTAGACAGGCTGGATTTTTATATGGCCCTTCACTCCTCGGTAATACCTCTTATTTCCCCACAGGAGTCCTTGGTGGTGCTATGGTACAGCAGCATCAAGATCAATGGTACAAAGACGCAGGTTGGCTTGTACAGACTGTGGCGAAGGAAGAAGCGGCTGCCCTTGCGGCCATCGAACAGGTAATTATTCATCTTTATCCTAATCACAAACTCTCTCTCGTTTTTTAACATATTCTCACACTCTATATAGGCCGGCGGTATACACAAGTTATCAGACTATCACCTCCTATATGAGGGACAATGGGCGGGTTCGGTCCCCATTGGCATTGCTCCTGGAGAGCTCGCCAACTTCACCTCAGACTTGCTCTTTGCCATGGAGCGGCTTTCGTCAAATCCATACTCCATTCGACGGCTACATCCAACACTCGACCCTTTACCTTTCGAGGTTGACAACGAAGTGGTCACAACTCTGACCGGATCGCGCCTTACCGCACTTCACAACGAGGGGCAGCTGTTTTATGTAGACCACAGTTATCAAAAAGACTACCCAACAACGAAGGGCAGATACGTCGCTGGCTGCCAAGCGTATTTCTACTTAAACCTCAACTCTAGTCAATTGCTCCCCCTGGCCATCAAGACGAACGTTGGCAATGATTTGATCTACACGCCACTGGACGAAGAGAACGACTGGCTGCTTGCCAAAGCCATGTTCAACCAGAACGATCTCTTCCACGGACAAATCTTTCATTTAGCCAACTCGCATGCGGTTGCGGAAATCGTCCATCAGGCAGCACTTCGCAGTATGAGCGACAAGCACCCGGTGCTCGCGCTTCTAGACCGTCTCATGACTCAAGCATACGCGATACGGCCGGTCGGAGAGACGGTGCTCTTCAACGAAGGGGGTTACTTCGACAACACCTTCGCTGTCAACAACCACGCCGTCCGGCGGTTCGCTACAGAGTTCTACCCCACTGGAGCCGGCGCCTTTACCCCTAATTACTTTGAGGAGGAATTGCGCCGTCGCGGCTTGACCAAGAGCACCTACGGCCCTGAGCTGCCGCACTTCCCGTTTTACGAAGACGGATCGAGAATCCTGACGGTCATTAGGCGCTTCGTGCAGAGCTTCGTGGATTCGTGCTACGAGAGTGACCTGACGGTCGCGCATGACTGGGAGCTCCAAGCCTGGGCCGCTGAAGCCAAAGGGCCCGCGATGGTCATCGACTTCCCGGCTGAGCTCAAGCATGTCGAGACGCTGGTTGACATCATCACGCATATGGCGTGGCTTACCGGTGTGTCCCACCACGTGCTCAACGCTGGCACACCGGTTGCGACGTCGGGGGTCCTCCCGCTGCACCCGGCGGCCCTCTACGCGCCGCCGCCAGAGGAGAAGGGCGTTAAGGACCTCTTGCCTTACCTTCCAGACGAGGAAGCCAGTGTCAAGCAGATTTCACTTCTGGCTCGCTTCAACCGGCCGCAGCTGGTGGACGCTCAGATGACGTTGTTGTACATGTTTGATGACGAGACGCTACTACTGCGAGAGCCCGCAAGACTAATGTTTGCAAATGAGCGATTTAAGGCGGAGATGCAAGAGATCAGCGATACTATCAACGAAAAGACGTTTGACGAGGCAGGGTTATGTCAAGGCATGCCCTTCGTGTGGCGGGCAATAGATCCTGCGCAGATTCCATTCTTTCTGAGCGTGTAAGCTGCATTTGTTGAACTTAATCGGACCGAGCATGGCGGAGTATGCGGCGTAATTGGAAAAGGATCTTGTTTTATAAAATATGGAGAGTTAGACGAATACAATCATTCAATTGAACGTGTAAATCACTTTATATCTGACAGGTTTGGAACATTCTTAAGGAATTTCCTATCGCCCAGGAAACAGGCAAGAGGTTGGCCAAGTTCTAGGCTACACTACCGTGAACAATCGAGGTTTGGCGGGCTCAATGTAGATTTCCGCTTGCGTGATATACTTGTACTAAGATAAATCCAACTGTGTCCTGCCTAAGATATACCGCACAGTTGGTCCAGCTATAGCTCGACTGAAACTCCAACCGCAGTTCGCCTTCTTCGATATATCTCAAGGCGTTCTCGGTGCAAGGCAAGAGCTCGGGTTTCGCTATTCAGGTTTCAACTAATATTGGAGCGTCATTAGATTCATGCAAATATCGAGATCGTGGATAGTCATCTCACAACCTACAGACTCACTTTTGAAATCTAGAAACACCGCATTATAATATCGCGAGGTGAGATCCTCCATGGCGCTTTAATAGTGTAGACATCCATGCGTAGCTGCGGCAGTTAATTTTTTTGCAGGATTCAACTATTGTTAGAACTAACCTCAACACGATACTGTTCCCCAAACCGGGCTCTCAGCATATTTTCGAGCTTTAATGGATTGATGAAACGCCCGTCTATCATTGTTGTAATCCACTGATTACTGCTCGTGGTGGTGCTGATGCTCTTCGCTGCCGAAGTCTGCTTGTGGCAATCTCCTTCCGCCATTGATGAGAGGAAGTTTCTGGTCTTTCAGATTTTCAGTAGACACACAACATCCTTAGAGTTGGAGATAGTGAATGGTATTCAGGGACGAGGACAGAGGATGGTGGGTGAACTGAGGCTTAAGAACGTATATCCCTAGATGAAGTGTGAAATTTAAGGAGAAAAGCGCCCGAGTTTTCGGTAGCCCTTCATAGATTATGTATTGCCGTGGTAGGTAGCTTCCCTAAGTTACGCATGTGAGCAGTCGTAATCTGGTTTGGTCTCGGGTGGCTTCGCATCCCTTCGTATCCCTAGGGTGGCCTCCGGCCTCCGGCCCTAGGGAGCTTTTCTCCGCCGTCGGGCCTAGGGCCGTGTAACGTCTTCTAGTTGATAAATATGAGGCGGTTGGGCTTCTAGCATCTTTGCCGAAGGCTTCGTCATCTTGACCACTATCATCCACTTGTATAAACGTGCTATTTACACTGGGACATTAAGTGCAACCTTCGCGATTGCCAGCATCGTCGGGCCTTTTCTTGGAGACTGCATGTCCCCTAATGTCTGTAAGAGACCTAGAAATACTCCAGCCTAAGAATATCTTGCCAAATATACCATCTAAGAGCTTTCCCAGTTGGACTGGGAGACGCCTCGCACGGCCGGAGGGCTTCACGATAATAACCAGCTGGCCCAGGACCCCCGTATAAAGAGGGCCTTGTTCTCGAACGTAGTGAAGCCAGACGGCACGAGAAGCACCATCCTACATTTCAAACAGCGGGAGATTGGCATACCCCAGACCCGTAAGGTTCAAATGGTTGGCACGAGCAGAGTTGCGAAATATACTATAGAGATACTGGTGTCACTATGGCAAAACTCGCAGTGAAAGAGGTACGGGCTACGGCTTGCGTTGGTCGTGCAGCAAGTCCTAAGAATCTTTTCCCGGCGGGCACTAGCCCCTTTAATTCGTCAGGGGGGCAGGAAAGAAGGGTGTTCAGGGGACTAAGATCTTCTGAGCTATGCAAGCCATGATGGAACCGAATCACTCCTTTAATATTGCTTAGGAGAAGTGCCATCGCTTCGATGCACACGCCGCTTGCGTTTTTGTGTGACGGCGGCAGTTCATATACGCCCTGCAAAAGAGTAATTAGCAACTCAAACGCCGTCGTCGAGAAAAGTACCTGTAATCTTGTATCACACACTCGATTAGCCCACGCAGCGTCCAAATTTTGAATATGCGTATGGGCTTCTAGCATTAAGTGTAGCGATGCAAGTGACATTAAATAGTCCAGGAAATGACGGTTTTCGGGGTCGCCAACGGATTGTATCACGCTGGAAATGAACTGTTCATTGGAAATAATGATAGTTCATGAATAGATATATCGTTCAATACTGAAATCGGTTTAAAGCTAATAAATAGTGCCAATTCTAATACACTCTAAGCGATTATTAATATATTTGTTTTTGTTAACCTGGGGAAAGTATTACCTCCATGGACTTGGTAAAACATCTCATATACTGAATCGCGATGCTGAAATATACTAAGCACTAAATAAGTGACACCTCATTCAAAAACAACAGCATTGAGGTTATATGTATTCTTTAGGATTATACATTGTTAAGATTATAGCCAGCTTTAACTCTAATAGTTACAAGCTGGCAACTGAAAACGATGCTCTCACTAACGAAACAAAATGGCTATAACCGATTAAAGCAGGGCGGCAGCACCAATAATACCGCCTATAGCAGCTGCGCCCATTAAGGCGCCAGTGGGCCTAGTAGCAGCAGCAGTAGGGATCAAAAGAGATGAGCTAGTAGCGGTGGGATAGACAGAGCCAGTGCCAGTGGCAGTCGGGTATGTGCCGTTGGGCGCGCCGCTGCCGGGGGCGGGCGTCTCCTGGCAGATGTTGCCCGTGGCCGTGAAGACGTAGTCGATGTAGCTGCTCACGCTGGCGGCCGTGGGCTCGGGCAGACAGTCGGTGATGTACTCGACGAGATCGCTGCTGTGTTCCCTGCCAAAGTCGAGAAGGCCCGAGGCGAGGGTCTGGAACTCGGGCAGCAGTGAGGACGGCAGCGCGGACGCGATCGCGCACAACTGCGTTTGGTGACTCATGGGGTCAAAGGTGGTGGGAAGCGCGGGGATCTGCGTGTTGGTTGCGATGAAGGACAGGATGGCGGCCGGCGTCGTTGGCGCCGCCACAATCAAGCTGAAAAAAGAACTCTCAAGCGAGGTGCAGAATTCAGCGTCGGATTTCTGAGAGAGCGCCGTGCCCGTGAGAGCGATGACCGAAAGAAGGAGCTTGGAGTTGTACATGGTCGCGTGAGTAGGTCAAGGATTTTCAAGGTGTTAAGGTTGTGGTGCGGTTGTAAGCTCACTTTGTAATGAGGAGTTAGGCCAGAAAACAGTGGTTTAGATAGAGCATTTACCCGCGAGGTGAAGCGCATAGTTTTATATTCAACCAAAGTTTTATGTTTCAAGATACCGTCGAAATCGTAAGTCCGGTCCGCGTAACGCCGAATGAAGAAGACGGAATCCAGGGGTCTCACAGGGGTAGGTTCATTAGACGGGCGTCATTCATTCCCCGTTCCGTTCTGTTCTGTTCGGTTAATTCTGAGTAAACTCCGAGTTTACTAATCGTCGTATTGAGCGTTTTTTTCGTCCGTCCGTCCTCCGTAAAGCTCAGACGCGAGCGAGCGCGGGCGTGAGTTATACGCCAAGGCAACCGGCTTCGGCCATTATGATCTATCCGTTCCTCTTTACAATCAGTAGGGCGTGTCATAACTGCTAGGTAAGACTTGAGTGAGTTCATGCTGTGCCTATCGCGAATTATAAAGCCGGGGTATAGATAGTGCGGTCATGACTTCGCGCCGAAGGTTAGGTAGATAATGTGCTTACCCAATGACCCCATGATCCTCAAAGGGCAGGTAGTAATACACAAGGTATCACTTTGAATGTTGACTCGGCACCGCGACTCGTTAAAGACACTAGACCGGGGCTAGTAACCAATAAAATCAATAGAATTAAGAATGCATTCCTTCTCCCCTATTTCTCACCTAATTATACCTATGCTAGATATAACTGGTAGAACAGTAGGTACATGTTTAAATATATAATATGCTAATAAACCGCCAGTCTATGTACGCTTAAACAATGTAGCTGATCTGAGCAAGGGGTGTGGGCCAAACCGGGGGTCAAAAAAAGTCACGGCGCAGAGTCGACATTCAAAGTGATAAGCTGTCAAGTGGCTCGTTTGTCATCAATCCTGACATTCCTCCTACTAGCGTTATGCGGGAGTTAGGAGCCGTGCCGTTAGTTCCCGGTCTTAAGGGCCCGGATATCGAGACGATCCTATACCCGTCGTGATTAGCTCATTTTACAGGACAGGCAAAACAGATGGTGATGTTGGTACAGCTGAAGTACTTTGAACCGGGGGACTACAAAGTAAACGGAGTGCGTATTCAGACGGTAAACAAGTACGCCTCAAACGACTAAGCCGTACACTATGCCCTACTCCATTACTTACGGGTCGCCTACCTTATCTTTTTCTGGCTATCCGATACTTTAGACATGGGCAAGAAATGGTATTAATTTAGTTTACATCGATTTGGTACACAAACAACACCTTGTTTACTCTCGTGTGATTAGAGTGAATAGGTACTCATTTACGATATTTAATACAGCAAATTCTAACTTCAAAACTACTATTTCACAACTAATACACAAAGTAACCACTGTTTAATTCTATTGAGTATTAGATTAGTACCTGTTAGGCTGGTGCGAAACCCGGGTGTTGAACTTGGTACCTAACGGCCTGGTACTTTGTAGGTACCTACCCTTAACCTTACTGTAGTAGGTCTGTGGCGGTGCATCGGTCCCATCTCACCAGATAGCCACACAATACTGCGCCACAGTTACCTCCTACCTCAGGCCGCCTGTGCTCCGGTCTTCATATCAGGTTCTGGAGTAAACACCATGGCCACCAAGAATAATTCGCCTTCGCCAACTCGACAAGCGCATGAAAGCCAAAGGCCTCGGTCGCTTACGTTGGTATTATACGCCGATATCTCCAGGCGTTTTCTATGGCTCAGTACTAGCTAATCGCAGTAAGCGTTAATACACCAACCCAAATGCTAGGAACCATAGCTTAGTGCGCCTAATGAACTTTTGGCGACTCATAGGCTTCTGTACTAATCGATGTCCTAATCTATATTAGTATTGTTCTAATTATTGTTTTCATACGATTCTAGGCTCTTTAATCTTTTAAGCGAGATGGGTGCCCGTCAAGGACCGATGAGCTTTCGTGGGCGCCCATGGGTTGGGCTTTGTTAGGCCCAAATCGCAGTAATGACTAGGTTAGAGAGCTGAAGGTGCATCACTGCGCAAACTCGCCTAAGAAGTCTAATTAAATCAAGGGGGGTCGCGGGCAATAGAAAAAGGGGGCGGTTGCAGTTGCAGGGAGCCGATCATAGGCTGAAAAGAGCTGCAATTGAGGGCTCCAAGGCCTCTGAGAGCTATTGGCTCGTCCGCGTATTGGGCAGCTCTGCAGAACTCTGAACCTCAAATTCGTTATCCCCAAACACAAATCTTTCAGTCGCGAAAGTCATGGCTCCATTCTCGAGGGTTGGAAACTTTTTGTTGAAGAAATTTAGTAGGAAACGAAGCGAGAAACAGACACTTGCGTCAGACTCGCCTTATTTACAACAAGTGACGCCCGCGAAGAACGGGCCATCTTCCAACGCGAGGGTAGATCACGAAGAACATGACCACAACTCGTACCTCCCAACAAACAAGGAACATCAGTCTCGTATCCAAGCTACAATGTCAACTAATGAACGACTCCTATCGCCTGTCCACAACGAGAAGCAGGTGACAAGCCCGACAGCTATATCCCCATCGCCGACGTCTGGCGCACAACTCGCCATTTCTAGTACGAAAATCCTTTTTCTTCTTCTGTTTTTCCAGAAAGAAAAAGGTGACTAGAAATACCTTAGGCTAACTTGCGAAGACCCGAAGGCCAATGAGAAGCCGCCTTCGGGACTGAACGAGGTCGAAGCTGACACCATGCTACGGAAGTCAGAGGACGGTCATGGCCTAGGCCGAAGCTCGGGTAGAAGAAATGAGCCAGAAATCGCAGAGGGACCTTGCGGCCATGGACTCTATTCTGACCCGTTTCCTGACATTGCAGCGCGCGAGTATGTTGGCTGCTTCAGCCTGGCCCAAGTCCGAGAAAGACTCCATCAACCTCCTCCACTGGAGAACACGTCACTAAGATACTGGCAACGAATGCAGGTCGCAGCTGAGCTAAAGCGACAGACCGGTATTGATCCCGCCGAAGAAATGATCTCTGTTAGATCCGAAGACCACTTCCGCCCTGGTTGCATCTGTGCTAAATTGCACATTCGCTGTGGCGATTCGGCGGCGATGGCTGTTTCACCGACCGCTCGGAAGCCCGCGCGGCATCAAGATATAGCTATAGATTATTCACTAGAGCAGCTGAGAGACGCAGCAGACGCAGGTTGCTGGTTCTGCTCGATTATTTATGGTGGCATAAAGGTTTGTCCACAGTGGGATGGGAGCCGAGCGGAGATGACTTTCCTTCGAACCTCGTGGCAAACTCCCATTATCACCATTAAGGCGGGGTCCCTTCAAGATCCTAGATGCGTAGTAGAATTGTTTGGGCAGCAGGACCCGGAGCTTGAATTCTATACCCAAGCTAGAGGTATGGTTAATACGTAATACCCCTGAAGTACAAGCTCTCAACTTGCTAATGTTGCATACAGGAGCGCCATCGAGATGCGAGTTACTACGCATTCGACAAGAGATTCCGGAGCCAAACGCTATATCTAGTCTTCAGGACTATGTTTTGAAGAGTCGTGGGGAATGCGATCGGCTTCATGCCTGCGAAGCCTCGAAAGGTTCGGAAATGCCGACTAGGCTGCTCGACATAGGGGTGTCGTTAGGAAAGTACGCCGTCCAACTTGTTGAGACAAAAGACCGGGTGGGAAAGACCCCATACGTCACACTCAGCCACTGCTGGGGCAAGAGTCCGATTGCCAAAACCACCAATTTGACGTTAGACAAGATGAAGGACGGGGTTGATTGGTCAATGTTACCACAAACATTCAAAGACGCCGTCGCCGTCACCCACCTTCTGGGATACCGGTATTTGTGGATAGATGCCCTTTGTATTATTCAAGGGAATAAGTCAGACTGGGAGTATGAATCGGCTAGGATGAACCAAGTCTACGCCAATTGCGACCTAATGCTAAGTGGTGTCCGGGCAATAGATGGTAACGCGGGGCTATTTGCGAGTTCCCAGCTCACGTTCAAGTCCTGGGAGCCCTTAGTTAGCAAAGACACCCAACACGGCACCCGAGTGCGGTTTCAGAAGAGACACCGAGTTGCCGGCTCGATGTTCATCTCCAAGGCCGAAAGTCTACACATCGCCCCGCTGCACACGAGGGCGTGGTGTTTCCAGGAATTTCAAATGGCCCCGAGGATCCTGCATTTCTGCATTGACGAGCTGCTATGGGACTGTAACGGAGGGGGGGATTGCCAGTGCGAACTACTTCGTGTGCGTGGGGCTTTTCGTATGAATGATAAGTCTGCCCTTGAAGAATACGGCGCGGAGGGGTGCACGGTGACGCAGAAAGCGAACCTTTGGCGAATTTTTGTCTATCGGTACTCCTCAAGGACGCTTACCAACTGGACGGACCGCTTACCTGCGATTTCTGGACTTGCGAAGCAATTTATTGCCGAAAAGGCCGGGGCCAGTGGTGGTATCATATCGGCTTCGCAGGAACCTAAGTTCTCAATTCAACCATCAGACGCCCGTTTCCCCTTTGATAAAATCGACCTCGGGACCTACCTTGCCGGATTGTGGTCGAAGGATCTTAAAACTGGGCTATGCTGGCGTGTGGAAGATGGTCACCAGCCAGGCAACTCCTCCTACATTGCACCATCGTGGTCCTGGGCGTCGGTTCAAGGACGCGTGAACTGGTCACAGCATGCAGAAGGTGCTTTTGAAATTGAGGATCCAGTTTGTGTTCCGGATGGGATAGATATAACCGGGACTGTATCGAGAGGCCAGCTTATACTGTTTGGGAGCGTTATTCCTTTGCAGCTCGTTCTTTGCAACCAGGAAGGAGGAAGCGGTATCTGGTTTTCCTGCATGTTTGTTAGGGGCTGCAATCCCGATACCGAAGTCGACGAAGGCCTTGAAACTTTCCATCCTGACGTGGTACCTGAATTTCCACTCGACTACCCTTTTCAGCCCTACTATCGTCCCGACAGCCCTTCTAGAGACCACGTGGTGATAGATTCGGATATCCAGGGCGTAATGATGTCGAACACCGTCGTGCTTGTTCTTAGACCGTCCGCGGGTGAAGACATTTTCGAGCGTATTGGCATAATTGACTATAATATTACTGGTGGGGAGACAGTAGATAAATCCAGGTTCTTTAGGCATTGCCAGAGGAGAAAGCTGGTAATCGTGTAATTAGGCTCCGCGCATGCATTCAAAGATTTCCATGGTCATTGCCGTTTCTGCTTCCTAGGTAGTTATTGAACTGTCTCGTCATTCCTCCAATTCTTTTAACTCATCATGTGCTGTCCGAAGGCTCACTTTCTTCTCAAAGTACAGCTTTCGATTTGCTGCCATCGGGCTAATCCACAGCCGGGTACCGCATACTACCTAACCTAGTGCACCTACCTACTTTTTAGGTGCAATTAGTGTGCCCCAGTAGGCTATTAAGTGGGAGCGTGTCAATCATACCTAACCCACTTTAACCACTTGCGGATTAAACACCCATCAGTAGGGGGGTAGGTGCGAAGGTTCCCAAGGAAAGAAGGAAGTTGTGGATCACCCACTGTATTTAGCTGGCTTCTGTACGGCCATAGCCCTCCATTTCCAATACATCATCCATCATCCCACTAATCCTGCTTTCTCCATCTTGCTACCTATCCGACAGTGGTAGCGCAGAACTAGCTTGCTATATCAACGGTGTTTATTGATGCTCTAACGCCACGCCCTAGTAGAATTTTGACAACTTGTGGAAATGAGGAATAATTTCACATTGCCCGCGGGGAGGGCTCACGGCGAAGAGAACGCCACCTGGTATGACTTGTTGATTCGAATGAGCGCAGCGTCGTCATCGTGGATGCTCTCAGACCGGGTGTCTATTGGAGCCAATACCGACGTTTCGTAGCCCCTACGCCGCACCTCTAAAGAAATACCATCCCCGTCGTATTGTGTAGTCTTAGAGTCTGACATTATACTACGGTAGCACTTTTTGACGGCAATGGCTAAGCTGGATTCCTCAAAAACATGGCGCACCAGTGGGCGCATTCCTGGAAGGCAAGAACAGATGAAGTAGGCATTAGGTTCTACCATGGTATAAATCTGCAGCTCAATGCCAAGGTAGGTTGGATCTGATTGTGAATAAAAGCCGACAAAGCGCAGGATGGCAGTGATGATTCCCCTAGAGCGAAAATATGAAGAATTAGTTACAACTATGAAGCGTTCAATGATGAGACTCGTGCTTGATAGACTTTGAAGTTAACGTGGAGTTTCTTAGGGTTAGCATAAGGTAGTTCAATGAGCCAACACTTACAATCCGCCTGTCAAGAACGTAAGCACGATGCCAATCTTCCGGATCTGAGTTGTCTGTAGATGGTAAAGAGTTGAGAGCGGGAGGAATATGATAGCCAAGTCAGTTAGTACGTTAGGGACACTGATCCATCGATAAGCGGCGAAGACATTAGCGCAGTGACCGCCACCCTCCCATTTGACTGCGAAAGGTTGACATATTGTAAAGTTAACGATGATACCGCAGACTATCCAATTGGTGACGATGACGGCAACAACGACCTTGGTGTATATTCGGACCTTACGCTCGACAAATATATTGAGGTACATCAATAGGATACAGACTTTTGGAAACGTCACCCCAGCGACGTAAATGAACTCTGTGGCAGTCTGAATCTTCAGATAATTCACGAAAGTATTGGGGTCGTGGAGCCACCAATATTCGACATGTCGACCGGCGCCCCCATACTCGAGGAATACTATTTTAGTGGCGTCAACTAGAATCGTGCGTGCATAATTATTGGGAAAAGAACCTCAACTCAAATGGACTTACAGATGCAGAGAATGCCGAGTAGTAGCTGAAATATGTATGAAATTGGGTACAACACCCAAGTTTCCCAGCTGCTGCGTTCGGCATAGAAGATACGAGATATATTGAATAAAATATAGACGACGGTTGTGAGAACTATGAAACCGATACTGGCATGCAGCAGTTTCAGATGAATGTCGGCGGCTAGAAACTCTGGCGGCAAGGAAGCTGGGTCCTGGGTGGATAGACTGGAACTCATCATCCGAGATTACCGCGAGCTGGCGGAAGTGAGGAGGGTGAAAGTGATTTCCAAGGCCATTCGTCGGCAATCGATAGTAGGGCCGGGGAGGGGGGGGGAGGGGGGGGGGTTAACTTTATACTTGTAACATCTCAGCAATTGGCGCACTTGACTAGGTAGTTATCCTCTACGAGAGAGAGTAAAGTTACAAGCACGGATTCGACACTGACTGAAAAGCAGTGAGAGGGGAAAAGGATGGTTAGTGGCGCCAATTAGGCTTCCCGAGATGCTGCGGAATTTAAGTCCTTGAGGATAAACTCGGTCCTAGGATGAAGGATGTGCAGCAAAGCCTCCCAAGATGTCTCCGTACGATGATGTCGTGCGACGTAGGCGTCAATACTGACTACAAATTAGAGTCAAGTACAAACCCATGATAGCCTTCACAGCCCCTATGCTGTGCTTCCGTATCGATTACCGGTGAGCATCATTGCAATAGGCGGTCGTCGGGGCTAATTGTGGCAAAATGTTGCGACCACATTAGATGCTATTTACTGACAAATGCATCTGAGACTGAAATCAGCAGCCTGCCTGCCTCGCACATCCCTTCCTACCTTAGGTACCTAGGTTAGGTACTATTCAGCTGTATTGTGGCGGAGGTGGCTGGTGCGAGGAGATGAGCACGTGATTCAGTGTCTTGCTCGTGATTAACAGGCCCCTGGATCCATCTCCTTACTCCATTGTTCCCCTGTAACCTCTCGCCCATCCCAAGTAAGCATCGCTCGCGCGCATGTCCCGGGTTCTCGACCCGCACCACGACTAGCTCGTATCGTTGAGAGCCTCGCTCACACGAGAGAATCTGCGATCTTCGGACCTGCTGTGCAATCACCATGGCATCCTCATATGTTCCGCCTCCCTACTACATAGAAACTCAGCACAACGGTTACGAACATCTCGCCATTAACAACACCTTCTTCCGCCGTTTCCTGACACGACTAGCTTTACGCACGACTGCCAAGTTTTACTCCCGGGATGGCGTTTGTATCCCAATCTCGAAACACAAAATTGTCAAGGCAGGGCGTCGAATCCACCTGACCGAAGGCGCAACCATGAGATATTTGGCTGAAAATACTACCATTCCTGTCCCAAAGGTGTATTGCTCATTTGTGCACAAAAACATAGCCTACATCGTCATGGAGAGGATCCAGGGCGACGATCTACCCAAGGCCTGGAGGACCCTGTCGAAAGAAGCGCTCGAGGGTGTCTTCGCACAGTTAAGAGCTATCTTCCAAGAGCTGCACTCCCTGACGCCTCCTCCAGGTACAGGTGTGGAAAGCTGTGTTGGCGGCTCACTCTTCGACTCCCGCATAACTCGTGGAAATCCACGTTTCGGTCCGTTCAAGACAATACAAGAGTTTCACTTTTGGCTCAGAGGCGACTTCACAGCCGAAGATCTTGCAGATCGGAAAAGGGGCCAGGACTGGGATGACGCCTTGGAGATGATGAGACAACAGGATGGGCCTTGGCCGCCGCCAACTTTTGCTCATGGCGATTTAAACCCGTTTAATGTCCTTGTTCGCGACGGTAAGGTAGTTGGACTCATTGATTGGGAGTTCGCCGGATGGTATCCACATTATTGGGAATACACGTCGGCCTGGTTTGGCAATAGGACAAGGCTGGAATGGCAGAGCAAGCTTGACAAGATTCTCGATCTACCACGCCCTGACGAATTCAAAATGGAAGAGATTCGCAACAAATGGTGGGGTGAATGGTGAACCATTATAGTACGGCGGTTAATGCACAGATACCTTCAGAGCGTCTCGGCACTGCTCTATTATTTGTTTACAAACATAACAGCCAGAACTCAACGCGTTATAATAGCAGAGGTCAGCGACTGTTATCCTACGACATTTCGTGGTTGCTAGCTTCTAAGATACGCTTTCCTTGTTTCTAAGCATGTCCCAGGTTGGCTTCGGTTTCAATAAATCCTCAGCAGACTGATAGCGACCATTGACAGTCTTGTCTCCTACGTACTGCCTTGCGAACGTCTCAATCTTTTGCCAATCTAGCTCAGCGGTGCCTACGCACTTTCCATCCTTCGCAATCTCGGCTAGGGCACTGGCGACCCATGTGCGACATCTCCAGTTTGGGTCGTCCTGAACGACTGGGAGTCGGCGAAACAGGGCAATGAGACGCTGCTCATCTTCGATTTTGGCGACGAGTATGCGCGCCAAGAGAGCATTGGTGGTTCGGACATTTCTTACTGAGGCTTCATCGTATGCCCATGTCCCAAGCGAATTCTTGACGTGGTAACGTACACCTGGTACTATGTATTTGCTCTCTGCTTTTGGCCCGATCAAGAAACCCCAGTGGTACCTATAAAGGGTCAAAGTATGTCAAAGTTTGCCAATGACGATCAAAACAATCATTCGGCTTACTTGCGTTCTTCGTTGTTGACAACTCCGCTAGGGTATAAGGCAATGTACAGTCGGGGTTTGTTGGAAGGCATGCCTGTTGTTGGGGCAGACTCGAAACTGAAGTAAAGCTAGAAGAGCAACACGGGTAGGTGGTGGAAAGACAATAATAGTATGTGATCAAAAATTTATCACTTTCTCATATTCAATGGAGTGGGAAAAAGGGTTCACACTGCATTAACAGACTTTCATGGAATGTCGGGAGTCTAAAGCCGAGGAGTGAGACAAGGAAACAAACAAACACCCACGAGCTTTGACTGAATCATCCATCGCATATTACCTGCTTTTATTGGTCTAGAGACAGAAAAGACACCACATCTTGCCGCACTGTCTTCTCGTGTGTGACACATGTAAGCTGGTGCCTGATCAGAAATCATTGTCTCACTCCTTCAACGGTAGAGAGACAACCCATTCTGGCTGCATCCTCGAGACAGACAGGGGAAGCACGCCTCTCGCATGAGCCATGATGCAACGTGGCACGACGTCCTGCTAGGATGAGATGAATCTGCTGCTCTTAAACCGGTCTGCAGCATGCTCCAGCCATTGCCGGGGAAAGGAGAAAGAACCCTCTCCAGAGAACAACAAGGCTGTGGCCTGCCCTACGTTGCGATCGCATCTTGTGGTGCGCATATGTAGCTAATAAGAACTACCTCTTCGCTCGCCTGGCTCTGCTCCAAGCACCTGATTCCTAGCCGCGATGCTGGCCAGGCGCGCGGATCCAGCTCTTCTCAGGTTATCTGTTGTTCCCAGCCTTACCTAGGACTTTTCCTAACGACCTGGTCCGTCGGAGCCGTATTTGATTGGACGCCACTCGGAAGACATCGATCCATCCCGCCGCCGCCCTCCACCCGAAGTCTATCTTCCCCGCAGCTTCAAGTGTTTGAATGTTGATAAATAAACCTTTGAAAATTAAAAAAACTAGCCTTGCGTCGCTATATCTAGACTGATATCATCTGGTAACCAGCATTTCGTAGTAGTAGAGCCACGCTGGTTGCCCCGAGACCGTCAAATGCCGGCCCTCTAGGAGAACTTTTGGTGAGATTGGTCGACATTAGACTGGCTATGCTGTGCTATGGCTGAAAGCAACACGCGACCCCTCTACAGTGTCGAGACCGCTGATGGCCCCAACAAGTTGTAACGCTACCCGTGTAGGGTGGGCTGGGTATACGTCGAGCGGCGGTTCCTACATGTGAACCGGCTTACGACTGGTCCTCCCCCTTTTCCTGGTCACCAATTAACCAATCTTGGCCAAGGGGAGAATGGCGGTGATTGATAATAGGTTCGTCAAATACATCTGAAGGGGCTATAGCTTCAACTCAAACGACGTCGGCTCAGGCAACTACAATCGCTAATTTACTCAGGGAACTGTGGGCGCCCGATAGGACAGACCTAGGAGTAGGTATTGGTGTTGGCGTATCGGCTCTAATAGTTGTGATTCTAGCATGGCGGCTCTCGTATAGAAGTTTTCCGACTACTCAGATCGGTTACGAACCCGTGAAGGCCCTTTATTCTGGCTTAGTCCAGAGGACAAAGCAAAGATCTCATTTAACAAACTAATGAGATATAACTTCAAGCCACGTGACTAGGTTGCTAGAGTTATTCGACAGCGAGTTCATCGACCCAGTTCAAGAGACTTGACGAGGATCTAGGGGAGTCTAGAGATACAGTAGGGAAAACATGGAATACATATAGAGATATCCTCTGAAACTAATTAGTCCCCTTTTTCCCTACTGCTCAGTCATTAATATTACAGACCGTAGGGAGGCCTTTGTTGAAAACGAAGGCATTATCTATTATACTACATTTTAATAGCAGGGAAGCCTATGATTAGCTGGCGAGAGTGACAGAGAGAAAAGGGGGAAGGGGCAGTATGTATATATGCAAGGACCATTCTTGGCGCGAAGGTCCCTGAAATAACCCGTTGCGTGGTTTTCTAAGGGGTTTTTTATCCTCTCTTTCGCCGAGGTCAGCCTTTTAGCCACCGAAGTCTAAATTAAAAATAACGGAAAATTCATTTTTTGACTCAATATCGGATTGGTAAGCTCTTGATGGCTATGTGTTAGGAGATATCATGGTTCACCATGGTTTAAAGGACAAGTTGAGGTGGCTTCGACGCCACAATAAGGTCATGTGCGTCGACGAATTTCAACCGCACTATCAACTTCAGCGTAAATTTGGATTAACTCTTGTGTTCTTGTCATGGTCACAGTTGGGTATCTGACATATAGGTCCATAGCGTAGCTCACACGGAGGTATATCGATCAAGCTGAAAGGCCTACCAATGTTTCCACGTCCCTCTAATCGAATGTGACCTTCTTCCCCTGGAACTCTATCTTTTGGACGCCCTCCTTCGCCTTCTTAGCCGCAGCCCAACTAGGATGTAGAGACCCTGTATCGTCTCTTGTACGCGCGGGTTTTCGGTTCGGCTTCTCTGCTTGGATGCTCTGACTTTTGTCCTGCTGTTGGGGTTGCTGTTTCTCCCGAGGATCTCTCGATCCCTTGACCTGGGCTTGGCGACCACCTTCATTCTGCATCTGCCGTTGCCTGTCCGGATGAACTTGATTCTTCTCAAAGGGATTGTCGATGCCCTTCTTCCACGGCTTGGAGGTATCCTCTTCGGCATCTACAGCACCCCTCTTCATATCCCACCCCGAGTTTCTTGAATCGTTTTCCTTGCTGTGGTGTTTCGCCTTCTCGCCGTATTTCTTGTCCCAGATCGCTTGGCGCGCTCTCTGCCCTCTCCTATTCTTCCTCACTGGCGGTGCCACGTCCACGTCCGAGGCGGATTCGGAACCGGATATGTAACCTCCCATTAATGAGGGTAAGAATGCCGAATTGCCTGTATCGAACGATACTGGTTTCACAGCCTTGACCTTCGTTTTCTTTGCGGGAGGCGCGAGGGCATCGTCTTCGGAGTCATCAGAGTCGCCCGAGGCTTCGGATGATAACGAGATGTCGTCCAGAGCAAGCTTTCCAAAGGACCTCGATCTACTATCTACGCGATCGTCTTCATCATCATCATCATCGTCGTCGTCGTCGTCATCATCGCTAGAGCCCCCCACCAATTCATCGTACTTCGAGAACATGTTCTCTTCGGCGTCGCTGTCGGGAAATCCTTCGAATTCCGGGCTCTCAGATGATTCAGATCCCGCATCACTCTCAAGCTCTTCCTCGCCCTGCATCTTCTCGACCTTCCTTCTTAGCAACGGTGGCCCTTCGAACTCTGGCGCTTCCGCGTCGTCGGACTCGTCGTCGGCGAGACTATCCAAGTCCGCTCCCTCATCGACCTGCTCCTCCGTCCCTCCCCTAGGGCTCTTGAGAACAGTGGTCTTCTCCTTGTGCTTGCTCTTGTTCCTCTTATCGGGCATGGGTACCCGCAAAGCTATGCAGGTGCCCATGACGGCTTCTTGGATGACATCTTTGACCTGTTTCCGGTTGCAGAGCGCGCTCGTGACGTTGTGCAATGCCGTCTCTTCTTCTTCCGAGAGGTCGGGTTTCGGGACAGGTTTGATATCGGCGGGTAGCTTCGTCGATTCGGCGACGCCTTTGATCTTTAGGAGGGACGAGCAGAGATGCGCGTGTGCTGCCTGGTGCAGATCGAGGCTCTGGGAGAAGAGCACAACATCAGATCGGCTCATAGCGAAGGAAAGGGAAGGGGAGGGGAGGGTGATAGGTGCTGCTCACCTTCAAGACTAGGATTTCTCTCTCCAGCCGAGCCGTCTTTTCAGGGTCTGCTTCACGAAGTCGCTTGCTTAGACGCTGGCGCTCGAAGCCCTTGGCGACCTTGAGGCCGCGCACCAGTTCTTTTCGCCATTTCGCGAGCTTCTCTTCCAGGCTCGGCTCGCCTCTTTTCCGCTTCGGCATGTTCGATGTAAGGATGAGCGAGGTGTCGGCGAATTGTTGGACGGCGCTCTCTGCTGCGAAAAGATAAAAGTGGGTTCCATCTCACAGTTTATCAGGCTTATCGCTCGTATCTGGACACTGTATACGCTAATTCGTCAGTTCTGGATTAGAAGCTTGTTAGTTATGGTAGACAACGAAGACCGAAGCCCGTATTGCTTCACCGTGTTCTCGCCCTTGCAAAGTTTCTGTGCCAAAAGAGTCAAAGAAGCACATTTCCGGTTGTTCATTAAATAATTAGAGATGCGCAGGGGAAATGATGTAGAACAGGAACTCGAGTGCATAATTCATTACCCCCTTGAATAAGTCGACGTGATGCCGAAACAATCACAGGAAGCCGAATAATTTGATCAGCAAGAGGCGAAATTTCTTCAATACCAGCTTGCGAGAGATATTTTTAAAACACCAACGTCCGCATAATGTTGACACTACACAACTATGATATATAGTTATCATGTATAGCTCTACTATCTCGACTATCTCGGATGATTGTTGCCGCTCGGATAACATCTTACGCAAAATTCAACTAACACTGCCGAGACTAGCCTATTACGACGAACAGATGGTGGGGTTCGCGATTATAAATGCGATGCGGTGCTATGCAATGCGATGTGATGAATAGAGACCGGATTACATCGTGACAACCCATTCTGAGGGATCTTGCTGCATCACGCTTCAGTATACCCCATCTCGGCGGTCTTGATAAACGTACGCTCAACTTCGCATTCGCCATGGCCGAGTCTTCAACGAGTGCTGCGGCGCTGAGCGCCGCCAATCTATTCAATGTCAACGGTCTCGTCGCCGTCGTGACGGGTGGTGGTTCTGGTACGTCAGAATGCCAACTTCTCCATCCGTACCTAACGTCATCTCATCTCGTCTCATCTCATCTCATTTCTAGGCATCGGGCTGATGATCACCAAGGCCCTCGTCGCCAACGGCGCCGCAAAAGTGTACATACTCGGTCGTCGGCTGAGTGTGCTACAGGAGGCAGCCGCCAGCACTGGCAACCCCAACGTCGTGCCGGTCACCTGTGACGTGACGTCCGTCGAGGCCCTCAGAGCAGCCGTGTCGCATATCGAGCAGGATGCCGGCTTCGTGAATTTGGTGGTGTGCAACTCGGGCATTGGTGGCCCGTCCGGCATCAGGCCTAAACCGGAGACCACCCTCGACGAGTTTGTCTCGGCTAACCTGGCCGCGCCGATCGAGGAGTACACGAGTACCTTCGCCGTCAACGCGAGCGCCGTCTGGTACACGGCGATATCGTTCTTGAAGCTACTCGATGCTGGCAATGCGCGCCGGAATGTGGAGCAGAAATCTCAGGTCGTGGCCGTGAGCTCGATTGGCGGTTTCAACAAGATCAATACCGGAGGGTTTGCTTGGTAAGTCTGATGAAAACTCGTTCCCAAAGCTTTATGTTCTGACCTCTTTTAGTAAGTAGAACGATTCTCGCCTCATGGCGTCTCGTATTCGATATTCGAGATCCAGTTAGCTAGGAGGATGCCAGGCCGAGCACAGGGCAAAGTATTAACGAACTCTAGACGGACAGAGTAAAGCCGCGTGCACGCATCTCATCAAGCAGCTCAGCGTCGCGCTCCCGCAGTGGGATATCAGAGCCAACGTGATATGCCCAGGCCGTAAGTAGCCCCTCTCCTCTATTTTCCTACGAGGCGCAGGCATCAACGGCGACCTGCCTTTCGCTCCCCGCTGAAGGCGCTGACCATGGGCACAGTCTATCCAAGCGAGATGTCGGCCCCAATCCTAGCAAAGGCAGGGCCCATAGTCAAGGGGCAGATTCCCCTGGAGCGCGTTGGTGACGAACAGGATATGGCTGGCGCGATCTTGTATCTCGCTTCTCGCGCAGGGGGTTATTGCAACGGGACAGTCGTCACTACTGATGGAGGACGCTTGACAACTTTCCCTTCTACCTTCTAGGCTATAAGTGTCTCGACCGTATCGTGTTGGTCTATATTTAATATCAACGGCGCCGTGTCAATAGAGTCCATATATTTTGAAGATGGCATCTAGCATACAAGCCACGCAGCCGGAGACTGTAGCTTAGTGACGTCTTTTATCAACCCTGATGCGACGCACGTTTCACTGCTTTTGCTACCTACACCGGCAGTGGCTTGCTGCATATTGAAGTACACCGGTAACAGTGGTGCCATAATCACTATTACATGTTCCCGGCTTGACTTGCGATCTCCGTTGGGGAATATATATGCTATCCACACGTGTCACGTCCACCAACCACTCCATCCTACCGCGTGAAACCAGAAGGTTTAGAAGTGCCTTATCATCGCTATTCTAGAGTTTTGAGATATGAGGTGATCGACGCTTAAGAACGGTCCGAAAGGAAAGTTCAGGAACAGACTCGGCCCGATCACCAAAATCAAGAGACCAGTCCGGCATTTCAACTATGCCGAGTCGGAGTTTTCGAAAGCGAATCGTCTCCATCTCACCCAAACCAGTCGCTACAAGTTCTTTAGCAGTTGACTAGAGCCAGCCCCTTGGTATCATGGTTTTCATCTAGGCAGGGTGTTCCACTCGGGGACAAGACACGGATCGGGAAGAGCTGGGCGTCGCTCGATTAGCGAGATAAGAATGGGACCCTCCAGCGCAGCCTCAAAGAGAAGACGTTTGCCATAAATAAATAAATTAGCAGCAAATGAATGCATGCGATGAACGTGTTCCACAGGATCTATATGTATTAAGATGTGATAATCTCGGATTTCCGGGAATCCGGGCCCAGGTCCGTACCGGACGGACTTTTACAAGCAATTTGGAACCTAGGACTGTATCTACTTCTCATTGGCGAAGCACGACTTGGAGATGATTTTTCCGCCTGAGGCACTTGTGCGATAATTATTCGATGAACTTGTATAGGATTAATATCTAAAGTATTGTTCAAGACCTCCAAGCTAATTATAATCTACCTCTACCCAGGGATCCTATGTTGCATTAGAACACGATTCTTGGGAGAGAAGTTGTGTTGGGACATGCGAGCAACTGCCATGACGTCATCCTCTAGCGTATCTACCTACCTGTATCCATGCCCGTACATACTGCAGCTGGGAGCCAACCATCTTGGATACATGTACTTTGTAGGTTTCTATATGATGATCAACCTTGCGCCCACTCGCTCATATACCTACTCAAATGCAAGATAGCAAGCAGTAATCTAGACTACACTACATCTAGATAAAACTATACTAGTTCCAGAGCTACATAGTAGCTGCCATCAATATTACCTGCAGACATGGAAATATGTACAAAGTAGCTACAGTCTTATCCTGCGGTGCCTTTTGAGCGTCGAGCAGCTTTAGTGCTATAAGTGCTTGTACTGCGTGCGGCATACGTAAATGCCATCATTGGCTGATGATGAATGCCGACAAGATGCGGATAATTGAAAGCGCGCAATCCAACAAGAACAGGTACGAGGACAATTGTTGTCCTGCATGTACCTAATCGTGACAAAGCAGCAACCTCCACTCCATGCTCCAGATAAGAAGAGCTAGCTTAAGTATATGCACCCAGGTTGGGTAGGTACTTGGATGTATTTCGGATTTCATTCCGAGCTCTTGTTTTGCTGCGTGCCGGAAGAGGCAGTTTATTGACATTAAACTGGAAACAAGTGACGTTATTCAGCTTGCAAAGAAACAAAGCACTACATTAGGTAGATTAGATCCAAGTTAGGTACCCATATCTACAGTTCGCCGGCCGCACGCATCTCTGGATTGAACATAACTCTGAACATCCCGAGTTGTCTGCGAGTCGCAAGCTATTCCAGCGTGGCATTCTCTACACCACATCAACCCTAGTGACAGCGGTCGAAGAGCTACACAAGGTTGGTGCATGTGGTGCGATCCTATTAGGAGCACCGATCAGATCTCAACCCCGCACTTTCTATACCTGTAGTCGCCACCTGGTAGGTGATGCGCGATGATGGCAGCGGGGATACCTCCGGACTACCTCTCACTTCCCTGTCTACCTCTCTCTCTCACTCACTCCCTCTCATCGGGTCGTTCCCACTCAATTGCCGCAAACACGTCCCAGAGAGAGAGAGAGAGGGAAGCTATATAGCATGGGATGGCAGGTAGGGAAATAACCTCGACGGCAAAGTAGAGTTGGAGACGCCATGCTTCCCCATTTCTTTTCCTCCATCACACCCGCACGAACAAAGGACTTCCTCCACGGTTGATTCATGGATGGGTTAATCCATGAATAGATTAATTGATCCATCAAGTCGGGTATATTCTTAGGCACAGTACTCGAAATTGAACAGGGCTATATACGCCGGCATCGAGTCGTCGACATCCAGTCGTGCTCGTGCTTATTCATCGTCTCGTCGTCTCGTCCTTGTCCCCTCTTTCTCTGTTTACATCCTTATAAGGTTTCGGCCCTCGTCTTGATTAGTCCTTCAACAGGAACTTATTCGGCTTGGCTAATCAATACCTGGTCCGCATTGTTTTATTTTTGTTTTTTTGCTCCTTGTTGGTTTTACGAACAAGATCGTCATCAACCAGCACAGCTACCCTGGATGGCCAATTCTCGATTTATCTCTGTTCACAACTGTACCCTGACTTTACACCTGACGACTTCCATTTTGGGGGCAAGGCAGATACCCTGTTGATCGCGTGCCTCGGTCGTCTTGCCGGCTTCGTTCATCGCCCTGCTCGTGTGTTCACTCCATTCCTGCCCTCATCGTGATTCTTCGCCTCAAATCTGAGTGGCCCCGAACCTTCGCCATTCCTAGTTGACCCTTGTATCCTCCCGCCTCGTTATCGGCTATTCTGTGTTCGCGACCTCGAGAATACCCCGTTCCATATCCCCGAAAAAGTAACCGCATCTGCTGCGCCATCCTCTTTGTTGCCGCCGAGGTGTGATCGCGAGCGCTGCCGCCTGAGTTGCTGTGTGCGGGTAGGAGCTTGTATAAGGTTGGTCTATCATTGTATTTCTTTGCATCTCCTATATACACATCGGCCCTGCCTCGTCTCGTAACTTCATCCTCCAAATCTCCACGCCCTGTCCGTGTTCCTCGTTCACGTCCTTCACCCGTGTCGAATTGGAGTAGCGCGGATTGTCATTCCCCAACTCTCCTATCTTTCCCGATCGGGTTCCACTCTCCCCAACAACCTTCGTGATAGCGTCAAACCACATAACCGACCATCGTCCCGGCCACACCCATCCAACAACCCTATGTAGCCTCGGGTATAGACCTTCCTCGCGGTTCGACGTTTATGGGAGCAGTGTTAGCCTTAACAGCCAATGACGTCTCCAGAAGTCCTTTGTGAAGAGGCCCGACCCTATTGGGCCCGACCGCCAATAGCCGTGGATATATGATCTGTTCCTCAACATCTATATTAATCTCGTCTAGCGTTCGAGCGGTGGAAAAATATCGCTAACTAAGTGACACTTTCTCCAGTTCTGCTCTGCTCATTTGTCACCGGCTCCTCTTGTTCCTGTTTGAGGCGAATTTCGCCTTGCACGCCGGGAAGCTGTGAAGGACATCTCATCGGATTGTTGGTAGTATGAGCTCCAGCACGCTCAAGCAAGCCGCCGAGGCAGCGCGTTCCAAGTCGCCTAGCATGAGCAAGCAGGGCTCCGAGACCATCGAAACCATGGCGGCCGCAAAGAACGATTTCCTCCACACGCCCGTCATGAGGGCGGCTCTGCCTTTCATTAACGGTGGGCTATCGGGTATGGTGGCCACGACGGTCATTCAGCCCGTCGACATGATCAAAGTCCGCCTGCAACTGGCCGGCGAGGGCGTAGCGACGGGACCTAAACCCACGCCCATAGCAGTGACCCGTGAGATCCTTGCCCAGGGCAAAGTCCTCGATCTTTATACGGGGCTCTCCGCCGGCCTCCTCCGCCAAGCCGTCTACACGACGGCCCGCCTGGGATTCTTCGACACCTTCATGAAGGCACTGACGACGCGCGCCAAGGAAAATGGCACGCAGATCGGCTTCGCGGAACGCGCGACCGCCGGCCTCACGGCGGGTGGCATCGCGGCATTCATCGGCAACCCGGCCGATCTCGCCCTCATCCGCATGCAGTCGGACGGCCTGAAGCCCCTCGCCGAGCGCAAGAACTACAGGTCCGTCGTCGACGCCATAACGTCCATCGTGAGGTCCGAGGGCGTCGCGGGGCTGTGGGCCGGCGCCACGCCGACCGTGGTGCGGGCGATGGCGCTGAACCTGGGCCAGCTGGCCTTCTTCTCGGAGGCCAAGGCGCAGCTCAGGACGCGCACGTCGTGGGCCCCGCAGACGCAGACCCTCGCCGCGAGCGCCATCGCCGGCTTCTTCGCGAGCTTCTTCAGCCTGCCCTTCGACTTCGCCAAGACGCGGCTGCAGAAGCAGCAGCGCGGGCCGGACGGGAAGCTGCCCTACAAGAGCATGGTGGACTGCTTCGTCAAGGTCGCGAGACGGGAGGGCCTGCTGCGGTTCTATCGCGGATTCGGCACGTACTACGTGCGCATTGCGCCCCACGCGTAAGTGGAAACCGATACCCCCCTTCGGGCCATGCCTTGCCCACTCTATTATTAGTAGATGACGGGTGCTAACTTGATGGCAGAATGGTGACACTCATTGTTGTTGACTACCTAGGCTGGCTGACCAGGTGAATGGGCGAACATATAGCATTAATTCCGTTTAATAGGTGTCGTTGGAACGGGTTTGAGATTGGCATGAGTTTTGGGCGTTTGGTGGAGTAATCCAATGCGGCTAACCGCCTGGGTTCTTTTTCTTTCTTTTTCTTCTTGTTCGCATGACCGAGTGCGAGAAAGCATTGGAAGTAGTAGGACCGCGCAGACGAGGTATATATAATGTAGGCACAGAAGTATTAGTTACATTATTATACGCAAAGAGGTAGTCTCTTTTTTTCACGCTTTCCCGTCACGCCTCATTCGCGGGACAATTCGACTCAACAGGACCCATACCCTTCTGCCATACGAGTGACAAGTGCAGGCCCATCCCAGCAAACGACCCAGACAGCCAAGTCTTCACAACCCGCCCCCTTGCGCGCCACGCCTCTTGGTGCATATGATCCAGGTCAGGTGTCCGCAGGGCCAGAGGAACGTCTCGGAGCCGCTGCGCACGAGCCAATCCGCCCTATCGCCGGCGCCGCAGGTGCGCAGCAGCACCTCGACCTCGTCGGCCGTCCGCGTGCGCAGGCTGGATATCAAGCCATCGAACACCAGCACGAAGGGCACGACGGGGACCACGTAGACGAAGAAGAGGATCGGCGGCGACCACCAGTACAGCAGGGGCGCGATCAAGAGGATGAACAGGCCGAATAGCATGCACGAGACGAAGGAGGAGAGCGTGCGGGACTGAAGCTCGAAAATTCTGCGTACGGGTGCACATGTGTCAGCAGTAGCAGTAGCAGTAGCAGTAGCAGTAGCAGTAGCAGTAGCAGTAGCAGTAGCAGTAGGAGTGATGTTTTATCGACAACCATCGTTCACCCGTCAGGTGGACTCGGGAATGGGTTTAACGCACCCGAACCCATCGCTCGTCTCGACGGTGTTTTTCAGAATCGCCCGAGCGAGCACGTCGTCGAAGTGATGGAACGCGAGATTGAAGAGGCGGAACACGCCCTTCCCGCCTGCTTCGCCGCGCTGTATCAGCTCGCGCGGCGCCGCGGCCGCGTCCACGGGCGTCGGGACGTATGTCAGGTGCGGGCTGCCGCGCGCCGCCATCTCCCAGCTCTCGACATGTGGGTGTAGGTCCGTGAGGACGAAGTCGACGCCTGCACCGGCACCGACGCCCGCGCCCCCCTGGCCGTTTCCGGCTCGTCCACGGTCACGGTCACGGCCCCGAGAGGCTGCGGCCGCGTAACTTGAAGGCGGCGACGAGGATAAAGACGGCCGTGGCGCTGTGCGCAGCTGCTCGTTCAACGCTCGCTCGATATACGGCGTTGGGCCGCCTGCCCCTGCGCAGAAGTCGATGTACGCGTACGACGAGACCGACGCGCCCAGCTCGCGCCGCAGGATGTTGGCGGCCAGTGTTGCGGGACTGCAGGGTTGGAGCAGGGGGAGTCGGGTTGTCCATGTGTGCGTTAGTCCAGTCTGCACGTATGCGCGGAGGAAGGGTGGGAACCTGTGGTGAAAAGGGGGGTATGGTGAGTGTTCTGGATAGGTAGTTGGCTCATATGTGTGTATGCTGTGTAAACATATACTTATATATGTATCGGGAATGCATTGGGTTGTGAATATGAGGATCAAGATACGGATACGGATACGCCGAGCTTCTCCGCGGTTGGTGAAGACGTTTATACACTGTTTATTTTCTCTTTTCCAAAGAAATTCTTACAAATTTCAAAACGAGTAGAGGTATAAAAAGAGGGGGCGCGCGTACCAGGACTGGTCAGCAATCTCGAAGAGATGCAGCCGGGGAATCCAGGGGGCCATTCTGTAATTTGGGTTGTGCTTGAGGTCATAGGAGATGGAAGGCAATGAGTCTTCATTCTTTTCTTCAGGTCTTTTTCAAAGAAAAAAAGAAAGAAAAAAAATGGGTGTCTGGGACAACACGTAACTGGGGTGAAGGGAATTATCTACCATCTCCCGTCTCATATTTACAATCATGTGTTAGAAGTACCTGCATGATCTCAGACGAAGGGCGATTCTGACGTTGTTTATCGTCGGTATAACAGCTGGGCGGATTGTGGTGTACGTGTACAGCACCATAAATTTAGCCTGTACCCACCTATCTACGGCCACTGCAGGCTGCAGCCCCCTGCCTAAGGTTAAGTCTACACTAAAGTATCATCGAAATCCATGATCTCAGAAACCTTCAATCTTCTCCTCGAAGCATGAAGAAGTTAAAATCATCAGGATAGATAATGGAACTGGTAACTGTCTCCCCTTCTAATCTGATCGTCCCCCCAACCATTGCCGTACGCACTTGTACAATTTGTCTTTGATGTTCGGGTGATTGAAGTGCTAATCTACCTCGATTGCACCTTCATTTCACTTCCCCAAGGCATATGATGACACTCCTCCTCCATGAAGACCTCCTTCATGGATATAGCCTCCTAGGACTAGCGCTAACATGCCTACTTGTGATCCATCAAGTCTTCCTGCGTGCCCCTCGTATCCGTCGAAACGGTATAGCTCTGAGGTATGTGTCCTGAATCAGATAACTGTGCCGTGCCTCATACGTGTAGGTGGATAGGAAGCCCCCGAACACATTGCCTATAGTTGGGAACGGTTTACTTTTCCTACAAGATCGGCAGAAGCTCTTCTCGTGGTTCGTGGCGTGCGAGAGGCAGTTCGGCCTCGAGACATTCCAGATCACTGTGCCCACTCTTCATCCAGGTGTCGTGATCAATGACCCTAACAATATAGATTACATTTTCAAGAATGAGGGCGTGTTTTCCAAAGGTGATTTCGTCAGGCAGCGGTCCTGGGATCTCTTCGGAGACGGCATAATAAACGCCGATGGCGAGCTCTGGAAGGCTCAGAGGAAAGCAGGGTCTCATTTTCTCAACGCCTTCAATCTTCGAGTCCTGACAGATGTTGCCCTCCCCCGGTACCTAGCCCGCAGTGTTAAGCATCTAAGAACACGAGCTGAGAACGGCGATATTGTCGATTTACAGCTTGTTTTTCATGAGATAACTAGCCTATTGATGGGTAAGATGGCCTACGATATGGAAATGCACGCCGACAACAACTTTACCGTCGCGTTCGACCACGCCTCTGCTGTTGTCACGGGGCGCTTTCAGAACCCATTATGGTTCATAACCGAGAATTTCACAGGCGCTAGATTCAGGAAATCGCTGGCCGTCATACAAGAGTTTGGATTGAACATTGTCAACAATGCAGTAGATGGTCATCAGAAACTTACGCATCCCAGCTACCTAGATGATACCGACGGAGCCAGACTGGATGAAGTGTCTGGTAGTCTGATTCAATCTCTGATCGCATCTTTGGGCTTGCAACCAAAACTAGTAGCGGATGCAGCGCTCACATACTTAACGGCGGGGAGAGACACCACCGCACAGGCGTTGACATGGTGCCTATATCTGCTGATGCAGAATAGATCTGTTATTGATAAGATCAGACAAGAAGCGCAAGATTTACTTAAGAACCAGGGTCTTACTTGTCAGCAGCTTGGTAGCGAAGGCGACACCTCGTCTGCCATCTTCGTTCCTACATCCCTACCCTATACAATGGCAGTCTTCTACGAGACTCTCCGGTTATACCCTCCGATACCCTTCGAGATTAGAGAATGCGAGAAAGCCACCACCCTACCCGATGGGACATTCCTTCCCGAGAAGGCGCTCGTAGTATGGAGCTTGTGGGCGATGAACCGGTCTACAATAACTTGGGGTGAAGATGCCGGTGTATTCCGACCTGAACGATGGCTCGCCAAGAACGGCAAACTCGTCACCAAAAGACCATCAGAGTTTCCCGTTTTCTGTGAGTAGCTCTCCTCACTCTACTCTAATCGTTCTTCTCGTCGGGAATAGGAGTTCCTGACCTAACGTATCTGTAGACGGCGGTCAAAGGACTTGTCTTGGTAAGCGAATGGCTGAAATCATCGCCACTCAGGTCATCACCACCACGGCCATATTGTACGAATTCACGCCAGCGTTCCGGGGTGAGCGCGTCAGCAGAACCAGCCTCACACTCCCTATGAGAGACGGTCTTCCTTGCTACGTAAAGAATAGAACATCTTGGTAAGGTAGGGACAGGGATACATATGTCCTCCTTCGATCTACTAGCTGATAAGCGGGGGTCGCCTTTATGAGTAAAGTCCCATCACAACAAGTCTTTCGTTTGCCTCTTTTCCTTTTTTTAAAATTCATTCATTCATTTTATTGGGGCTCAAGTGTTTCTATGCTACGCTCCTGCAGTGAAGAAGCCGAAACTACGAGCTCATCTAAAACACAAACCGCCCCTTCTCTGATCATGTCATGTTCTCGTCATATGGAAGCAAGAATGCGAACCACAGCCCATCGTCAGACAATCCATCATTTAGGAACAAACAACTCGCGTCCACTCTCGTCATCACAGAAGTTTGGATCCTGAGCCCACGCCTTCAGCATGTCCGTGAAGATGCGCGTGTCAACACGAAGCATCTGGAGCAACTCAATTCCGGAGTAGTACTCGCCAATATTGACGATATGATCCACAAGTCCTCTGAATGGAGCCGGCTCGGAAACGCGACAGAAGTCGGTGAACCCCACGCAAGCCTTGATCCACTGGTTGACGTGGTATTCGTTGAGGGAGCCGGCCATATGGCGCCACTCGAACGTCTGAATGTTTCCTCCCGTCTTACCCTCTGGTTGGAAGCGTCGGAAGCCCACGGAACCTCGATTACCCTCAGCTTTCGACAGCGGGATTCCCTCGGGCGCCTTCTTCATCAGTTCCGCGATCTCCTCCATGTCGGCGCAGCCCCAGATGCGGCGAATCTGGCGGCGTTGGGGGCCGGGCAGACTTCCCTGCGGGACGTAGCGAACCATCAGATTCAGGCCCTCGGCGTCCAAATAATCCTCTTCGTCTTCGAGCTCTGCTCGCGTTTTGACGGCAAGGTTGGAGAATTTGGTCAAGCGGAAGCAGTATTTGTTATCGCGACGGCTCGGGTGGTGCATCTCCATGAAGAACTTCTCCGTAAACCAGTAGAGCGTGACAAATTTCTTGATGGTGAGCAGGCTATATCGAGAACTGGGGGTTAGCAGCGGCCGCTTATAGTGAAAATTTTGAAGGGCATTGGGAGCTTGGCGGCGTAGTAGTATCAATAGAAAAGTCTAATGTTATGGAACTCTCGCTCTCTAATACGTTAGGGGGGGGGGGGGGGGGGGGGGGGGGTTGAAAAAAAAAACAATAAAGCGGGGCCGCCCCCACAAAAGGGGACGGGACCGGGGGGGGGGGTGTGTTGTGGGTTGGGGCGGGGGTTTTTTG